>OX387429.1:30179987-30744088 GCA_947563755.1 Lochmaea crataegi
GAAAAGAGTATGTAAAGCCAGCAGCATTTACAGCAAACATAGGAGTATGTTACACCTGTGGAGAAAAAGGACACTATAAAAGAGAAGGTAGAAGAAATAATAATGGAAGTAATGTATACAGAGGAAGAGGTGGTTATAGAGAATTTTCGATCAATAAAAGAGTACAGTACAGAGGTAGATGTAATAGTAATAACCAAAGAGGAAGTTACAGAAGAAATTATAACAATTATGGAGATAGATCAAGAAGGGGTGCTAGCGGTAATGGAAAAGGATATGGTAATATAAGAGAAACAGAAGAGCCTAGAGGTAATTTAGCTGCAAATGAAGAATACGCTGACATATGTGTATGTTTTATGACCCAAAATAATACTGAAGAAGACAAATCTGTGAGTAACCGAAACATTTTGTTTTATATAGATAGCGGTTGCTTAAATCATTTAGTTTGCGAGTTTTAGTGAAATTCTAGGCTTCTTTGAGGGGATCACCACCTCCTAAAGAGTTTTCCAGGAAGCCTATTAACTGTATGGACGATAGTGAAATTTTTTTAGGATCGGAACCAATTATTTTTTCGATTTTAGATTGATTAGAGGGACTTATTTTATAGACGTCTTTGTTTTCAGTTTTGGATTCCTTTTTAGGGTCTGAAACTGGTGTTACAAAAGAAGCAGTAGAGGGGGTTGGAGTATTTTCAAGATTGAGCATTGAAGGACTAGTAGTAATCTGTACAGGTGGTGATTCAAGACTGGTGTCCGTGGAGCGTGTTCTCTTGATGCCAAAGTTGGGTGTTAAGTCATCTGATATTTGAGGTTGTCCTGTAGTTTTTGTTGTAGTGGTAGATGCATTATCAGCAGAATGCTCTTCGGATGGAGTATGTTGAGGAGGTGATATATCAGTAGGTATGTCTTGGTTTTCGTGACTTGAGGTGGAAGGTGGAGGAGGGTTGCAGGATATATCTTGCGGATTTGTACAGGAATCTGCGGTGTGTCCAGCTTGCTTACAAAGGAAGCATTCAAGTTTATCCGAAGTAATAAATATTATGTAGCTCGTGTTATCATGTAGGATTATATTAATTGAAGTTTGTATTTCAAATGATTCTATATCAGGTATTACATAGATAGATCGTCGGTAACTGTAAATGTGTGCATATTCTTCTTCTGGGGATCCACATCGAATGAAGGAGATTGGAGAGGCCAGTTGTAGCCCAAGTTCATTTTTAAGTGCCTGTTCGATGAGTGAGATAGGGATAGAGGGAGAGACATTGGAAAGTAGCAATATTTTGGCCGGTGTGATAAGTCTACGAATTGGTATGACTTGTTGTTCGATGGTAGCAAAAGGATGATTTTTTATAAGATTATCTATCTCGGATATAGAAGATAGATAGATACATATACGGTGATTGGAAATGCGTGAAGCAAAAGTAATCCCTTTCGGTGCTACGATTTCGCCGATTGCCTTGATGTAGTCAAAAAGGACGACGACAGGAAGTGTGTTCATGACAATAGCTTGATTTCTGCTTGGAAATGTTATAGGTACTTGCGGCTTAGTTACTGAATTTTTAGTGACTGCTGCGAAGCTAGGTCCAGCTGGTTGTGGTTGGTTTATTGTGGTTGACATTTTTTTAAATATTTTTAAATATTTTGGATACCAAAATATTAACTGAATTTGCCCTTGGAGGTTCACAGGGATCAGGGACGAAATTTCGAAAGCCATGTATTTCAGGAAATTTGTGACAAGCTGGGAATGGAGTAGACCAGGAAAAGAGCGTTGCATCCACAGTCAGATGGAATGGTCGAGAGAATGAACAGGGCCATCGGAAAATACCTGTCCAAAGTAGTTTCCAACGACCAGAGAGATTGGGACCAATATATTTCCCTATTTGCATTGGCTTATCGATCCGCCATCAATGAGTCCACAGGTCAAACACCTGCGAAAATCCTATTTGGACACGAAATGAGGCTTGCTTGTGACCTGGAATTTAGTTATCGACCTGGAGAAGATTACGTGATCCAGTTGAGAAAAAGGATGGACGATGTGCACGAATTTGTACGAACGAATCTTCAAGTTGCCAGCGACAGAATGAAAAAACGGTACGACACGCAGGCCACAGAAGGCAGTTTCAAAGAAGGAGACAAAGTATAGTTACATAGACCGACGAGAAGAAAAGGTTTTTCTCAAAAATCACAAAAATCGTGGGAGGGTCCATACTTGAACAACAAGATGATCAATGACGTCATCTATCGCATAAGCAAGTTCCCCAATGGAAAATCGAAAGTAGTCCACCAAAACCAACTAGCGCTATTCGAAGGAGACCATGACATAGAAGAAGGGTGAACCATGCCCAGGAAGATTCTGACCCTGCCTTTGAAGAATTTATGGGCGCATATGGAGGTACCGGTAAGGTTAGATGTGGAGTCACCACAGAGCAACGACAAGCCTTGTTTACGCTCCCGGAAGACTATTCACTGGCACACAACCTCCCAGCCAGTATCAAAAACGCACGAGGTTTGGCAACCGTCTTTCGAAAGAAGTTTGGGAAACTAGAAACGCTTGAAGAACAGATTCCAACCCCTGGCAGAACACTGAGACTCAAACACAATTCACGGTTCGTCTTCTACCTGATAACAAAGAACGAATCCACCTACCGGAATATGTAGGAAGCACTACGTAGCCACGAGACCATGTGCTGGAATCCAACTAGAAGAAACTAGCTATGCCTAAGATAGAGAGCAACCAGTTGGATTAACGAGTCATCAGGAATATGATGGATACCGGTTTCCACATATTAATGTGCAGCTATACCCCCATTATCAGTGTACAATGAAGACAGTGCCCTGTTATTTCCACACGACCGGAAAGTGTAGGTGCGATTCCGGATATTACACCCTTATATTTCTTTCTCTTGGAAGGTCGAGTTTATGTCACACCACCGATTGATTTAGATGATTTAAAGGATAAAATAAGATGGGCATGACGGACCGTAACACCCGAAATGATTACAGCAGCACTTACAAGAAACCTTTTAACAGGATTTGAACATTGTGTCAATGTAAAAGGTCATCAATTTGAACATTTTTATTAATTTTTTTAATTACTTGTACTTTTTAATTCCCTATGATACGTTTTTCAATAAAATAATGTATACAGATGTTCATTTAATTGCCCCTATCATCATTACTGCACAATACAATGATGACAAGTGTGGTATCGTTGAATTTGTTTTTTAATGATATATCCAAAATTGTAATATTATGCCGATTGTCCCATTTAAAAAAATTATGTTGGGGTTACGTGACCCGAAATGACAGGAAAAATGGAAGTCATTTTATAATAAATATAAGCATCAGTTTTGACTGTTTATATCTGCCAAATTTCATACATGTCATATGAACAGTTTTCGAGAATCTGGACTGTCCAACGTCGTGGGACACCCTGTATATGCGGGTTTTCGAGTGAGTTAACATTTAGTGAAACGAAGACAAAGAGTTAGTTCACAGACAGTTTACAGAAGTTTTTAGCAAACGGACAGTGAATTAAATAGTAAAGATACATAGGGTAATATTCAAGTGGTAAAAATAAATTAGAACTATAATACCGAGTGTAAATAAATTAGTAGACATTAAGTAGAGTGTGTATATGAATTAAGTTTGATACAGTGTATGTTATAAATAGATAGTAATTAGCCATAGTGTGTATGATTTTATCCCACAAATAAAAACTATTTAAATAAATAACGAAAAACATTACATTGGTGTCAGGTGTGGGTTAATCTGAATAATTCATTACGTAAAAATGGCTAAGAGACTAAGTGAGCTGAAAGTGACGGTACTAAAAGCAGAAATGGAAAATCGCGACTTGGAAACGTCCGGAAAAAAGAGTGAACCACCTGAAAGATTGAAAACAGCACTGGCAAGTGACGGCTTGCATCCAGAAACATTTTTATTCAACGACGAGGCTTCCACCTTAATCTGAGTATGTATATAAATTAAGTTTAATACAGCGTGTGTTTCTATAAATCAATAGATAGAAATTAGCCATAGTATGTATGATTTTATCTCACAAATAAAAACTATTTGGATAAATAACGAAAAACATTACAATACATAGAAAATATTCACAAAAAAGCCACTAGAAGAGAAAATGCAAGACAAATACAAGGCAAGGTTAGTTGTGCGTGGGTTTGCACAAAAGAACACATTTATTTATGATGAAATATATTCACCAGTTGTTAAGATGCTTACTATCAGAACCCTATTATCCAGTGCTAATCAAAACCATTACCTTATTAGACAATTTGATGTTAAAACAGCATTTCTGAATGGTGAGTTAAAATAAGACATTTATATTATTCCACCAGAGGGTGTGAAATGCATGAACAATCATGCTTTTAAGTTGAACAAGGCACTTTATGGCTTAAGGCAGGCAAGCAAGTGCTGGAATCCAAAGATTAATGATTATTTAATAAATTTGGGATTCAAAAAGTCAGGAGTTGACTATTGCCTTTATACAAAAGAAGATGGGACAATTTACTATATCTATTAATATTTGTAGATGATATTATGTTCACAGGACCAGACTTGCAGACCTTGGAAATGTATAATAACATGTTTATGAAAGAATTTGACATGAAAGACAAAGGAGATCTGAGAAATTTCTTAGTACTCGAAACTGACTGACATGGTAACATATGTGAAAATAATGAATGAGATGCTAAACCTGTAAAGCCTTTAATTGGATGTTTCATGTACTTGATGCTGGGCACACGCCCTGATATATGTTTTCAGTCAATTATTTTAGCAGATCAAGATAAAAATGTTAATGAAACAATGATTGCACTGAAAAAATTGTTGAGATAACTAAAGGGTACTGGGGTTGTTTATCTAAAATATGAGCAAAAATGTAGTGAAATACCATTAGTTTGTTTTGTAGATTCAGATTGGGGGGAGATGTTTTAGATAGAAAGTCAGTTACAGGGTTTGTGATTAAAATATTCGGGAATGTAGTTGCATGGGTAACTAGAAAACAAAAATGTGTTTCACTTTCCAGCTCTGAGGCAGAATTAATTGCTTTTTGTGATGCAGTTCGTGATTGTTTATATTTTAAAAGAAGATTAAAGCATATAGATCTCAAATACAATTTTGTATGTTATGTTGTTGAAATTTCATCTCAACCCACCGCTGCTGCATAAAAGTGTATTTATCTGATCAAGAAATATATATTGTATAGTCCAATCGTGCGCAAGAAATCAACCGCTCTATTTCTTTGTGTCATAATAAAAGTGCGTTTCTAAAGAGATAAAAATGTCATTATATTACCTACTTTTTGTAAAATAAAATACTGAAGTGTCAAAAAATGATTCTTTTTCGTATCAATTAAACACACGTTCTAGTACTTCTTTACTAACTACGAAGCAGCAGTAACATTAATTCTTCAATTCCACAAAATAAATCTTAAATGATGAAAATCCCAACATGTAAATTGGTCAGCTTCGAACCGAATTTGAACCTATAGCTCAGAAGACTTCGTACGGCTTGGAAACTGGGTGAGAAAATTCTCTTTTTTCTTTTTCACTTCAACTGTTGCACTGTGACAATACGAGTGTACATTCATAAATAAATAACTTAAAGACAAATGTTTATTTTGCAATTATGAGTTACATTATGAACATTACCGCTACCTATCCATAGTTTGCAATAGGTGCGACAATAATTCTCGAAACTTTTACGCAAAACCTCTTAGTTTTTTTAACGTGATTTGTGCCGCATCCTTTCTTGTGTTTCGTCTTACTCTGTCAATTTAAACATTATTCCATTTGCCAATTATTGTCAAAATAACTACTTAAAAAGATATATTTGTACGAGATTTTCTTTCCTGTAATTAGTATTAGGGCGTATATACGCGTGAACTTGTCTGCTATTTTTACCATTGTATTCTATACATTGCACACATTTTCTACTTAAAAGTAACAAGTATTAGTATATAGAACTTTGTGTTTTCCAAATATTTTTCTTCAAATTATTATTGTTTGTTAAGAATTTTGCAAATATTATTCACTTCCATTGTTATATTTTTGATAGGTCTTTGTTTTAAAAATAATATGGATGCTCTTATACGAAAATGGATATTGCAAGGGCCGTTTTACAAAAACATTTAATTCGATACAAATAAATGAAAATTCGGACGACATTGAAAAACTTAGTATTCGCAAAGCCGCGTTAAACGAAATTTTGCAAACATATAATGTCATTGCAGAGCAAATTGCTCTATTTGTTCTTGAAGACGAGTCCATGCAAGTCCCTGAGGACGAAGATGTAGAAGGGTTGATTTTGGACGCTATATCTTTCATTAACACCAAGCTAAAAGCTTTAAAAACACTTGAGACAAATTCTACTCAAACTAAAGTTCCCCAGCAAAACGTTTCACAGCAAATTAATTTTAAACTTCCTGACATATCAATAAAATCTTTTAGCGGTTCATACTCAGAATGGCAGTCTTTTTACGACATTCGAAAAACTAGTAGTCAATAATTGCCAACTTGACAATTTGCGAAAACTTATTTATTTAAAAAGTTATTTAAGAGATGAGGCTCTCAAATTAGTAGACAAGTTGCAGCTAGTTTAGGCAAATTTCGACATAGCTCTTAACACTTTGAGAGAACGTTACGATGATAATTTTACTATTATTGATTCCCATTTAACGAATTTATTTGAAAATTTACCAAATCTGACAAAGGTAGATAAAAACAATTTACGTGATTTTTTGACCACTATAAAACAAAATATTAGCGCGTTAAAAAATCTTGGCGATCCCATCGAACAGAGTGACTTAATATTAGTACATATTTTTTTTAGAAAATTAGATTTTAATATCAGAAAATCTTACAGATTACAACGAGATATTAAAAAATTGCAAACTTTGGAAGATTTTTTATCTTTCTCAGAAAAACATTGCCGTGTCTTAGAAGATTTAACTCCCACAAACTCTAGTTCGACAAAATTGAGTCCAAAACCGGTCAAAAAATTGTCGCACTATTCAAGTTCGTCAGATGCTTCTGGCAGCAGTAAACCAGTGGCGTACACTATTCAAAAATGTTCTTTCTGTAAGTTGGAAAATCACAACATATATAGGTGTTTAAAGTTCAAAGGAACTTCAAAAAATAACAAAATTCTGTTCGTACTGAATAATAACCTTTGTCAAAATTGTTTAAACAATCACAGTACCAACAATTGTCATTCAAAACATCGATGTATTGTGTGCGGTGCTTCACACCATACAATGTTACATGAGAGCCAGATTTCCTCAGTTTCTCAACGTTCTAGTCAGAGAACTTTTAATAATAACAATTTAAATCATAACATAAGTAACAATTCAAACACTCGTTCGAATAATAATCAAAACAATCGCGCGTCCGACAATTCTCGGAATGATGGCGGTACTTGGACTAGTAGCAATCACGTAAATAGATCACAAACTCGCAATGATAATCGTCATGATCAGCATAATCGCCCAGGTCAAAATTCCATCTCTTGCGTACCAAATAATGACAACTCAGGTGACACAAACGTTGAAAATACGACTGGCCTTTCTTCATGTTCAAAACAACAATTTCATGTTCTTTTATCGACAGCAGTCGTCACAATTTATAGCTATAATGGAGAGCCCATTAAGGTAAGGTGTCTCTTGGACAGTGGCTCTCAAACATCATTTGTACTTGATATTTGGTTGAAAAACTTCGCCTAAGCACTTTCTCTAAGCCTTTACAAATCTCCGGAGTATCTGATAGTTCGATCAGCTCCACACAAATGATTAACTTAAACATTCACTCTAACTCAAATTCTGACAAACAGTTTAAGATAACATGTGCAATCTTAAACAATATCACTATTGATATTCCTCAAGTTACACTTAACATTCACAATCTCAACATACCCGAGGACATTACTCTAGCAGATCCTCAATTTTATCAGGGCTCAAAAATTGACATGCTCTGTGGAGCAGACATTTATTACAATCTTTTAGTGCCGGGCATGATACATATAGGAAAAAATAAGCCAATCTTATTTAATACTCATTTGGGTTTTATAGTCGGGGGGAAATTGGTCTCATTCAAGATCACACTCAAACATCCTCGTTTACTTCTGTCATTTCTAACAACGTTTGCATGTCTTCTCAAATTTCTGAAACTAGTGATCTCCTAGAAAAATTTTGGTCACTTTAACAAATCAATCAAACATCTAATCTAACTCCAGAAAATCAACTCTGTGAAAAAATATTCAGGAACACAACCATTAGACTTCCCAATGGTCAATTTCAAGTAAATCTTCCTCTCAAGAGTCCCAATGAACATCTAAAACTTGGTGATAGTTTCACTCAAGCTTAAAAGCGGTTTTTTCTCTTAGAAAAAAGGTTTGAAAGTAACCATGAGTTGTTTTATCCATACAAAACATTCATCGATGAATACATAGCATTAAAGCATGCGAAAATAATTCCTCTTACTATAAGAAATGAATACAATAAGAACAAAGTCTTTCTTCCACATGATCCAGTTCTAAAGCCAGAAAGTTCTTCTACAAAATTGAAAGTTGTCTTTGACGGCTCCATGGCGTCATCATCAGGTGTTTCTCTGAACAGCATAACTCTCAAAGGTTTTCCCGTTCAATCGGATCTGTTTGACATTCTACTTAGATTTCGAGTACACAAATACGTCAGGTATGTAAAAAATGTATCGAAATGTTCGAGTTAATCCGAATCAAACGTTCCTCCAAAATATTTTGTGGAGAAATCATCCAACAGAGGAACTCAAATGCACTGAACTTACTTCTGTCACATATGGTTTAAATACTTCAAGTTATTTGGCAACTCGTTGTTTAAATGAACTTGCTGAGTCCATCAAGTCCAACAAGTCCAAATACCCATTATCCTCAAATAATTTACTAACACAAACGTACGTTGATGACATTTTAGCTTCTCAAGATTCGTTAAATGATCTTCATAATGTTTATGTCGAACTAAATACTCTTTTAAACTCAGCTGGTTTTTATCTTCATGAATTCGCTTCAAATTCAAAAAAATGCAATCAAAATGTTCTCCAAAATAATTCTCATTCACCCTCTGAGACACTTGATATTAAAATGGAACAAGTGTCAAACAAAGTTCTCGGTTTAAAATGGAACTCTTTCCAAGACCAATTTTGTGTTTCTTTGCCTCCGTAAGAAAGCCAAGAATGCTTTACAAAGCGTGAGGTGCTGTTGAACATTGCAAAAATGTTTGATCCGTGTGGTTACTTTGCTCCTGTGATTGAAATCGCAAAAATATTTATGCAAAAAATCTGGATCAGTAAGTTGGATTGGAGTGACAAGCTTCCGCCAGACCTATTGAATGAATAGTTAGACTTTTCCACAAAAATCCCTTGCTTAAAAGATATTCAAATTCCGAGGTGTTTATTTATTGAGAAGAATGCCATTAAAGTTGAACTCCACGGCTTGGCCGACGCAAGTCTGCTCGCCTATTCTGCTTGCGTTTATCTGCGAGCAATATACGGCGACCAAACTGTTTCAAGTCGTCTAATATGCGCCAAGTCTAGAGGTAGCCCTGTCAAAACAATTAGCTTGCCTAGACTCGAACTATGCGGTGCATTGTTATTGGCCCGCTTAGTAGAAAAAATAGCGACGATTTTTAGTAATGTCCTTAGATTTGAATCCGTCAATTTATGGACAGATTCAGAAATAGTTCTATGCTGGTTATCTGCACATTCTTCCAAATGGTCAACATTTGTGGCAAATCGTACCGCTGAGATAGAAGGCCTGAAGGCCTGACCGAATCTTTCACTTGGCGACACATTTCTTCCGAAGAAAATGCCGCCGATCCCCTATCCCGCGGTATTTCTTCCGAAAAAATTTAACACTGCGAACTATGGTGGAAAGGACCAAGATTCTTACAAGATCTTGATTTTGACCCCAGTAAAATCATACTCAAAGCTTCAGAACATAATGACCTATTCAATGAAGAACGTAGTGTGAAAAAGATTTCCCTACATGTTTCCATAACCAATGAATATTGGTATTCGACGTTTCTAGCTTTAATCGCCTGCAAAGATCCATCGCGTTTGTTTTCAGGTTCATAAGCAATTTGAAATACAGTCCTGAGAAGGTTCTTGATGACTCTTTAACTATTGGAGAGTTACAATATTCTCATAATTTGATTATAAAAATTCTTCAGGAAAAACATTTCTCTAAGGAAATAGGCTATTTAAAAAACGACAAAGTCATATCTAACAAGTCGATTTTATCGCCTAGCCCCTTTTTGGACAAAGAAGGGATTTTAAGGGCTGGTGGTCGTCTCTCAAGGGCAGATATACCATTTGATCAAAAGTTTCCTATTTTGTTACCCGCCAAAGATTACGTAGTCAACTTGATTCTTGGAAAACAGCATTTAGACCTATATCATGCAGGTCCACAAACTGTTCTGTCACATACTAGGCTTCGCTATTGGCCTCTCAATGGCTTACGAGCAATTGAAAAACTTACAAGAAATTGTATAGTTTGTTTTCGTTTGCGAGCACAAGTTGCTCAACAAATAATGTCAGATCTTCCAAAGTTCCGAGTAAATTTCTCAAAACCATTCGCAAAGGTTAGCGTCGATTTTGGTGGTCCGATGCTTACCAAATCTTCTTCATAACAGCAAGCTAAGCTTGTTTAATGCTACTTCGCTGTTTTCGTATGTATGGCTACGAAAGCTACACATCGAAGTAGTTTCAGACCTCACAACGGATGCGTTCATTTGCAAGCTCAAACGCTTCATATCTCGAAGAGGTAATCCTTCTGTCATACTCTCTGACAACGCCACTAATTTCCAAGGGTCGCGTAATAAAATAAAAGAATTTTACAACTTCTTCAAAAATGATAAAAATAATAAAGACATTAAGGATTATCTATCTCTTAGAGAAATTCAATGGGTATTCATTCCTCCCCGTAGTCCACATTGGGGTGGACTGTGGGAGAGTTCGATTAAAAGCACAAAGTAACACATTAAAAAAGTAATTGGAGATTCTCATTTTACCTTTGCAGTACTAAGCACTATCTTGTCTCAAATAGAGGCAATCCTTAATTCAAGACCGCTTTGCGCTCTTTCAAATGATCCTTCAGACCTAGACGTTTTAACGTTAGGTCACTTTCTCATATGTTCCAGTCTGACGTCCTTTCCAGAAAAACCTTTGCAAACTGCAAACTCTAATAGACTTTCAATGTGGAAAAATATGACAAAAATGCAACTGACTTTCTGGAAAAGGTGGTCAACTGAATATCTTAACCAGTTACAGAATAAACCAAAATGGCTAATTCAGAAAAAAAACATAAAGGTCAATGATCTTGTCCTCATAAAGGAAGACAATATGCCTCCTCTAAAGTGGCCGAGAGCCCGAGTAACGGAAATCATTCCGAGCGCAGACAATAAAGTTCGCGTCGTGAAATTACAGAAAACTCTGAGTTCACTCGCTCTATTGCAAAGATATGCCCTTTGCCATCGAACGAGTGATGCTCCTTCGAATTGGTTTTCCTCTCCTCTTGAAGCAAACGCTTCAAAGGGGGGGGAGTATGTTGAAATTTCATCTCAACCCACCGCTGCTGCAAAAAAGTGTATTTATCTTATCAAGAAATACATATTGTATAATCCAATCGTGCGCAAGAAATCAACCGCTCTATTTCTTTGTGTCATAATAAAAGTGCGTTTCTAAAGAGATAAAAATGTCATTATATTACCTACTTTTTGTAAAATAAAATACTGAAGTGTCAAAAAATGATTCTTTTTTCGTATTAATTAAACACACGTCCCAGCCGTTCTTTACTAACTACGTAGCAGCAGCAACATTAATTCTTCAATTCCACAAAATAAATCTTGATTGTTGAAAATCCCAACAGTTGTTAATAAAGCACATTTGACATTAGAGTATATTAATACCAAAAACCAATTGGTAGATATCTTAACAAAAGCCCAAAACAAGGACCAATTTGGTTTGAGTAAATTAGGATTAGGATTGGTAAATTATGGTAGATGTTGAAAAATTGACTGTATAGGTTTAGGGTGATCATTTCTTTGGGTAGGAAAAAAGTTATTTTATTTGTATAATCTTTTAGAAAAGAGGGGGCATTGATTTAGTTTTCATTTTCAATAGTTTGCCAATTTCCAACTAGTCAATATTATTGTTTTCTGTATTTATGTTACCGGCAATCTGTATAATCCGGTATTCTATAGATTGCCTAGGTATAAATCATATTTCATACATTACCTAAACGTTTTAGGTATTCTATACATTGCCTAGGTATTGTATAGAATACCTAAAACGTTTAGGTAATGTATGAAATATGATTTATTTCATACATTACCTAGGGGTTCTATACAATACCGAATGCTCAGCGGGTATTGTGTGTAAAAGACGAAGTTAATTTACTTGTCGTCAGTTAGTGTACGGTGAGGGCAAGGAAAATCATTGAAGAAGCCATTTTTACATTACTGTATAGCTTCTTCAATGATTTTCCTTGCCCTTCTCGATAAAAACTACAACTACAAAATCTCCTGGCGGTTAAAAACAAAGAACAAAATATTACTTACCTTTTTTATAAAGATTATCTTTAATGGGTATCTTAATTGTTAATTTCAATAAAGTTTGAACAAACATAGGATGTTTTATTTGTCCTTCATTTTCTCTCAACTTTACACATTACCGGTGGACCATCAGGTACTCTATCAAATCCCTAGGAATTGTATACATGACCTAGGTAAAGAATGTAAGGGAGAATAATATTCATAATATTTCATACATTGCCTCGGCGCCCCAGGTATTCTATACATTGTCTAGGTATTGTATGGAATACCTGAATTATACAGATTGCCGGTAACATTTAGAAATGTACAAGAATAAGGTAAGCATTAAGAGAGGGTGTTGTGATCTTAGATTAGTGATCCTTACATGTAATGCTTCCTTCACCCTTTTTTCCTCTATATAAAAGAGAAGAAGGGATTTTTTTTTGTAAGGTCAAGTTGTTAAAAAATGGCGGTATAAGACGCATGACTGGAAACATGTAATTATAATATACCTATATGTATGAGTATTGATGCCACGTTAAGAAATAATACAAATATATCATCAAGTAACAAAGTGAATTTTAATCTAATAACAATAGATGTATATTTAAAATTGTCTCTACGATAATATGTGAAAACGTCAGTCGGAGGTAGCGAAAATATACTTTTATCCGATTGTGTCAAAAAATGACGTTTTATGGTTTAGATATTTTTACGAAAAGGTAACCTTTTCAGTAAGGTATTAAATAATTCACTGCTACCTAGGCAACACTTTTCGTCTTAGGCCAAAATAGTTATTTATGCAACTAGTGCATAAAGTGGTGCTTATTTTCACGAGTGGAAAAAAGACATTTTATGCATATGATGCATACACTATTTTTTCTACAATCAAGCAAAAACCAAAAAATGAGTTATTTAGTTTGCGTCGATTTGAATGTTTATGTTTGTCATGATGACAAAACGCTAACTGAAATGTCATATGAGTACAATCTGCAGAGCCATTAGCGGAAATATTTAAAATTAGCGTTAAAAAAACTTTTTCCACAAACGTCAAAAAATGACAAGGTTTGCGCATTGTCAAGAATATGCAAAGTGACACTTTGGATTCTTACGTTACCATGACACCGTGCGCGAAATACTTATATTATAAATACTTCGCGCACTAGGGTGCGAAGTATTTCGCACACTGCATGTAAATTAATGACTTTTGTATTTCAATCTTTGAAAAAATGAAGCAAAGCTCCAAATTATTATTTATTTTTAAATGAATAACAATTAAATACTTTTAAGATAATGATAGAATTTTAAAATAACTTTAGTTATTATTTACAATAATAACATTAATCCATAGTAACAGTGAAAATTTGATTAGGAAAGACATTTTAAGCCAGCTCAACACTATTTTCTATAATAAATTAGGCATTTTACTTATTTATAGTATTTTTAGATAGATTTTGACGTTTGTAGAAAAAATATTGTTTGCATCTCGTGAGCGAAATACTTTGGTGGTCTCGAATAATTTTTTCATAATTCAATTCTCGATCACCAAAGTAGCATTTCGCGCACTAGATACAAAAATAACTATTATCTCACCCTAATGTCACTTTAACTCACTCTAATGTCACTTTTTTAAACTGATTAACAATTACATATTTTATATACGAAAGTCGAATAAAAAAACGCCACTTTTATTATTGATTGTAAAAAAAATATTTTTCGGACGCTATTAATTGTTTATTTTTCTCTTGTCGATAGTCCATGAATTTTATATCACCTCTTTCATATATTTCCTTAAATTTTTGGGGCAAAAAATGTAACATACTTCATGTGCAGCTTCTTGAACATCTGGTGGCGCACATACAAGATCTTCACTATCACTTTCTAATTCCATTTTGGATTTTTAACACTTTTCTGAAAACAACAACAACATAATTAGTATATTTAGGAATCGTTGGTATTAATAGTAACAATTATTGTATTATTTTTATTATTGTAGTAGGTTAGTCCCTTCGGTATTTCATTCTTTAGAACTAAAGATGTTGAAGCAGACGGTTCGCAGATGTTTTGATTTTCCTGATGGAATGTCGAAGAGATTGTATTTTGCAAGTGAGAAGGGTTAAACAATTTTTGTGATACTTCCATTTTTCTTTGCATGGATTCTTCTATGTATCCTTCTGCTACGTTGGAAGAATGCCATCCTTCGTGTCTTCTCAGAGTGAGCAAATCAGCGCTGCTTTCCACCAACATGGTTGCCGAAGAACGCCTTAGCCTATGTCCGGTATATTCTTCGGGTTTTTTCGTGGGTACCCAACATCGAAGATTTTTTGACGTTTATAATGACAGAATATTTTTGTGACAGTCTGGTTTTTATTTGCAAAAAATCAATTTTCTACCAGTTGTAGTTACTCAAAACATATGTAAAATTGAATAATATACTGTGTTGTGACTTGAGATGGTATTTTCGTGCAGCTACAACGAGTAGAAATCAACAATTTAAGAGTCTAAATTGCTGCCAAAACTGTGACGCGCTGTAAATCTGTTCTGCAGCGTTCGGAAAACCTTTTAAATTATGATTTTCTACCACTTGTAGTAAGCCAAAGTAACTATAAAATGAAAAAATATAATATTTTAGGTCCTAAAATTGCAATTTTGAGCTACTAAAATCAGTAGAAAGTTTGTAAACTGCTTCCATACACTTGACTTCGATTTCCTAGTATTCGCGGGTGTTAACTGCCTAATCTCCTGGCGAAAATTGACGTTGGAAATCGAAAAATAAATTTTAATTATTTCAAACACAATTTGGTGTGGAATTTTCTTACCGAACACCACACGATGTCAAATTAAGTCCGGAAATTTATTCTCGTTCATGTATATTTTTAGAAATTTATTTTTCAAAATATTCATGAGCTCGAAAAAATTTCCGGAAATAATTTGACCTATAGTGTATTACTAGTGAAAAAAAAAGGTTCTAAATTTACTTTTATTCTTTTTTGCGTTGTTTTCAGATAAGTATAATAAAAGGTATCGTTCATTACACGTCCGGAAATGGATTTTTCCGTGCTTGCATCCTTATTTCCAGACTCCTAATGAAATATACCATTTCGACGAACATTATTAGTCTCAGCAGTTTTGTGAACATTGTAAAGTGACTTCGCAGCGATAATTTCGTCTGACGATTTCAATTTGTGCTTAGATGTATCTCTGTTGCAATATGTTAAAACGTCAGACGGAGAAAACGAAAATAAATGGTCGAAAGAAATATTAGTCTTAGGCCGGCCAGAGGTTTATGAACGTCGAAGGTGGACTTCGCAGCGATATTTTCATTTGACGATTTCAGTTTGTCTTCTGAATGGTCCCTGTTGCAATATGTTAAAACGTCAGATGAAGGTAAGAAAAAAAGCTGAGTTTGATATGCGCACAAATTTCTTTCAAAAAGTTCGAGTATTCAGGCCGCCGGTTTGTAATACCAAATACATTGCATTAATGTGTTTCTGCGACTATGCTGAAGGGTATAATTGTAAATTCTTTCAATGATAAACTCGAAACATTATCATAACATGCTTTTATTGAAATATCACTATTTTATTCATAAATATTTACAATGAGCTGAGTCATTGGGAAGTGATTTGATATTTTTACAAAAATAAGAAGAAATCACTTAAGGAAATAAATAAGCTAGAATTTAATAATTAATAATTTTTGGACCATTTTTTTCTCACTCTCTCATCTGGCATATCTTGTGCAGGGGCTTTGAACAAAATCCGTGCAGACGGCACTTCCCCCCAACCACTCCTCAAAATTCCAGCTGGAGGTAAAATCATAGTACCTCCGCGGCTGTCGGCTTTCCGTCTATAGAAGATGATTTAACAAAACTGTCACAATAATATAAATAGCACATTACTTCTTGTTACAAGAAAATATTGGAAGTTGCAATCTTTTTTAATATTTTAAGAAAATTAGGATATCGAGGTAAACCAAATACAAAAATGTTATAGATTATAATTGATACTTATTTTAAAACAGTTTACTGTTTCCACTCTCCACAGAATGTATTAAGTTTAAGGTAAAAAGCATATTTTTGTTTGAACTTGTATTATTATGAATGCACGTCTATTTTGTAGTAAATTCCTGGAATGCGCATGATTCTCCACTAGGTATTCTTCAAAATTTACCTAAATCCTACATCAAATGAAAAAATATTTGCCATTGAAATTCATCAATTTTTGAGGGTAGATTATTTTGCCTGTGAGTGTATATCAATTACAAACTGAGACACATATACTAAAGTACTGGGTATACAATGTGTCCGTAAAGTATAGAGTGAATTCTTTATTTCCCAAACGTCCGGCTGCCTCTGTGGCCATTCCCATTGAACTAAGCCTAAGATTTTCTGAATCTGAATCGGAACCGGCGTGTACCGTGGACGTACCCGTTAATCCCGAAACTTTATCAGAATCAGCTCATTGACAGTAATATAAAATGATCATTGTGTGGTTTTATGAAACTTTTTTTCGGATTTTGGGCAATTAACTAAAAATGTTCGGTATTAAAATCACGTTTTTAATCTTAACTTAATAATTGGGCAGTTCTATAGTGTATCCATTTGGTGCGGCACTATTCTCTTACGGCGTTATTTGAAATGCGATGCAAAAATCATTTGGGACCTGAATGTAACACCAATTGAGCTACATTTTCAAATTACTTGGACTTCTTCAAAAAAAAAGGTGCCACAGAGAAGATTGTTTTTTTCGAATGGAATGGTGGGGGTATTTTGGCACAGGTCTACATTACTGGTTAATTTTTTTTTACTTACCTATACAACGTTGCCAAGTTATTACGAAATTCGTTAAAATTTATCACTTTACATTACCACATTTAAACCGACATACAAAGGACATCTGTCAGGTAATTTAAATACTATTCTAAATATCAACTAACGTAATAATTAGAAAAACATCGATAAAAGTATATTTGATTTCAATCATACAGGATATCAAAAATTTAATGCCAAAGTTTCCAATTTTCAGAGTGAATTTTTTCAAAATTGGTAAATCTGACACCCTGTATATTGTTGCATATTTGGAAACTCAATTCAAATCCCCTTTTTAACAATACTCCTACTTGATACCTGACTCTGGCAGATTTCTCAAAAAAAAGGGGGGTTTTGCAAAACGATCAAATTCACATTCACTTAAGTACAGTAGGCTATGAAAAAAATATTGAAAAATCACGATTGTTGACAGTGACAGTAAACCTTGAGAGTTTGAAATTTTTGTGGAAGTGTTTGAAGTTGATTCTCAAAATGACTAACTACTCAAAACAATAATTGGTTGATATGCAATCCGAGAAAGTTTAGGAAATTGCTTTCTAGCTTCAGGAGTTTATGCACAAAAGTGTCCTGAAAGGCGGCACCCAGATTGAAGGAAATTCACCAAATTAAAAGAGAAATTTGAGAGAACCGGTAACGTTTCATATGAAAAAATGACGAGGCAGAAAACGGCTCTCAATCAGGACAGTGAATTAGTAATTTGCTTGGCAGTCCAAGAGAACCATAAAATAAGAATTATAGAGCTAAGTAATGAATTAGCCAGATCATCCATAGCAGAATGTTTTAAAAACATGAATATCACCCCTTCCATTTTCAGCTCCATCAAGAATTAATAGAAACTGATTTCCAAAAAAAGAACTAATTTTTGTATGTGGGATAATAATATAATAGTAATGGCGGGGATTTGGTGTGAATGAGCCTCTTTGATTGGTGGTCTTCCAGGTTACTCGGAGGGTCATCTGACTTTAATAAAACTACGACTTCTGGTACAGGGATAAGTTCTATTTATTAACATACTTTATTATTACACATTACAACTACTTAAGATTACTAAATCTATATAAGTATTTATCCATAAAGCACACTTATAGTTTAACTGAATAGCATAATGACTACAACTAAATTAGAATGAATAATGATTACCTTATGAATGTGTTGTCTCCTGTATATTTATACTACGGTTCAAGTTCGATATTATTAAATATTGTCTATTAAATGTTTATTTACGCGATGAACTTTACTCAGTACCTGTCGACCTCGATAGTTGTATTTATGTAATATTCCAACGTTTAATGATTTATTGAAAATAGTTTCAAGGGAATTTATTTCTTATTTTATTTTATTACTATATTATTATATTATGCCAAAAGGCATCACAAAAACATGTTTGATGAAAATGAATTATTTTTTGAAAATGTGTTATTTACTGACGAGTCAACATTTCACAAAAATGGGTTTGTGAATCATCATAATTTTCACTATTATGATACAAGCAATCCCCACCTAATTCATGTAAATAGTTTTCAACATAAGTGGAGTTTAAATGTTTGGGGAGGAATTGTTGGCAGTTATGCTGTAGAGCCATATTTCTCCGCTGAACGTTTAACGAGACAATTATGTTGAGAGTTCTTACAAACGACTTTCCACAATTGATTTAGCAAGTTCCTATATTCATTATAAATAATATGTGGCTACAATTAGACGGTGCTTCGGTCCATTTTCAAAGGGATGTCAGGGAATATTTGGACTAAAACGTTTCCGAATGAAAGGATAGTTAGGTCAGAGCCAATTGAATGGCCACCAAGATCACCTAGTCTAACTAGAATGGACTTATTTTTTTGGGATTTATTAAATCAAAAGTGTACTAAGAACTGGCTACAACACGGGATGACGTGCAAGAAAGGATTCGGCAAGCATTCCGACTCGTGACGCCTGAGATGCTGCAGAATGTTAGGCGATCGTTTTCGGAAAGACTTGAAAAGTGCTTCGAAGTTAACGGTCGACATTTTGGACATTTACTTTGTTATATTTTTATTCACATCACGTATCCGATAGATAGTTCTAGATTTATTCGGAATTTACATTACATAATCACTTACTAACTAGGCAGGTTTATTACCAGATTCAAATTATTCGAGGTACTTCTTTGTTTTAAGCGACTATGTACCTGTTTGTTTGATTCCATGTTAGACTAAAGGGTAACAGTGTTACAGATCTGAGTCGAACAAGTGCTAAAAAAGTATTCACCTGATGTCCTTTGAAATTTCAATAGTTTTTCATAGCCTACTGTATGTGCGTATTTGATGGTTCTACAAATTACGCATTTTTTTGAGAAATCTGCCAGAGTCGGGTATCTTGTATAAGTATTGTTGAAAAGGGAATTGAATGGGGTTTCCAAATATGCAAGAATATACAGGGTGTCACATTTAAAAGTTTTTTAAAAATTCACTTCGAAAATTGTTAACTTTGGCATTAAATTTTGGATACCCTGTATGATTGAAATCAAATATACTTTTATCGATGTTTTTCTGGTCATTACGTGAATTAAGGTTCAAAATAGTATTTAAATCATTTAACAGATGTCTTTTGTAGGTTCGTTTAAAGGAGGTAATGTAAAATGATAAATTTTGACGAATTTCGTAATAACTTGGCAACGTTTTATAGGTTAGTCAAAAAAAAATCAACTAGTAATGTAGACCTCAATGGTGATTCAGAAGGTGCCAAAATATACTCTGTAGAAGCCAAAATAATTTTAAAATGTAGCTTAATTGGTGTCATATTCAGGTTCCAAGTGATTTATGCATCGCATTTCAAAGAACGCCGTAAGAGAATAATGCCGCACTAAATGGACACACGTAGGTATATAAAAAAATATAGAAAGTAGCTGTGTCGCATGCGTATCATTATTATTTTTCACTTTTTAGTTCGTTTTAAAATCGTGGTACATTGAAAATTTTTTATTTTATTTATTTTTTACTTTACAGTTCGATTTACTATAAGGTGTGTTTACGGATTAATAGGAACTATATTGAAGGTTACTCATTTACAAATCTCACAATATAACAAATAAAAAAAAATATCACCTGCAATTCATAATTTTCGGCATTCAAACCTCTATTCCGTCGGATACGGAGACAAAATAATTTCATGTTGTATATAAACCATATACATATGATAATAATATGTTAAACGCGACATGCGACACGCGGTAGATGGACGAAAAAATTTGAGGCGATGTTTCACTTTAAAAAAAATATCACCGAGTGATGGGTGTTGTATTTAGGAAAATCGCTGATGCTTTATATTAATTTGGATTATCCAGTATAATGTAATTTTATTGGACAATGCAGAATTTGAGGAATAAAATTTCGACTTGTTTTAGGTTTTTTCGAGAAAAATTTTCGTTTCAGATATAATGAATTCATTCCATACTTCACAGACACACTGTGTTAGTGTCCAATTACTTAGATACGAACTTACTTAGATAATGTGGTTTGTTTTCCATTTCATATTTTAAATTAAGAAATACACTAACCGCTTCTGCCCTATTCTAAACATCAACATTTCCTTACCGGAAAATGCTATTCATCTGCTCCACTCAAAGCGGAAAATGTTTCCACAATTTCATTTTCCCTTATTTTCCCTCATTTTCCGCATACTTAATGACACTAAGACTAGATTTTCATTATAAAATAATGCCGATCCGTCCTGAAAGATAGATCAGGTTTTTCAATTTCCCTAGTATTTCAAAAGTTGCTTCATCACAAAGATTTCAGTCAAATTAAATGAAGTTTTCAAAAACAAAAAAAAGACAATAGCCTGCTATATTTATTCCAAAAATTGGTATGTGTGTTAATGTGGGTGAAGGTTCACTGAAACCTGAAAATCAATTGAGCTATTATCTTCTACTTAAATTTACTGTTAGGAACCTGAAATCGACTCATATTGCTGTTATAAATAAAACCAACTAATTAATTTCATCATTTGATGAAAAAATATTAAAATCCTAAGAAATGGATAATTATTTCGTTATTGACATACCTATCATCGTCAGAATGACAGAAGTTACATTTGATGTGATTCCTACATGATGTTTAATATTTTGGATAGACCAAATAGTGACGTATCCTGCCTTAATATATAAATATATATATATATGAATAGAAAAAGAAGATATGATATAACAAATGAAGGGTTCGGTCGTAAAATTTGTTAACTCACAAAAAAAAGCAGTAAATTGCATTTTAATCTAAAAACCGACAAAACAATTTTTCGAATGAATAGAAAACTGTTTATAGTTTATATTAACTTCAATGAAACGAAGAATGAAAAGCAAAAAATGAGACCACAGAACAGAATATAAGCAAATAAACATAAAAAATCATTAGAAAATATCATTTCACAATAACCTATTAGGATTTTAGTGAGTAATAGAAAGGATGATAAACTTGAGGGATCCACTGTAGGCAAGACATCATATGACCCAATTTCGACTCATCAATGGGCAATGCTTGTAAATAAGTCTGAGTTAATTCACTGCTGAAATCTTTCTCCACTGGAAGACTAGGTCGACCCCCTTTTCTTTTTGTCTGATTGGTTGAGGAATCCCTGTGTATGATTCATAACCAAGCACCATATAGGGATTACTAATATTGAATTCAAGCTTCACTGAGCTGCTTATTCCAAAATTTGATTGAGCAAAATTCCCTCGTAGCTCAAAAAAATTTAAAAAGTCCTCTTTTTTAAGAGTGGTCACAATAAACGGTCTTTTTTTCTCAGTTCCTTTTTTCTTAGCTCATTTTAGGACCTCCTCCCATTCACTGGGAGAGTATAGTGCACTCTTAGTTCTTGCGAACTTTTCCTCTAGTGCAAAATCTCTATCACTGGGTAACATAGTATGCCCTTCTTGAGGAAAAACATGGATTTTTTTTTGAATCTTTTTGAAGCCAGCAGTTGTAGCCAAAACCCTACGATAGTCCAATTTTGGTTCTGACCGCAGCAGTTATCAGATACGGCATGAAGTGTCTCACCACGAACATCAAACTTCTCAAAGTATTTTTTTAAGCAACTGGCAATTTCATCAGAGCTTCGTTTGGCAATGGATTCATCCCAAAGAAAGAAATAGCCATCCTCCGGTTTGTTGCAACAATGAATACTAAAATTATAACACCAAAGTTTTTTCTTATAAAAACATTGTCAGGTGGTCAGTTTGGGTGTAGGGAGAGCTTGTTGCAGGTCAAACGTGATAACGTGCAGAATATTATCTGTGGACTCTTCTACTGCTCTCTTAAGAACGATTACGCAGCTTCTGCTTTTCTTAGGTGTAGTTCTTTCAAAGTTTCCAGTTCTTTAATTTTTTCAGCATCGCCGGTTTCTCTAGCATGATTTATATTGATATGGAACTCATCGCACTGTGCACAAGTGTCAGATTTAGGAGTTTTGAAAGAAATATTGTAATCCTCTGTAAAAATTGTCCTGAACTTGTCTGAAGAAACAGATGAAAGAATTTGTGTTTGGCAACTTTCCTTGTACTTTTCATATAATATCTGCAAGCAACACCCAGATCATACAACGATTTCAAAACAAAATACTGAGGAATATTACCAATGCTCCTTGGTACTGCCGAAACAGTGACCTCTATCGGGACCTGGAGATTGACACTGATAACCAGACGATCACCAAATTTGCCAAGAGTCATGAACAGCGACTCCTAGAACATGTGAATGTTGAGGCCATCCAGCTCCTCGACAACATCAACCAGACGAGAAGACTCAAGAGGACAAAACCCTTTGAGTTAGTTCAGTAGATAAGTGTCAGTGTAAAGCAAAGTACAGTGCAGTGCTTACACACTAGTGTTAGTGTCTATTTGTATTAGAGTCTAAGGAACTACTGTTGAGTAAGACCTTTAGTTTTAGGATTGAAATTAGTAAAATAAGTTAGATTAACATTGCTCATTGATCGTTACCGATCAGATTGTAATCTCAAAAAAGAAAGAAACAACAGATTTTATTTACAGAATAAGAACCCTAACCTAAAAACTTACTTGTTCTGAATCGGAACTTTCCGAAGAACTCTCTTCTTCAATATAGCTTGTATCCGAATCTGATCCCTCAAAGGGTTTATCTGCTGAATAAACACTATTTTCCGACATTTTAAGCATAAATCGATACAAAACTTAAAATCTGTTAAGTACATTCAACGCAGTTGACAGGTTTTACGCGCAGAAAACAGAATATTTGACATTTACCAGGTTTTTAACTATGCGAGTCAGCGACATCCATGGATGATACACCAAATTTAATCTGTGAAATCTGTAACTTCATCACTTAACAAGTTCTTCATGCAAAAATGTAAAAATCTAAGGTATTGGTACTTAACATGTTTTACGACCGGACCCTTCAAATATTAAAGCTTAGGTATTATCAATCCTATGGGGATATCCTGGGTATCTTTTTCCATTTAAGATCAGTATAACTGTGCAATGATATAGGAAACCAAGGAAAACTATATCTGCTGATCTTTACAATTGATACTTAAGACCCTGGAATACTATGGCTAGTAACCAGGCACATAATACTATTGACAAGTAAAATTTACATACATTTAAAAAAAATACAAGGCTTCAAAAGAAAATAAAAAACTTTTACGAAAAACTCTTCATTTGGGCATTAAAAATACAAAGAAAAAATACCTTAACAAGTAACTACAAACATTCTTTATATATTTTAACCTGATGATCCCCACAAATGGGTTTTTTGCATTTGGAAAATAGGTAACTGTCATACGTTTAACGTGTTGACTTTTAAAAGATCGAGTATAACAGCGCGCAAAAATTTTTTATGCAGTCTAACGTTGCGTGATATAAATGACGATAGATCGCTTGAAGTAGTGATGGGCAAAACCAGTACAATTGGTCGTACTAGCACACTCCGTACAGTACACCAAATTGTGCCGTACAATTTTACGATGAGACCGGGCGCGACTTACGTCAACATTTGCGGCCACGGCGGATTAATTAGTAGAAGAACGAGAAATAATGACCCGTACTAAATACAAGTACGATACGTACAGTACATACTTACGCTTACTGGTTATTTATTCGTGTAGTAGTAGAATCTATACCTTCAAATATTGTTTCACTGTAATTATTATTACTAAAGCTCGGATTATAGGCAAAATGCCTTTTTTGTCTATTTTGCCTATTCTAGATGATTTTTGTATATTTTGCATTTTTTCGTAAATTCCGCCTTTTTGTGCCTTTTTTAAACTTTTATGCTACCCTACTGATGATGTTATTCATATTCGGTACTTCATTTTATTACTAAACCTGTAATAAAATTTTGGGCTAGTAATAAAATATTAATGGTTTGTTTGTTAATGGTCTTCTGGGAAAATATACCTACCTATTTGCGGATTAGGAAGAGGCTTAAAAAATGGGAAGTCCCTAATGTTTTGACCTTTATATCAGTTGTACAGACGGTTACTGAATCAGAGTTTAGTTTTGTTGCCTACACCGAAATAGATAATTTGCAGTCTAAAATTAAATCGGAAGTAATGGTCAATTAATTACTAAAAAAATGAAATTTGTTTTTGACAAGAATGAAGGTTCCTCCTTTTTATGTGATGTTGCTAAAGTTGTCAATGGGACATTTTCCAAAGAACTACAAATTGGGCCATATTTATTATCCTCTCTTAAATATGCGCCAATTACATCTGTCGATGTAGAGCGTTCATTTTCTATGTACAAATGAATTTTAAGTGAAAGATGACAGAGATTTAAAACAGAAAATATAGAGAAGCACTTAGTTGTAGCTATTAATGATAAAATTTTAAGTGGTTACAATGTTTAATTATTAAGTTATGTTGTGCAAATATATTTGTGTTAAGTTAATGTTAAGTTAATTCACTTTATATATTAAAATAAATTCTTAATAACTTATTATTAATAATCAGAGAATTAAAAGCATTTGCCTATATTGAAAGTATCTTAGCCAAAATATAATTCGAACACGTATAAATTTTTGTTCGTTTACTAATTTTTGAAGGTACGATTCATATTTTTAGTTGAGTTTTTTTTTAAAGTTGCGTTGATAATTTTCTATACATATAAATTGCTTTGTCCTGAATGACTGTCTGAGAGATCAACGAACAGCCTAAACCGGTAATCGTAGAGACCTGAAACTTGGAGGGTTTGCTCTTTTTATGACGTGGGCATTCGATAAGAAAGGATTTCCCGAAATTTTCCCCTCAAGGGGGTGAAAAGTTTGTATGGGGCAAAGTGATTCCTTGGTCCAATCTACTTCAAATTTTGCATGAAGAGATTCTTTAACAGAATTGATGGAATACATGTTTCGTATTTTATTGAAACTGATCGCCTAACGTGGTTAAAAAGGGGTAGAAAGGGGTGATATGCATCTAAGTTGATATCAATACTCTCCTCAATGCTTTTGATTTAAATTACATTTTATTTTGACACGTTTGAAAACTTTATCCGATTTTATTCAAAAAACGTTGAACTCACTCAAAAGCTTGGTGCAATTCAATACTCTTTAAAATTTGAATGTCAAATATAAAAAATATTTATATCGGATTAGAATTCGAAATTTCAATTTTATTTGTTCTTGGATATTTCAATGAAAAACTCAACTTAACATTTTAACGTAATAATTCATATGTTGTGACAAAATTGATAACGTAAAAAACTAATTAAAAATCCCATTAGAACCATTTTCGACTTCTACGCGGACGGAGTCGCGGGCAATAGCTAGTTATTAATAAGGCTGATTATCTCTGTTATTCCACTTCGTTCAATTCTGGTGTATCCTGCATCCCACAATAGAGTGACGATGGTGTTCTGACTCAATTCATTAAGTATTTCTAGGTATTCCAATACAATTTTAGAGCTGATTACATAAGAACTCAGCTGTGTAATGGCTTCTTGTCCTATATATTCTATCAATACTGAACTGAGCACACTTTCAGTGAATTTTTGATTGGAAGATGCTTTAGGTTATTCCATGATTTGGTGTTTTGGTGTTTGGTTCCTGCCATCCCAGTCCTTTCTATAGTTCAAGTAACATGAAATACGACGAAAGTTGATAATGTTCAACGAAAAAGGATACTTCACCGATTTAAAGCGCTCCAATAATAGATTGCTTTGTCTCTTTTGGTACACAGACAAAACCAGTCTTGTGTAAACAAGAGTTAAAAAACAGGAACAATTTATCATTCTTTCGTACCGCACTACTACTAAATCAATAAACATGCAAGAAGCGACCATCTCATTTCATTTCGCTTCAACTCGCGCTCACAACAATTGGTAAAATTTGAAACAATCTGTCCATTATCATGTATAATATAAAAAACTGCAAATCATAGAATGGTATTACATGAATTATACGGTAAGACAAATTCGTTACTTATTTTCTGTAACATTTGATGCTAGACCACTTCACTATTAACTGGGCATTTGAAATTTTCAACAACAATGTTGTTCAACTCCTGTTTCACACATAAATTGTCGAAGGCCACTTGTGATGGACAAAGAAAAGTAGGGAATAATAGTTTGTGCCTCTGCAATACAAGAACATACACTTTGTAATGAGAGAATTGCTGATGTAATGAAAAATGGATAACCGTCGTATAAGGTACGAAAAACAAATGAAACTTTGAATACTGACAAAATATTCGACGGATGTAATTTCGTGAGGAAGTAACGGAAAAAGTCAATATCAATGAAGAATTCACTAGGACGTGGCAAATTTTCCAGTATAAAATCCTTCAAAAGTCCGATACTAGTCAAGGAGAAACTTCGGGTTTTCACATTACGCACCCAGTTCACAAGGAAATTGATTATTTGGGTTTGTATAATGGGCGACCATTTGATCGGGCAATTCTTCAAAGAAGGAAATCTAGCTGGCCCCAAGTATTCGAATTTATTCCAACGATATATTGTTCCCTAAATTCGTGGATTAGTAGGAGACAGATTTGATGATATTTGGTTTCAACAAGATATTTGCCCTGCTAAAAATGACGGTCCTCATTCATTCGTTTGGGTTTTGATCAACAGCCCAGGCACTTGAACTGAATCTTTGTATTATTACGGTCCCGTTACCGGGTATTCGAAACTCAATTAATACTTCTTCAGACTGTTCAATAACTGGTTAAGAAACTGTCTTCTGTCCCGCATGATCGCCAAATGTTTCTCCTTTAGAGTCCTTTTCATTGGACTATTGCACATCCAGTATTTATGATTATGATAAACATGCCTAATACTTTGGAAAATTTGAGTGCTCAAATTTCACAAATTATATAAAATACTGGCTGACCCGAAAGACGTTGTCCTGTCTTGACTATTGATATTGATTTCGAATTGGTATAATAATTAATAAAAAAAATGTTATCCTATAACATAATGATTTTATTATAATGTTCTATGATATACAACATTCGTCGTTTT
This sequence comes from Lochmaea crataegi, assembly GCA_947563755.1. Taxonomy (NCBI): domain Eukaryota; kingdom Metazoa; phylum Arthropoda; class Insecta; order Coleoptera; family Chrysomelidae; genus Lochmaea; species Lochmaea crataegi. Next base: position 30,207,851 of record OX387429.1, read on the forward strand.
ATTTTCTGGTGCGTATATGAATAGGTTTGTTGGTATGCCAACACGGGAACATGCGACGTACAACTGGCCATGTGAAATACATGAATTCCCAAGATTGAAGCCACAAACACTTAGCGACTGCCCTTGTGATTTATTTGTCGCACTGGAAACCGTTTAAAGTCGAATGACATGTCGTTTGGAATAAAAGGAATTAGTGGAATTAAAATGTCTCCGCCTTTGTACTTCCCTTTCAGAATTGTGGCTTCGATGACGTTGCTCATAAATTTTTTCACTGCAAGTCGGGTGCCGTTACAAAGAAGCAATTCCAGCGAATTTAAAAATTTCGTTGGATAGTTGTCTTGATTAGTGACGGAATCAATCTATTTGTATGTCATCAATTCGCCAGTTATCTTATTTGAATTCGAATATTCATTTCGTTGACATCAACGTTTTTTGCATCCAAACCTTATCGATTTGTTCTCTCCTCGAATAACTAAAGTGACACAAATTGGTAGGTAATTTAATGTATCCAGATGATAAGTCAACAGCTATTTTGCCGTTACCAATATCGAACAATTGTTTGGTCCAGGTTCTGCAATATGACTCGTATTTTCATAAAATTGACGACTTTAAACATGCGTTAATTTCGTAAACATTTGGAGTTGTTCCACAATTGGTCTTTTCACCGATTTATCGTATTCTTATCTTACTGAATTGCCCAAGAAATAAATTTGCGAAAATGTATACTCACTAACCGGCGTTGGTAATAAGGAACCTGTTAAATGATATATTTGTCCCTGAATCTGCAACGGTAAACAGACAATAGATAGATGTAATATAGGAATTGTATAGCGACTTGTTTGTACTACCATAATACCTACGCTATTTCAATTGATACACGATTTCAATTGAAAGTTACTAACGTATTTTGCAAAAAGAACGTGGTGATAAAAGTTTATTGTTTTTCAATATGGTTACCTTGAAAAATGGCATAACATTTTCTTGAATAACTTTTGTTGCGCCATGCAATTATTGTATTGCTGTATATGAGTCAAAAAATCTGTCCCATTTCCGGAAACCAATTAATGTGGAGACTCTGGTGGTACCAATGGCGTCAATTTGACTCCACCGTGCGCGCAACACAATCCAGGGCTTCATTTTTAAACTTAAATACTTTACAATTTGACACACATCGTTCATTGATCCATAAGCAACGATTTGCTGTGAAATGTAATCGATTTCCATGTTATAAATTAATGCAGCTCGATAAGGGTTAAAAGAAACATTTGTATTCTGTTGATTTCGATTCCATCGATTCCGTTTAAATCTCATTCCGCGTTTCGCGTCCCTCGTCAGTTTGGCGTGCTCTTGTACGTCTTTGACTTGCAGCATTGCGAATTCTGCGACCTATGTTTGTACGACTCATTCCTGGCATTTTTAAAAACTGTAGTAAAAAAATATTCTATTGTATTCCTCTTTATGTCAATTCAATCAAAACAGTTTATTAAAACCTACCAAAACCTACTATCAAATTTAACTTCCAATATTAGGCGCGATTGCTCTTAACTTTCCGTGTTGAATAAGCACCGTAGAAGGTAATAGTAGGAGGTAATACTGAACCTGCCACCACTGCATATCTTCGTTCAGGGAAATGCAAGATCTGTAAGTCACAGATTATTACAGGGGCCTCCTCCAATAAGTCAAGGACAAGGTAAGGTCTACAAAAAGCTATATGAAGAAATAAGGCAGATCCAATACTGGGAATGCCAATGGATCAGATTGCCCCACAATATAGTTTTAAAATGAATTCACAGTAATCATTCCAGAGAGAAAGGACTGGGATACAGGGCCTCCTATAATAGCGAATCTCAACTGGTACACTGATGGCTCTAAAACAGACTCTGGAGTAGGAGCCGGAATATATGGGGTACAAGAGAAGATCACGATCTCTCTAAGCCTTGGGAAACATGCCACTGTCTTTCAGGCAGAGGTAATGGCGGTGCAATGCTGTGCAGAAGAGTTGATGAGACGGGAGGTAGATAGCCAAAGAATCGTCATCTACTCCGATAGCCAAGCAACACTAAAAGCGATAAGCTCATATCGGACGACGTCAAATCTGGTGTGGGAGTGTCGCAAGGCCCTCAACAGACTAGGTAGTCATAATAGAGTGACCCTAGCCTGGGTGCCAGGCCATCAAGGAATAAAAGGCAATGAAAAGGCCGATGAATTAGCCAAGCAGGGAGCGACGGAGGTCATGATAGGGCCAGAACCTTCCTGCGGAATTGCTAAATGCCTCACCAAGGAGAGCATCCACCAATGGATAAACAACCAGGCGTTGCGCTGGTGGCATGAAACTCCGGGGCAAAGGCACGCTAAGCTATTCCTTAAAAGCCCTTCGGTCAGACTGTCGCGCGACCTACTATGTCAAAGTCGAGAAACGACAAGGATGATGGTGGGAATGCTGACAGGGCATTGTAGGCTAAGGAAGCATATGCACACAATTGGCCTAGCAGAAGACAGCCTATGTAGGTTATGGCAGGAAGAAGACGAAACCGCGGAGCACTTACTCTGTGAGTGCGAAGGCCTAACAAGGGTGCGGTTTCACCTATTCGGAGAAGAAAAACCGAGGGCAGAGAGCTACGCAAAGGAGGCGGTATCCAGGCTAATAGGTCTAATAAAAAGAATAAAGCTAGATATCGAGCTCTAAATATGGCGGAGGACCACAATAGATCTGCAAAGGTCGCAGTGGGATAGGACAAAGAGCCACTCCAATTCTAATCTAATCTAATCTAAGCACCGTATAATTGAAATGAAATTACACAAAATTATGAATTAATTACTTATCAACCGATCCATCTGTGTTTAACAATATTTGCAACGCGCATTCTGTCAATGGCTGACAGTTATTTCAAACAGCTGACAGGTATGTCAAACAACTGACAATTATGTGAAATTTTCTAATGTTCTGCTCAACTTTCTCAATTTTTTCTTTCATGAGAACGTTCTCCCGACAATAATAAACACAACAAATGAAGAATTACCGAAATTGTTCCATCCGTTCACGCGTGATGCGATGACCAAGGGAAATAAATATTCATTTTTATTTTGAAAAGAAATATTTGCCCACTATCTGTATAATAGGAATTTTTGTGGGGATGTGGCAATAATACCAGAGTGTACTCTTTTAAGAATTTATTTCCGAGTTTTCAAATATCATAGTATTCATTTTCAAGGACTAAAAACAGTGAAATTATTGGTAGAATATTGTAAAAAAAGTAATACATTTTAACATTGGTATATATAAAAATCAAAAAACAATATAAAATATGTTTGATTGATTAAAAAAATTCAATTCAATTGTTCACAAATCTTAATAGTAATTCGTCATTTTTATATATACAGAAGATTACACCACAATCAAATACACGACATTTGGATTGGGAGGAAATTTCTATTATTATCTCATCATAATGATTCAATTTTAGAATTTATCTAAATTTTTTGAGAGTAATGTAACTTCTTTTTACCTTTCGTTCCAGAAAACAATCACATTGAATTTATTTTTGGAAATTGTAATAAATTCCTATCGGGAACTGACTAATTGAGTCACGCTGTCTGGTGGTAAATAATCACACTAGTATTGACAAATGACTGATGCCTGTATAATAAAAATGTGTTCCCCTTAGAACAAAAATCGACGTGTTTCCTAATTTCCTTAAAATATAGGGAATACTGCCAAATATCGGGGTGGTCAGTTTTCTGTGGCCCACTGTGTATATAACAGTTAAATGAAATCATGCTGTTCACATTAATCATCATCGATTTACTAATAAATATGATGAAAATAGAAATCTGAGTATTTTCTATTCGTGGAAAATAAAAATAAAGTATGTGCTGTTCAGTTGAAGATTGTCAAAACAGAGCAAATACAGACTTATACCGTAGTTTTTCATAACTTCTCGGAGCCAGCTGATCGCTTAGTGGCTACAGAGAATTATTTTTGCAATGCGGAAAAATTCGAAGAATGTAAAGCGTGAAAAACGTTATTCAAAATAATCATTTCATTTATTTGCATGACATATTCTAATATCTATAGGGTGTTCCGGGACTTGATGCAAAAAATTCGGGAGTGAGTAGATGACGTGAAAATAATGCTGTGATATAAAAAAATTCCTCGTTTCTGAGTTATAGGCCTTTAAAGTTGCGAAATCAGAACTTATATTTAAGTATATTTTCTAAATTATACATTGGAACATTATGAATTTTCAATGATTTCGTATGTCCATGTAGTATGTTTGACGGAATAAATAATTCTACCTTACTATCTGAATGCCAGGGGCGACTCATGCCCAATGGTTAACAATCCGTAATTTTTACAGGGACAGCCTGTACAATCTAAAGATAGCAAAAATGAATTTTTCAATCGATTTTAAAAAGGTACTCTTTGTTTAACTCGATAAAATTTATGGTTTAGGATAAACTATAGATTTTTAGATCGTTGTATATGTACATGCCAAGGAAACCGTTTGCCATAAAGAGGCATTCTGAAGAAAATTATCATAAATTGTAAATATTTATTGAAAATACTTACATGAGGTATTGAAACACAATCAAACATTTCCAATTGAACTGTATACAGTCGAACATCGTGTTACTTACATAAGAAAAAATTGAAATGTAGAAAAATTCAGTTGGTTAGCCTATAAATTATCAAATAAAAATTCTAAAAAACTATAATAAATGTTCGAAGTGGGCACCTTGCACTTCTACACACTTCCGGAGTCTACGGAGGATATTTCTTCGAACTTGGAAGAGCATTCCAAGATTCTGCCTCATAGCGTCACAATGGAAGTTTATTCTATCGATCATTTCGTTCCTTGTGTTTACTGGTGTTGCATATACCAAGCTTTTAAGATATCCCCAAATAAGTGAATCCATTGGATTTAATTCAGGAGAACGTGGTGGCCATGCAAATGGACCTCCCCGACCAATCCACCTATTAGGAAAAATGTTATTAGGATTATTTCTTACATCATTTAGGAAGTGGGGAGGGGCTCCATCGTGCATGAACCACATGTCTCTGCGAATGTTTAGAGGAATATCACATAACATGGGTTGGACATCATTTTGGAGAAATTCTAAGTATCGCTGACCATTCAGGTTATTATCAAAAAATATGGACCTACTAAATTATTACCCACTATTCCTGCCCACACATTAACACAAAATCGATGTTGATTCTTTGTTTGAATTGTACCGTGAGGATTTTCATCTGCCCATAAATGTAAATTATGGTAATTAATATAACCGTCTCGTGTGAAACCAGCTTCATCAGTAAACAGTAATTTTCCAACAAATGTATTATCAACTCGTTGTTTATCCAGAAACCAAAGAGCCAGTCTTGCTGGATAATCCTCTACTTCCATGGCATGCACATTCTGGATGTGAAAGGGGTAAAGAAGTTGCTCCTGGAGAATCCTATGAATAATTGTCGATGATTCGTTAAATTGTAGTGACATTTTGCGTACGCTAGTTGTGGGATCAGCATCAACTGCATCTAATGCATTTTGCTCTAAAGCTGGTGTTCGTATAGTTCGTTGTTGACCTTCGCCACCTTCTTTTGATAGGACACTTTCTAAAATATCATTTTATAAAAAATAATGAAAACTAGTTTACTTAATTTATGTAGACAAACCTGTAAGCTGCGATCAACCCTAACAAATGTTCTACAGTCGGGTATAATTCTGCACGGAAAGCGTTCAGTATACAACCTTCTGGCTTCTGACGAGTTACCAGGAGCCAAACCATACATCAAATGCATGTCGGCATGTTCACCTAAGGTAAATTCTACCATATTTAAACTTTAAATACGATGTGATAATTATTGATGACAGGTTTTGAAAGGATTGACAGCAAATTGACATTAACAAATTAAGTCACTTGTAATTTTTAATTGAATATCACGTAGTAGCTTATTTGACAGTAGCCTACTAGATGAAAAATAATTATTAATCTCTTTCAAGTTTTTCCTTATGCCAGTAATATGATCTTCAATAGTATGTAGTTCAAATATTTGATTGTGTTTTAATACCTCATGTAAGTATTTTCAATAAATAATTACAATTTATGATAATTTTCTTCAGAATGTCTCTTTATGGCGAACGGTTTCCTTGGCATCTACAACGATCTAAAAATCTACATATCTCCTAAACCATAAATTTCATCGAGTTAAACAAAGAGTACCTGTTTGTTGAAAAATTGATTGAAAAATTCATTTTTGCTATCTTTAGGTTGTCCCTGTAAAAGTTACGGATTGTTAACCATTGGGCATGAGCCGCCCCTGGCCTTCAGATAGTAGTGTAGAATCATTTATTCCGTCAAACACACAACATGGACGTACGTAATCATCCTTAAAAAATTCATATTGTTCCAATGTATAATTTATAAAATATACTTAAATACGTTCTGATTTCGCAACTTTGAAGGCCTATAACTCAGAAACGAGGGGTCGTATGAGAAAATTTTTTTCATGTCACAGCATCATTTTCACTTCATCTACTCACTCCCGAATTTTTTGCATCAAGTCCCGGAACACTCTGTATAACTAGTGGGGGTTAGGAATTTTTAACTTACCGATAACAACGAAATAATTTTGCCACAGCATGTAATAGTATATATCATAACGAGAGTTGTAATAAGCTTACAACTTACGCTGTGTAAATACTATACTTTTTCTACGATTATTTTCATTTATAAAAATAAAAAGCCTAACAAGTAACTTTTATTTACACATACAAATTTTGGGAACAATTTAAATTAAATTTTTTTAGAATAATTAATTGTGAAATTTTGGCAACTATTTACAACTATACCCTTATCCGTGTTTGGCGGTTGTTCAATAATACGCGGTGAACGGTGGTATGACGTTAACTGTACCGTGTGTTGTTTTTGGACATTGGTATTTCCAGTGTATGTTTACTTTCAATTGAATTTATAATTCTATGGGCTGTTGACGTCTTATTATTTATTGACTCATCACAATATCCTTCAGCTGTTGTTGAAGATTTCCATTCGCTATGTCGTTTGAGAGACATTAAATCACCACCGGCATCAACCAAAGGATTGGCAGAAGTTAGTCTTAATCAGTGACCTGTGTACATTTTGGGATCTGGTAACTTTAAATATTCGGCTATTTGCTTAGGAATACCTCCTATTTTGTTGAATCCTACCACTTGTTTCGTACATTTACCTATTTGATAGTTAAGGAAAAATTGATTTATTTGCGGAGCGCTAATTTGTTGTCGAATCTCTATATATTGTTTGCAATTTTATAGAAATTTCCGTAAATTACGAAAGATCTACATATTTTGGTTTTTGTATCAGCTATTTTAACCAATAACATGGTACTTAAATCATCAATGTCACTAATTTTGAGATTTTTTACTTCTTGTTTTCTACAAGCTCATCATATTCCAACCATTGCAATGACCTTAGGATAAAAGTATTATAAGTACAGTATCCGCCAAAATAAACAGTACCGAAAATAAAAATAAAAATTAATTTTTAATTTCTGTAATGTAAGTGTTCAAAATGTTCACCATTTCGACGCAAACAAGCTTCATATCGATTTTGTAAGTCAATAAACATATTTATAAAAAGTGGTTGATGTAACTGCCGAAAAATATTTTGTATTCTTTCCCGTAGTTCGGCAATATTCGCCGGCGGATTTTCCGAGTGAAATATTTTGTCCTTCATTATGCCCCAAATGTATGCGTCAGGTGGCGTCAGATCAGGTGAATGAGAAGGATATTCGAAGTCTGTTCCCCGAGAAATTATTCTATTTTCCGTATGAACGAAAATAATGCTCTACCAAAAACACTTTTTCTTCCGTTGTTAGAACGATTTTTAAATCAAATTTAACTGCAGCGTACTATTAATATATCAACTAATGACAATTAGGTCAAATATGACAAATCTATATTACATAAACAACTCCACAGCACTTTCTGTTTCGGTACTGCTTATTTTGGCGGATACCGTATATAGGTATATTTATGTTATACTTTTCAACAACATACCTTCATTAACAAGTACTGTTTATCAGGAACTTCATTTAAAAAAAGTTTTATTTGATCAGGGTGTGAAATTTTTAATTTTTTGTTTTTAAAATCTTCTGCTTGCCTTTTCAAATAAGCTCGCAATTTCGGGTAACTTTTAATATTATAGTAAAATTAATACCTATTTAGAGGTACCAGCCGTTTTAGTAACTTAACGTATGCGGCTTCTTGAACCATCTGAACCCGCATGAAAAAAATTAGGTTATGACCTTTGTCATGTCAAATGCTTGACATATTTCTTATTGCATTGGCGTAGTGACTTGAAATTTCATATTATCAGTGGCGGTTTGTAATAATACAAATTAATTTTATGAAATTCATAAAATTCTAAAGATGTTGACATAATAAAAGAATATAAAAGAAGCGCACTAATTTTAAAAACATTGTTTTATTAACTAGATACATAGTTTTTTTTTTTAAAATATGGCAATTCAGAGTTCGATTAAGTACAAATTCTAGATTTAAAAAAAATGACAACGTGATCTTCAAGGCAAAGTTTAATTAGTTTCTAAATCAGAATAACTTTCGGAAAGTGATAGTTCATCATCGGATTCATTGGATACAGAGATCACCATAGGTTCGATGTTTAGTAGGTCCAGTTTGTTTTCTACTTCCCATGCTTCAGAAATAATTTTCTCTATATGATTTATGTAATTCTGCCAGTGTTGCTCCGGTACATTTTTTACAACGTCATTCCATACTTTTAGGACTTCAGTAGGTGACCTTGCAGTTTTCGTAATAGCTTGGTCATAATGCCTTTTAGTTTCTGACCATACCATTTCGATGGCATTAAAATGGCAATGATAGGGTGGTAGCCTGAGAACACAATGGCCATGCTCGGCAGCGTATTTGTCTAAATGATAATTTTTTTCTGGCAAAACTTGCTTTTCAATTATATTCCAAACAGCATCCTTTAAAATGTGATCTGGAAAAGGGATATTCTTTTTTTTGAGCCATTCTAACATGCGTGTTTTACTCCAACTTCTTCTTGGGATTTCTGCATCCAGGCGACTGTGATACGTTGCGTTATCCATTATAATTAACGATGGTTCTTCCAAGTTTACAATTAGTTGCTGTTTAAACCAATTTTCAAAATTTTCGGCGTTCATGTTATCATGGTAATCGCCTGTTTTTTATTGCATTTAAAAATAAGCGATGCATTTGTCACAAAACCTTTTTTATTACCGGCATGAACAATTACATATCGTGTCCCACTTCAAGTTATTTTTAAATCACTGTGTTTAGTACCATCTTGCCACATTCTTCTGTCCCCGCTTTTACTAAAAACCCATGTCTCATCCAGAAAAACAGGTGTAAAGAGCTTTTCGCTTTTAGCAGCATGGTATTTGTTCAAAAATAATATTCTTTTTAATCTGACTGCAGGCATTTCCAATAAATGTTTTCTTCCATCCTGTTTTTTGAAATGAAAACCCATTTTTTTAATTCCCAAATATAACGAACCTTTGGAAATCTTAGTTTCTGGAGACTCTTCGATAAATTGCCGTAAAATAGTTTCTACTGTGATTTTATCCTTTCGCGCATACATTTTATAAATTACTTCCCTCAAACAATGCAGGGTATTTTTTGTAATTCGGGTTTTGCTCCGGGAAACGCTTGCAGACATATTTCTTTTAAATTCGAAATCTGTAGCTCTGTTTGGTTTTTCAAGAACATATAATGTGCTTTCTGGAACTTTTAGTGCTTCGGACGCTTTTTGAATTGCCTTAAATCGAGATCCTGAATCGTTTTGAAAATAGTTTACTACATTAAGCATAAGTTTTTTGGATTCATCAGAATATCGCATTTTTATATCTTATTTTGCGTTATGACATTAACATGAAATCAAAATTTGACGTGACATCTAATAAATTAGTTACGACGTTCATTTTTGTTGGTAATTTTTTGTTTCAACCGATTTATTAATAATAAATAAGGATGGTCTTATTCTAAATGGGTATAAAATTTACTATAACAATATTTTTCAAGGTTATAACACTTCTTTACATTGAGTATATTGCTCATAATGAGGATGGTTTCAATTTCTTACCGATTTCTCCAAAATAAGCCAAGAGTACGTTTTCACAAAATGATTTCACATTATTTGTAGTATGCCAATCCATAAATTGCTTATTTACCTTTTCATATCTTCCTCTTGATTTTTCAGGTAATAGGTTCTCGGTAGTGTTCGCAGCTGCTTAATATTGGGTGGTGTGCTACTAAATTTATCTTCACTACTCGATAAACTAATTTTTTTGTATTTAAACTCACTATATTCACACTGACAGATTATTGATTTAAATCTGTCAAAATAACATCTATTAATCTGTTTCCATGGTAACTCGACCAACTGATATATATCACAGATTTGTATAGAACTGAAGCGTAAATTATTTTGACCACGACTATTTGATAATGTTTACATTTTATGTGTGCTTCTTCAAGTATAATGACGTACATTATTCACCAGTTAATAGTAGGTGTGGATAATGAACAGGTCACGTGACACGGATAAATAGTACCGATATTGAGGGTTATTTATATACAAAATGTTACAATATAATATTTAAAAATTTTCGTCGCCACCCGGATTCGAACCTTCAGCGTACAATTCTTCATTTCACGGATTCAGACACCTAAACAATCATGCTACAGAGACATTTATAATAATTTATTAAGCTGTTGTATATAATATGGAGCGTATAGATGTCAACGTCAAAACTAAGAAACTGACGTTTTAAATAATTTATCTAATTCCGCTATCAAATGTGACACTTTAAGTCACTCCTTGACATTAGGAAACGTCACATTTTTCATAACCTTCATATATCAGTTAGGAAAAGTAGTTATGTGAAAACTTCACGTAACTGTTCAAGTTTCGAAGATTAATTTATTAATTACTATAAAAACTGACAATTATTCCATTCAAAGTGACAATTAACTCATTATTTTAATTCAATAGTATTTTAAGATTTATAAACAGTGAAAAAAACATTATCAAAGACACAATTATTTAAAGTACCTAAGTCCATGTTCTGGGAGAACATTCTCTTGAACTTCTTGTCTAATGTTAATTTAATTTGAAGCTGTGATATCTACATGTGTGCCAGGGGCTTGGCCCAGAATTTTCTCTGAAATTCTTTTCTTATTTTCTAATGAACTCTCAACATAGCCTTCGGCTACACTGTTGGATTTCCATCCTCCGAGTTGCTTTATTTTTAGAATGTCCGCTCCTGAGTCTGCCAGGAGAGACGTTGACGAGCGTCTGAAACAATGTCCTGTGTATCCTTTAACATTAGGTAGACCCAGGTACTGAGCAATCTTTGCTGGTAATTTTCCAATGGTATTTATGCCCACGAGTTGTATTCCACATTTTCCATTATAATATCACACAAAAAATCTGTCGTGCTTTACAGCTGGAGGTCTAATATTTCTATACTTTTTGAGGTCAACAAGATTGACACCAGCATTATTTCAAGCAGTGACCACATAACACAATACACACAATAACGTTTGTTTTGGTTTCTGGAATTGTAATTTTGAAAATGGTGCCTTCATCAAATACGTCTCCTTCTCGTAGGAACGTCAGTTCATCCTTCCTGCAGGCTCCCGCAATCCCTATTATCATTGCGACCTAGGGAACAGATTTATTTAATAATAAATTATAAACATATCGTAAATTAAGTCGTACTTTTGCAAATAGAAATATTTCGTCTTCAGCCTCTTTTATAAATCTTCCTCCTTCGTCAAAATCTCCGATTTTTTGGGATGGTATCCTGCTGACCGTCTTTTCAGCCAAGCCAAAAGCATAGTGTACTTCTTGATATCGATATTTTTGCGCACGGTGAGTTCAGATCTCAACATTGAATATGTAGTACACAAAGTCGACGCCTTTAATGTTTTTAAATTTTCAAAATAAGCTGGTAGAACTTTTTCGTTGATGTTCTTTATATTTTTCAAATTGCAACATTTTTCAAATTTTTGGTAGGCCAGGGCGTATCTACCTCTTGATTTTTCAGGTATTAAACTACCCACTGCGGCATTTGCAGACTCTCTTACTTTAAATTGAATGTCGGATTCGCTATCTGAAGACATTTCAAGTAATTACTTCTGACTTGTTTTGACTTATTTTGAAAAATAGTTGTTAGCTTCCATAATAACAATGCTTCAAGACCTGCTTCCATAGTAACACCATTTGATTCTACATTAATATTTTCGGGGGTAATACCACGAGTGCTTAAAAATTACAAGCTTGTTGTCTAATTCCACTCGTTCTTCGAACTCGTGGACTTATTAACAGCAAGCTTGAATGGAAATTATCCGGTCAATTTTTAAGCACAAGCGGTATTTAGGGAGAATATTTCTCAAATAAAAATACAAATTACTGTATATCTCCACTTTACTGAATTTGTTCTTTTTTTCGTCGCAAAATAACATAAATTGTCTCCATACACTATTCTTACTCTTTTCCGTGTTTTTGGGTACACTTTTAATGACATTTTTGTCAATTGCCTGTTCTGTTATATCTCCGAATCGATTCATAACTTCTAAGAAACTGTTCTTTGACGTTTCACGTTTATTATTTTAATGTTGTCAGTCAACGGTTGTCATGGCAACGTGGAATTATCGCTGGGTTGTCATGGCAACGTGGTATTTCCATGTAATTTTTGAATTTCCATTTAATATTTTAGCATTCGTTGCATTGATACAACATGTATGAGTGGAATATTCATTGTAATCGAAGATTCTATTTAATATCATAAAAGCGCGGAATTAGATAAAACGTTGTACGTAAACACGTTATAAAAACGCGATATTGTTCAACTCGCTGGCACTCGTTTTGGCAAATATTACGCTTGTTGAACAATATCGCTCTCTCCATAACTAGTTGCGTAAATAACCATTTCTACACCCGTACCCGTAATAATACACTTATATTCCCATAATCCATTATGATACAGATTTTTCATAACGATACAGATTTTTAATCAATAGAAACCCATAATTTTTCAATCAAGCATGCTGTGCATTTGACGTTTGTCCTAGATTCCTATCTAATTGTTTAATTTGTCAAAATCAGTAGGTATCAAATTTTCATAAAAAATAGCTAAGCTTCGATGATTATATTATCAAAATGTCTGATATCAGCTATATAGAAGAATTACCATCGACTTCTCCACAGATACCTAACGGAGAGGGCAGAAAATGAAGTACTAAATATTTTGCCCTAAAAATCTAAGAAAGTGAACGAAAAACTATAGTAAAATTAATACCTATTTAGAGGTACCAGCCGTTTTAGTAACTTAACGTATGCGGCTTCTTGAACCATCTGACATTAACATGAAATCAAAATTAGACGAAACTTCAAAAACGTGACATCTAATAAATTAGTTACGACGTTCATTTTTGTTGGTAATTTTTTGTTTCAACCGATTTATTAATAATAAATAAGGATGGTCTTATTCTAAATGGGTATAAAATTTACTATATATCAACGGTTTATGGACTGGAGAAATACAATATTTCGACATTGTCCGAAAATGTTGTTACGGTTCACCCTGAAATAGAAAACACATTAGGTAGTAATAAACAACTGTGGCTAAGATGCATAAAGAATTAAATTGTTACCTTAATATAATATTGTAACGTTTATTCTAATTTATATTTACAATTAATTTATATTTACAGATTTATATGTAATTCAGTCCTTATTTAATAATTTATGTAATACACTAAACACACTAATTATTATTTATATGAGAGTCACTTAATAAACACTTTATCGATGCGCGATTACTTTCCTTCGGTATCAACACTGACTGATTGACTAATTGCCTGCAGCGATGCTGGTGGCCTATTTATACTCGCGCGCCGTAATTCTCGAAATTTCTCAGCGTTCTCGCGGGTGCATTGGATATTCTCGATGTTCTGGCGGACGCACCGATGTTTCTCGAAATTTGGGGGGAGGAGCCATAGTCGTCTCATACGGGGATTTCACTGGGGGCACTAAGTGAGAATATTATTGCAGTAGCTCGCGTAACATTGCCCCCTCCTTAAGAGACAGTTCCTCCTGGAACTAGCTAGGAAACTGGAACGAGATGACTGTATCGGCAACTGGTCCCCTTGTTGCATTTTCCAGTTGTATGGAAGTAACATGCGACCGTCTTCTCTGTTGGCTGTGTCTCCCGAGCATGGCCGCAAACCAGTACCTGCACTTCGGTGTCTCGGAAGATTACTTCTACCATGTTACGGATTATTCGCCAATCTAAATGCCTACATTCAATCTTGGGCATGGCTAGCCTGTACACGTTCAATTCAAGCACATGCTCCCTCAGGCTTCGTAATGCTTCCCAGACATCCTCGTACGTTGGTCTTTCGTCGAAGGTGTTCCTAGTCACTAGGTGGAAATTGTAGCGGGAGCCATTTTGCAGCTTCAGAGCTTTACCTGGTACTGGTAACTGGTTTGCCAAAAGTCGTGCACCACTCTTCTTTATAAACAGAGATGCCAGTCCGCGCGCATCGGTTACGCTGGCAGGGATGTTTATTGCCAGTGAGTATTCCTCCGGAACGGTAAGCAGGTCTTGTCGTCTCTCAGTGGTGACGCCGAATCTTGCTTTTCCGGTACCACCATAAGCACCCATGAACTCTACAAAAGCAGGATCGGCTACTTCCTGAAGCTGGTTTACTTCCTCATCGTGGTCACCCTCGAATGGCGCTAATCGGTTACGGTGTACCACCTTTGGCTTTCCATTTGGGATCTTGCTGATACGATAGATGACATCGTTGATTCTTTTCTTTACGAGGTACGGACCGTCCCAAGCTCTCTGCAACTTTGGAGAAAAACCCTTTTGTCTTCTTGGGTTATGCAGCCAGACTTTGTCTCCTCCTTCCGTAGCTTGCGTATCGTACCTTTTCTTCGTCCTATCGCTAGCGATCTGAAGATTCGATCGAACCAGCTCGTGTACGTCGTCCATTCTTTTTCTCAGCTGGGTTACGTAATCTTCACCAGCTATGTCTTCTCGAAAATTGGGGGGAGGAGCCATAGTCGTCTCATACGGGGATTTCACTGGGAGCACTAAGTGAGAATATTATTGCAGTAGCTCGCGTAACAATATTTTATTAGAACTACTTACATCATAAATGAATTCATCTTTGTTGACACTAGATAACTGGTTCTTAGGTTAACCTTGGGCTTCTTAGTCTTCAACAAAAGCAAAAGATGTCTTGATTCTTCAAGCATTCAGCTAACCACTGACCTTGACCCCTTTCTAAAAAGGTAGAAGACCCCTGTCGACCTTTCAAGGCCATGGAGACAGGGCATTGACTTTTGACCTCCATTTTGTTTTGGTTATCTCCTGATTCACATGGTTGGTAAACTGTCGCATACTGCGGTTTTCGTGAACTAAGGAAAAATAAGAATAATCAGGATTTTCTTGTACAATTTATTTGTAAGGATTCATGAATTCATGGATATAACGCCTGATTATACAAAACTCACCTAAAGGTCACATGCCATCTAGGGTAAGTAATACTTCTTTCTATGAGACTGGCTTAATTACCAGCAGTGTCGTTGAACTATATTTTCTTTTCAGATCTTCTAATTCTAATTCTAATTCTACTTCTTCTTAGTCCTCTTCTTGTATATATTCTAATTCTTCATCTGAATATACGTTTATTTCTTTTGTATCGGCTTACATCTACACAAGTAAGATCTTCCCAATGTATCTATAGGGTTAGTCATGTTCACAAACTTCTTACCTTCTAACTAGTAACGGTACTGAATTGTGTTCGAAAGGAGCAGTTGACTATCTTTCTTTAGATATTGTAAATAGTTTATTAACGGGATTAAGGGCATACGAACGCCTAAATAGTATATAATTTTTCATATCCTCAACAACATGAATAATGTGTTAATGCCTAAAATACCTGTCATTTAATAGATATAAAGTAGTGTTCATAATTCAATAGGTAATAAGTATTAGTCATTTAGTTAAACCTTATAGTTACGAGGAAGACCATGTAATCCCAAGAGTATACTTTTGCGGAAGCTTTCTATATATAGTAAATTCATTATATATAGTAAATTTTATACCCATTTAGAATAAGACCATCCTTATTTATTATTAATAAATCGGTTGAAACAAAAAATTACCAACAAAAATGAACGTCGTATTAGGTCGTAACTAATTTATTAGATGTCACGTCAAATTTTGATTTCATGTTAATGTCATAACGCAAAATAAGATATAAAAATGCGATACTCTGATGAATCCAAAAAACTTATGCTTAATGTAGTAAACTATTTTCAAAACGATTTAGGATCTCGATTTAAGGCAATTCAAAAAGCGTCCGAAGCACTAAAAGTTCCAGAAAGCACATTATATAATCTTGAAAAACCAAACAGAGCTACAGATTTCGAATTTGGAAGAAATATGTCTGCAAGCGTTTCCCGGAGCAAAACCCGAATTACAAAAAATACTCTGCATTGTTTGAGGGAAGTAATTTATAAAATCTATGCGCGAAAGGATAAAATCACAGTAGAAACTATTTTACGGCAATTTATCGAAGAGTCTCCAGAAACTAAGATTTCCAAAGGTGCGTTATATTTGGGAATTAAAAAAATGGGTTTTCATTTCAAAAAACAGGATGGAAGAAAACATTTATTGGAAATGCCTGCAGTCAGATTAAAAAGAATATTATTTTTGAACAAATACCATGCTGCTAAAAGCGAAAAGCTCTTTACACCTGTTTTTCTGGATGAGACATGGGTTTTTAGTAAAAGCGGGGACAGAAGAATGTGGCAACATGGTACTAAACACAGTGATTTAAAAATAACTGGAAGTGGGACACGATATGTAATTGTTCATGTCGGTAATAAAAAAGGTTTTGTGGCAAATGCATCGCTTATTTTTAAATGCAATAAAAAAACAGGCGATTACCATGATAACATGAACACCGAAAATTTTGAAAATTGGTTTAAACAGCAACTAATTGTAAACTTGGAATAACCATCGTTAATTATAATGGATAACGCAACGTATCACAGTCGCCTGGATGAAGAAATCCCAAGAAAAAGTTGGAGTAAAACACGCATGTTAGAATGGCTCAAAAAAAAAGAATATTCCTTTTCCAGATCACATTTTAAAGGATGCTGTTTGGAATATAATTGAAAAGCAAGTTTTGCCAGAAAAAAATTATCATTTAGACAAATACGCTGCCGAGCATGGTCATTGTGTTCTCAGGCTACCACCCTATCATTGCCATTTTAATGCCATCGAAATGGTATGGTCAGAAACTAAAAGGCATTATGACCAAGCTATTACGAAAACTGCAAGGTCACCTACTGAAGTCTTAAAAGTATGGAATGACGTTGTAAAAAATGTACCGGAGCAACACTGGCAGAATTACATAAATCATACAGAGAAAATTATTTCTGAAGCATGGGAAGTAGAAAACAAACTGGACCTACTAAACATCGAACCTATGGTGATCTCTGTTCCAATGAATCCGATGATGAACTATCACTTTCCGAAAGTTATTCTGATTTAGAAACTAATTAAACTTTGCCTTGAAGATCACGTTGTAATTTTTTTTAAATCTAGAATTTGTACTTAATCGAACTCTGAATTGCCATATTTAAAAAAAAACTATGTATCTAGTTAATAAAACAATGTTTTTAAAATTAGTGCGCTTCTTTTATATTCTTTTATTATGTCAACATCTTTAGAATTTTATGAATTTCATAAAATTAATTTGTATTATTACAAACCGCCACTGATAATATGAAATTTCAAGTCACTACGCCAATGCAATAAGAAATATGTCAAGCATTTGACATGACAAAGGTCATAACCTAATTTTTTTCATGCGGGTTCAGATGGTTCAAGAAGCCGCATACGTTAAGTTACTAAAACGGCTGGTACCTCTAAATAGGTATTAATTTTAATATAGTTCATATTATTTTATCATTCATAAAACTGGGAAAAAGGCAAGCCAAGCGCTGTCAGTGTCATTGTCACATTTCATTTCATATATACTTGGACGATTTTTACGAATCGAATGGTTTTTGTTCCATTTCGATAGCTCAAATAATAAAAAAGCTCGTACCGCTTGCTCCCTAGAACTCTGAACGGGGGGTCACGATAGGGGGGCGTTTTTTTTGACAGCCGAAAAACTTTTATGAATTTTATTTCAGGGTCTCAAATTTTAATGTCTGACCATTTCGGAGAAAGCTATGTGGTCCGAGAGTACGTTGGGGGACGTGAAAATCGATAACCGGTAACCGGTAACCGTATTGATAATTATAAATTATTTGTACAGTACCCGTATTAATAGACCTGGCCTACCATTAATTACAATTTTGTAGAATTTCTTGTAGAAATACGAGTAATTACTGTTATTGTGTTCAATATAAATATATAATAATTATAGTTCTTCATTATTCATCGGGTGTAGAAAAAATAGCGTATGCAGCTGTCATGTACTGGCTATTACATGATCGTTGCATAATATACTGTTTTCTCCTCCCTATATTGTAAACAACGCATTTTGACACTGTTTTGAAGGACGTAAGTAACAATTACCAAAAATGTATCGATTGCCCTTGACGACGGGTTGTAAGTCAACTTACCAGACTTGGGTGGTAATAATTTATGCAGTCTTTGTTTTGCACCATTTCTTGAAGTATTGATACGCTGCTTAATTCCTCTTCTCCGATTTTTCTGGCAGCAGGGACAGACAAGCGATGATGCTTCTATATCCATTTGGCTGTTATACAAATAAATAATTTAAATTTCTTTCAATTTTTGATAATAAACTGTCAGCTTGACGTTGTTGATAAAATAACAATGCTTATGACGCTATAGAAAAGTATCGAATTATATTACTAAAAATCCAAAAATAATTTCTGCGGGGAGGAGAAAAAATTGTATATACTTCACGAGATGTAAGTATATTCACTAGTCGAGAACTTTATTGCCAGCCCTCGCTATCGCTCGAGCGCAAAATCGTTCTCGACTAGTGAATGTTACCTACATAACTTATTGTATATATAAGTGTGGATTTATGCAGCAATATTTAACAATTATCAATTAGCATTTAAAAATTAACATTTATCAATTATAAGTTAAACTACTCATTTCACTATGACTCCATTTATGCAGGCAATTAACAATTATCATTTATCATTTCACAATTACGAAGTTGGCCAACTTTTAATTTTCTTAAATTAAATGTACCGAATTTTCATCCAGTGCGCAACTAGTACGCAGATCCTAAAGTTGACAGCCCATCTCCTTTTCCTGCCTTTGTTCAATAAGAACATACTTGCCGTCAGCTTCATTAATAAAAGAAAAAAAGTCTCAGCTTCTTCATTTCTACTATACATCTTCAAAATTGTTCCAATGCACAAATAGACATGAAAATGTAGGGTTATAATAACTAGAATCTCGGGCTTGTGCGCATGCTTACTATTTTCTCCTAATTTATAATTGTGTCTGCATAAACGATGGCAGTTTTACTAATTGTTAAATGATAAATGTTAATTGTTAAATGCTAATTGATAATTGTTAAATGTTGCTGCATAAATCCACACTAAATATTTCTCCTCCCCATATTGTAAACAACGCATTTTGACACTGTTTTGAAGGACGTAAGTAACAATTACCAAGGTATCGTTTGCCCTTGACGACCGATTGTCAACTTACCACCCTTAGGCCATATAAATCGTGTAAGATCTTATTTATTTATATGAATATTTCACACATACAATGCAACGAATGCTAAATTATTAAATGGAAATTTAGCGGAAATTCCACGTTGCCATGACAACCATTGTCAGACAACATTAAAATAATAAAGATGGAACGTCAAAGAAGAGTTTCTTAGAGGTCATGAATCGATTCGGAGATATAACAGAACGGGAAATTGACAAAAATGTATTACGTTACTGTTTCAATAAATAAATAATTTGTTTTTTATTGAAATTTTTAAGTTAGAGACGTTACATTATCTATCTGAATATAGTGGAGATATACAGTAATTTGCATTTTTATTCGAGAAATATTCTCCCTAAATACCGCTTGTGCTTAAAAAATAACCGGATAATTTTTAAGCACTCTTGGTATTACCCCTGAAAATTCCACACCTGTTATTTTTAACCAATCAAAACGTGCATTTTGACAGATCACCATGGCAACCGATGAACTTTAGTGGACATTTTTTCCTCGTGGGTACAGCGAATTATACTGGAAATTTCTTTTGACGTTTATAATGACAGAATTGTTTTTTGACAGTCTGGTTTTTATTTGCAAAAGAGCAATTTTCTACCACTTGAAGTTACTCAAAACTTATGTAAAATTGAAGAATATACTGTGTTGTGTCTTGAGATGGTATTTTCGTGCAACTACAACGAGTAGAAATCAACAATTTAAAGGTCTAAATAGCTGGCAAAACTGTTACGCGCTGTAAATCTGTTTATGCAGCGTTCCGAAAAACCTTTTAAATTATGATTTCCTACAACTTGTAGTGGGACCAAGTAACTATAAAATGGCACTTTTGAGCTACTTAAATCAGTAGAATTTTTGTAAACTGCTTTCATACACTTGACTTCGATTTCCTAGTATTCGCGGGTGTCAACTGCTTAATATCCTGGCGAAAATTGACGTTGTTGGAAATCGAAAAATAAATTTTAAATATTTCAAACACAATTTGGTATGGAATTTTCTTACCGAATACCACACGAGGTCAAATTAAATCCGGAAATTTTTTCTCGCTCATGAATATTTAAAAAAAATAATTTTCGGAAATAATTTGATCTCTAGTGGTACTACTAGTGAATATTAATAGTACAATTATTACAATTATGAACATTATTTACAAAATTTGGATAACTGTCGTTTTTTCTCAATGTATATGAAATGTTCCGACTCCATAATTCCTCCACCTCTATCCAAGTTTTCTGTTGCTCTTGAAGTACTGCAGGAGACTTCTGGTTTCGTTATATTGTATAAAATTTCATTTGCAACTTCCTCCTTGCTGACGCTCTCCGCTACATAACTTTCCGCAATAGTTGCAGATTTTCATCCGCCATGTCGCTTGAGAGCTAAGACATCAACTCGCTAATTAAGTGGCCGACGTTCTTCTAAGGGTGTGTCCAGTATACTTTTTGAAGTTTTTCCCGACAGGCTGGTTTAAGCACTTTCCATTTAAATATCGCATGAAGAAGCGAGAATTAAAATTCGTCATGTGGGATCTTATAAAAATGTAATTTCGAACTATTAAGAAATAACAAACTTTCTCATCGTCCTTTTTTATCACTGTAAATTTCATAGAGATACTACAGATAGAGGTAACAATCCAGTCCGGAACCCGTCAGCATATAAGAGAGAGATAAAAAGTCAGAGGTTCAGGCTGTCTTTCTCTAATGGCGCGCATGCTGTAGACGAGAGACAAAGACAGAAAAACTTCTGACGACTGTCTCTTTCTCTCTCACCGGAGTTCAGACGGATATTCTCACTTACACAGCGGCCTACGGCTTGTTGCCTCTATATGTAGTATCTCTATGGTAAATTTACGTGCTATTCCATTTTTGGAATCGGGAATAGTAACAATTATGACTTCATGACTCAATTCAATATTCTCCATTTTCATTGCACAGAGTTCACTAGAACAGCTCCAGCAATTCCCATTATTATTAAAACCTTCATCATTAAATAAATATCATCGGGGGATTCAAACAGGAATTTATTTACATCTTCCCTGTCAAACGCATTAGATTTCTTGGGTTTATATCCGTCATTTCTTTTTTTCAAATGCTCAAGTCTAGGATACTTGGAAATATCTATGTTTTCCTCTATGAAAAGGGTGGACTTCAGCATGGAATATTCACACGATAAGCTTGATGGAGACTTTAATACATCAGATTTTTCGTGAAAGTACTCAAAAAGCACGGTTTCTGAAACTGCAGTAACAGTCTTTGTTTGGCACCATTTCTTGAAGTATTGATACGTTGGTCCATACCTTTTCTTTGATTTTTCTGGCAGCAGCGATAGACAAGCGATATTTACTAATTCTTCTTTATCCATTTGGCAGTTATACACATCAATAATTTCAATTTATCTCAATTTTTGAGAATAAACTGTAAGCTTGACGTTGTTGATAAAATAACAACGCTCATGACGTTATAGAAAAGTATGGAATTAAATTAATAAAGGTCCAAGAAACAAATTTTGCGGGGAGGAGAATTAATCTTATATACTTCACGGTCTGTAAGTATATTTACTAGCCTCGAACTTTATTGCCAGCTCTCGCTATCACTGGGGCGCAAAATCGTTCCTGACTAGTGAATGTTACTTACATCCCTTATAGAATAAATAACTATTATCACGTGCTAGTCATACGGTTCTGATGTATTTACTTAGTATCCAAATAGTAGGTAATCTGCAATAGTGAGAGAGTAGAATAACACTATTGACCCAAGCCGATTTTACATGAACACACTATTGAAAATATTTATCCACTTTTAATTATTTTAGCATTTATTTCATGAGGTTTTGCTTATATAAAAGATGTTTGGATGCAAAGTGCGGTCATTATTGTTAACATCTGTCCAACATTACGGTGAGGACAATGACAACAGAACTCTAGCTTTACTAGAGTCATAGTATCCGTGACCTGAGTGGCTTGTACTATATAGTTCAAGTAACATGAAATACAAAGACCTTTAACAGTTAAAAATGCTCAATAAAGAAGCATCCTTTGTCGATTTAACGCACTTGATTGATCTATTGCTTAGTCTCTTTTGTTATAAATAAAAATTTTTTTTTTTTCAGAAACGTCTACCGATAATTCTATACCACCTCTGAAAATCAAGAGAATAACAACATCTCCACTTAACATGTTTCAACCAATAGACGAGCCCAACTACAAAAATACTTCCTCATCTCCTGTTTTATCCCCTTCCGACATACTTATAACGACGAGTCCTCATCTAACTACCAATCCAATTGAATATCTTTCGTTATTCACTACTGAAAAGACTCTAATAATGTCGGACGGTTTAGTGTTTATCAATAAAAGTGTAAGCGGTTCCAAACAAGAATACATTTGGCCGGTAAAACGCGAGGCGGTCGTCGAAGGAGATTTGATCATAGGTGGATTGATGATGGTACACGAAAGAGAGGATAGTATCACTTGTGGTCCTATAATGCCTCAAGGAGGAATACAAGCGTTGGAAACGATGCTTTATACAATAGATCAAATTAACGCGAATAAATTAGTAGTGTTACCGAATATAACTATCGGTGCTCATGTGCTGGACGATTGTGATAAGGATACGTACGGATTGGAAATGGCTGTCGATTTTATTAAAGGTGAGTCTCTAGTTTGCTTCAAACGATCATCGATTAAAAGTATAAAGCGTAAGCATCCTTTGTATTTCTGATACTCTGGAGCTTTGTTACATTTATTATCTCGACACATATATCTTGACATATTTCTAGTAAATTAGCAAAACACGGAAATATTTCCCGTTGTACGACATTGTAAATTTGCTATCTGACAACGTCAATGATAATTATTAATGATGCATGCTGTGAATTCGGAAAATATTTGCTTCAATAGCGCTGGTGGGCTCGTTAAGGGTGCTTCAAGTGGAGTTTCAATTTTAAATTTATGTTAAACGGTATTTTTGTTTGTTCGATAGTGAAAATTTGTGATTTCACTGAAGACGGGAATTAAAATGGCATTATCGTGAAAGGTAGTTCGTTGATGAATTTTTAAAATATGTTAATATTAATTATCCCCAATTTATGTTGTGACACGAATAGTTTCAATTCAGGGTTTTTGATAATGATATATCAATTATAAATATGCTTGAAATTCACTTTTTTTCCAAAATAACCGATTTATTGAATCAAAATTTCCGCTCATGTCAGTTTCCAATGTTTTCTGCATACAAGGTGTTTCAAACTTACCAGACTTTCAATGTCCAATACAGACAAATCTAATCAAGTGCAAATAAGAGACTTATGATTAAGAGAAATCAAATTGTACATACACGAGCGAGAAGCTTCAATTAGTGCTCATGAACAGCTTGCTGTAGATCGGTCGATAGTAAACTAGGCTCACTGAAATCAGAGTTGCCGTGTTCACACTGCAGTGACATTTACTATAAATAATCATGCATTGCCACAATGTGCGACCACGCTAATCTTCGAAACCTTTTAATCGATTTCAACTTGAGCGATAGGATAGTTTTTATCTTTATAAGTGAGCCTCAGTTTTTCCAATTGCAAATCTGAGGATATTAATTTCAATAATTTTTTAATGGATTGCGTTCTAATACGTACCACGTACCTACCACGGTTTCGAACGTTTCTTTGGTTAAGTTGTTAAAATATGTATTATCCATCAATAGGTTTGTTCGTAGAGCCATCACAAACGGTTGGAAACTGGACGACTCATACGCAGACCATTTCTCTGAACGGTTTTTATTCACTGTGCTTGAGTCGTTCTGTTTCCAACCATTTTTGATCGCTCTACGAACAAACCTTATAGAAAGGTCATAAAACGTCGGTATTTATATACGTTAAAAAGTAATTCGTATGTATATCATCTTTCAAAGATATTCTTTCATCAACTAAAATTTTATACCAAAGTGATAGCAATAAAATAACGCTTTGAAACACTAGATATATAAATAAAAACCAGAATGAACGAAGGATATCAATAAACCCTATAATGGAAATGTACAGACAGATCTAAAGCATTAAAATACCGTTACGATTATAATAACTTCATATATATGATAAATATTAACGTTTCAAACTATATTTTCCTAAATAAATACAAAACACATAATTTTACACCATTATCACTGCAGGTGAACTTATCAGAGATAGTACCTGCTACTTACGGCAACATATAGCAAAAGAAAGATTAACCCAAAAATTAAAGAGAACTACAAGATTTGGCGTTATTTTAATCACCATAGAAAAGCACCAACGGTTTTGATAAGGTTTGTTCCAACTGGTATTAAGGAACCGTTCTGGAATCGTATCGAGTACTGCATAGTGCGCAAACTCGAATTAGGGATGGACACATCAACTTTATGACCCCTTCCAGGAGCTAGTTTTTGTACCGTCCCAAGAACGATACTATAATCAGCTGGAACGCGAAAGAAGAACAGCACTTGCGCGAACGATTCCTGGAATGGTTCTATCACAAGCTGGAACGAATCTATAGACAATGGAGTAACTACACACATATATTGGCAAACCACAAATTCAAGATCTATAATAATAATGATTTATCGCGAAAATATTATTTTGAATAGGATATCGCATGAATATATATATAAAAATGAATGTTTGTCTGTATGACCTTTATAAAATCGTAAACGGCTTGACCAATTTCGATCTTTTTTTTTGTTTTTTTCGTTATAGTTCAGGGATGGTTTAGGAAAAAAATTGAAAAAATAAAAAATTTGAAAATCGGAATCTTCTTCTATCTTATCTTATGTGATGAAATTCATGTCTGACTCACATGAATACATTGTGAAATTCGGATTTCTGATTGACATCTAATAAATTAAAACGCATTTTTCGCGAAGTTTACGTACAATTATGCCTTTAAAGCCACAAGGAATTGGCCGATCTACACCTCAAGCATGGAAGAAAAGAGCATTACGAGCCTCAGAATTAGACGAGCAAAAATATGAGTAGATGAAGCTTCTGAATTTGACTAGGATTACTGGTAGATATGTTATACAGTTTTGTTTTAATTTAGTAGCTTTGTAGATGTTCCTTGATTAAAATAATAATGTAATGCACAAAATGACTACTAATTTTTGGGATGTCACATGGCTTTACCTTTTTCATTTAAGTTCCATTAAGTCAAATTTTTTATATATTCTTCCCTCATTTGCTTACAATTTTCTTTAACTGAAATAGATGTTTGTCCAGAAGGAATCATTAAGCTATAAGTTGAAGAGTAATTATAGTAATTGTAATTGTAAAATTTGAAAGGCTTCACCTATGTTTTTTTCATATTTGACTACTAACCCATTTACCTAAACTTGTATATAGTAAGTTTTACTTATCACACAGAAACTACAACTACTTTCACCTCAGCGTATCTTAGTATTTTTTATGGGCAGATAACAACAGTTAGGAGTTAGCTGATTTCCAATTTGAACTTTTTCTAATTTTTTTTAAGAAACCAAATTAGTGGCGCCCTTTGTTTTTTATATTTTTATCAGATTTCTATATCTAACTAAATTCCACAGCCCTGAGAACCGGCTTTGTTATCTCCAAATTTTAAAATCAGTTAGGCAAGAACCTTCGCCATTCATATTTCAATTTTTTTTATTAACGCCCAACGACGAGAGTTAAATATGTTTCAATGCGTCCAGAATAATGGAAGATGTATTATTGGTAAATTCTTAAGAAAAATCAAAGACATTGTGCCCCGCTACATTATGGTCAGGATACTCGATGTTGACATTGACTATTTCAATGAATAAGAACCAGGATACTTAAAAATTTGCCAGCTTGAAAGCATTCATAAGATGGATAAACTAAGAATATCAACTTCGAACATCTTGTGTATTTACAAAGGATGATATATCGAAAGTTTTTGTGACGTTGCTTTCGAACAGGAATTAAATCAACTTTTGCTGTTGTATCTTTCAGAAACATACTATTGTGATATCATATATTATCCAATTTCTACTCTACATAATCATTTGACATTACTAGTTTGACGTTTCGTCCAGGGCACGAATATGTTTCCTGCTTTGCAATCCATAACATAAAACTATATTTTCTGTCCTCCGCCGCTTTCCGGCTCCGTCGAACAGAAAAATAGTGAACACACCTCGGCAAGTAAGTAAGAAAGCCTCAGATCACATGTTTGTCGACCTGAGCTTCGCTTCGGCCGATAATTACATGTGATCTGAGACATTTCTTACTTTACTGGCCTTGGTCCGTAATATACTATTTCGTAGGGAGGAGAATGAAATTAGTAGATCACATACCCAGTTGGTAAGTCGGGCTGGAGAATGTAATCTAGATTTGGAGAACCACAATAGATCTGAAAAGGTCACAGTGGAATAGGCCGATTAGCCACCTCATCAAATATAAGCTACCCAAGTCGAGAGAGTTTCTTTTCTGTGGAGAGTAATGTTAACAGCTTGACACGAAAAAAAACTGTATACCAAGGTTTGTATACTATTTTATTCACAATAATGATACATTTTTCATAAAAACATAAATGTAGCATACGTTGAAATTTTCACTTAATTATATCCAGTTTACTTCCGCAGCACATTCTGTATACAAATGCCATTCAGTGGCATATGAATGAAGTTGAATTCATTTATACAACTCCCGACTTACAAGAATGTGCAGCAAGTGTTGAACAGAGCTTATTAACGAAAAAACGAGGAGCAAGATACTATAAGGCGTATCAAATGTCAACCGCCATAATCAACTGACTATTGACATTGCTATGACGAAAGTATGAAATTTCAGCTTGGTTCGTAAATAACAGTAGACAATTTGTATATTTTCCAACTTCACAACCAGTCAAAAATGACGTCGGAATAGTAATATAACTGTGTTATATAATAAACGAGCCACAGCAACGTTATTTATCAACCTTTCCATGTAGATTAAACACAGTCTTCCTTATCAATTTTCTTTGTCGCTACAAACTCCTATCTCCCTGTAGTAACTCATAATAATAATAGTTTTTGAAAGGTATCTTCATTCACCTTGAGAACTAACTGAGCTATCCTAGTTTGGAAACATCCATTAAATCCTGATGGGATCTTAGTTTCTCGTTCGGTATTATTTCTCTCAACGTCAATGGTCTAGGTACAAAATTCTTGAAAGGAACAAACTGTTGAAAACGTAATGAATGGTATTTAATAAACTCCTTTACTATATTAGTATTCATATTACTGCTTCATATTCGGATAACATGGGTCGGAATTATTGAAGTTAATATTCTACATAACGTTTCGTACCTGACATGCAGGTGTCTAATCATATACAATATTGTCCCTAGTTTTGGTTACAATATTTTCGAACATTCTGTATAGATCTTTCAGCACCTTGTCGTATAATAATTTATCCTCAAACTCCTAAATCAGTTTCGTTGGAATGCGTTTCTCAGGATTCCAGAATCGATTTAATTTGGATAGGATTCGAATAAATGAAGTCCTTTGTAAGCAGATTCGATCAAATTACTGTGAAGACATACTAAATAGTTTAATGCCAGTACCTAGGCGATTAAATTTCAGGTTTCCACTATACCGGTTGCCTTTGAAAAGCGAAACTGAAAATTTTAAGAGGAAGATGTTTTCATGTACAAAGTTATATTTTCTCACGCTAAAGTCAAGAATTGGATGATAAAATGGATAATAAATCGATCAGGCATAAAATTAATACGTAAAACACCTATTCCCAGCGAAAAAACAAACAATATTCGTATCCGTAATACCTCCTCGAGCTCCTATTACTTGCAGGCTGTAGAGGCAATTACATGACACCGGCACAAAGAATCTACACAATTCAGAGTTTCCGAATTTTAATCTATTTTCACTGGAAAAAAATTCCCAGTAATAACTGCCAAAGAGAAATCGACGTTATTTATTATAGGAGAGTAAGTTATGAAAAACTGAAAGTATTTTACTGCAGTGGTGTCATAGGAATGTAAACAAACAGCCACATCTAAACTTGGATAAATTGTATTTTATTCAAACAAACAACTATTTTTTATTATGTTTTTATAATAAAATATTCAAAAACATTCAACTTATTTACATTTGTTTCAATTTGCTTACCTGAATTTAATTTATTCATACAGGCACACTATTAAAAATATACTCACAGAACTATATTCAGTTACGTGGATATGAGCTCACTTATCATGGAATATTTTACTCCATAAAAAAGAAGAAGTTTTATTCTGTTCGTTCCTTTAGATCGTGAAAAGATAATTTAACGAATTGATTTCATCAAATGCTCTGTAAGTACTTTTTTGATCTCATTATATCTAAGAAAACAATTCAATTGAATAAGCAACAATTTATACTATA
Source organism: Lochmaea crataegi (assembly GCA_947563755.1). Taxonomy (NCBI): domain Eukaryota; kingdom Metazoa; phylum Arthropoda; class Insecta; order Coleoptera; family Chrysomelidae; genus Lochmaea; species Lochmaea crataegi. The sequence continues at coordinate 30,237,047 of OX387429.1, forward strand.
TCATTAAAAACTTTAAAATTAATATGAACAGTAGGTACCTGAATGTCTGTTGGGTTATATTTATTCTTTCTTTTCACGCCAATAACACTACAAATCATAATTTGTGAATTATGTACCGGGTGGGCAAATAGGAACGGCCGTCGGCCATATCTGGGAATAGGATTGTAATGGAACAATGAGAAAAAAAATTTTATAACAAAAGTGGCCTCGAGAAAAACCTGGGAATTATTTGCAGTCTTGTTGGTCCACCGCTAGAGAGCGTGATTGAGTTTGAAAGTTCCCACTCTCCCCCACCTCTTATTTGGGTAGGTACTGAAACGTTATCTTTGCCGATAACATTTCAAATATAAAAATATTCAAAAATTTCTCATAATTTATCTTTTGGTGGAATAGACAATAACTGTATTTGGACTAAAAATCAATAATTATAGTTTCCGGCTCCCAACTTTTTACATAAATATAAACAGACAGGTTTCCGGCTTCCTGTTTATCATTGCCTTTAAAGCGATAGCGGAATAAGGAACTGTGAGGTACCTAGTACAGATCGAAAAAATATCCTTAATATATGTAGAAGAAGCTTTACTCAGCTAATTCTACTAATTCCTAAGTTAGACAAATTCCTGGGTTATACCATTTCTGGCATATAGCATTTCTGAGAAAGACAAATATCTGAATGTACCGTTCCTGTGACAAACAAGTTTCTAATTATACCGTTCCTGGCTTGACAAGTTTCCGAAATAAACCATTCCCTGGAGTCAATTCCACGAGTGTAAGGTGGAGGAACTTGGAAAGAGGAAGGAAACTAATTTGTTAGATGTATGAGGCTTCACCTATGTTTTTTAATTTTGTTATTTTTTTGAAGTGATACTTCTAATGCGACTTCCAACAAGGTTGCGTTAAACGTTTAAGGCTACCATGGAGGTGGTATGAAAGCACTGTTGCGTTAAACGTTCAACGCTCCCGGAGAGGGGGAATAGGAAGAGACAGAGCGAGAGTGAATGTGTGGCACTCGAACGCATGCGCGTAGTATACCTGTTACAGGCCAGCGCGAGCGTTAGCAACGAGTAGCGTCCAATATTCCAACGCAAGAGGGAGAGAGAAAGGAAGATACGCAAAGGTAGAAAGTATGAGAGAGAAAGAGAGTGAGTCGGTAGATCCCAAGCACATGCGCGTGGTATTCTTGCTATGCAGCGAAGTAAACAGTGTGAGCGTCGTGAAATTAGCTGAAATACATGATTGTTGTTCTATTTTAATTTATAATATTCATTATTTTATTTACTTGTTTTTTTTAGTTTGATTTGATACACATATCATTTACTTTAGTTATCATAATCCCATTGTAAATGTTATATATTTGGATATTTCTCCACTCGAAAATGATAATTGAAAGATGCGATCAATTGTGAATTGTAAGCAATGTTAATAAAGTTTGTCTCAAAGAAACAATATGATCTTTTTTAGAAATAAAATTAGTGGCATCCTTTGTTTTATTATATTCATATCAATCAGATTTTTAGATCTAATTTCCACAGGTAACAAAGCCCTGAGAACTGACTTTGTTATATCTCCAAATTGTAATATCAGTTAGGCAAGAGCATTCGCAATTTAATTTTTCATTCATTAACGCCCAACGCCCAGCCAGAGTTAACTTTGTTTCAATACACTAATGTCCACTTTCACTAACCATTCTATGAAGTTAGAAAATACCTGAATCGGAATCAGGAATTTCTAAATGCAATTTTCGTTTCGCCACGTGTTAAGTAATACCTATGAGTGATAGGAAATAATCACATATTGTCTTTGTAAGGCTTCTCAATGAGGTGATTTTAGAAAAATTTTGCTTTTTAAATTCAATTACGCCCTCTAGCAGTGGACCTAGAAGTCTGTAGATATTTCCTAGGTTTTCCTCGAGGTCATTTTTGTGGTTTTTTTCCCGATATTGTATTACAATACGACGCCAAGATATGGTCGACGGCCGTTCCTTTTGGCCAACCAAGATTTTTTGGACAGAATCAAATTTCTGCAGCCCCGTTCATCTTAGCTGCATAAAAGTTTATTATTTTTTCAACTAAAAAGAAACAGATTTAGGAAAAAATATTCGTTCAAGTGGGGTGAAAGTGTCAACCAAACCTAATAGCGCGATGTTGGATATTTTTATTTTCGAAAATCAGCTCACGCCAAAAACTTGATATCAGGAAAAAAACTTTCTTCTACAGATCTTTGTTACTGCCCGATTCCACCAACCATTTTCTAAAGTTAGGTAATACCGGAACGATCATCAATTTCCTGCTGAACGTGTGTTTTGTCAACTGATCAGATGTGAGCGCTGTGTTAGCAGTCGCCATTTTTCTCATCAGAATCAACATTGTCATTTATGCCAAATCTCATGTTAATAAATGTATGAGACTAAGCAGGATGACGATAGCACATGAGTAGAGAACTGTATATTAAATAAAATAGATATTGGTTCAGAATAAACAGCTCGATGGAAATGTAGTATGGTGAGAAAAGTGTTTTGAAAATTCGAAGGACCACCCTAAATTTTGATTGCGCTTTAGGGAACGCATATGCATATAAAACAACTGGACGAATTACTTATGTTTATTGATAAATACCACTACATTAACAAAACAAACAGTGCTGCGAAACATAAATACAGTACATAGCAAGATACAAAACATAAATACGGTTAGCTCTACAGTTTAGGTTGACGGACAAACATAAAGGTAAAAGAAAACATGCGTTGTGGGAAAATTTGGCAACACCGCGGCTTACTGGCATTCGAACATTATGCGCCATAAATGGTTGCGACGTTGGTTAATAAATGTTTATTACTTACAGTAAATTGGAACAAAAATGGCACTAATTACTCATCATATTTGAAAACTTATACTCATATACAGTTGTAGAACATTATTAAAACTTTTTCTTATATAGTTGTAGAACATTATTATTGAAGAGCGGGCTTTAAGCTAAATAGATAGGACTCTCCTGTGTTAGGGTCTGAACCTGAATTTCAGCGCATCTAGCGCCTTGGAAGAAACTAATTTGAAAAAATAGCGGAAAATTTCAATTTACAGTCCATTATCTGATATTTGATACTCCACTTATGTTGACAAAAATCAAAATACAAATACATTCTGAAGATATTCATTGATGTAATGTCTTTTAGATACATATACATAATAGTATTACATGGTATTATATAATAATTGATATACGTTTGAAGTTATTGCAAATTAAAGCAGTTAAATTGGGACCATATACTGTGTTGGCAAAGTTGAAATGGGATAAAACCAATGTCTCACATAGAGTTATTTCAATTTTTTTAGGTAAAAACTGACAGTTGCCGTACATTAGTTTTAAAGAACAATATGCCCGCTGAATGAGCTGATTAACATGTTTTTCAAATCGTAAATCATCATCTACAATAACACCTAAATTCCTTGCACTACTGATGAACTTTTACGGCTCATTATTAATGTTAATGAAACTTTGAATTAGCACGATTGTACGTAGAGCCTAATAACATTAAATTAAATTTGGAGCAATTAATTAATAAGCAATGTTGAGAAGCTAAGTTAACAAATTTATTTATTTATTGGTTTATTATGCTACAAGCATTATTCACATGTTGAGGAGGAAAACTGTAGTAAATTTGGGTATCATCAGCGTAAACATGAATCTTACATCGATCTAGAGATTTTAACAAATAAATTGTATATATTGAAAAAAGTAACGGCCCCAAAATAGATACTTGTGGCACACCAGATTTTAAAACTAAATACACATTGTTGGCGGTTATCCAAGTAACTTTGTATGAGACCAACAGTACCATCTGAAAAGCCTATGTAGTGTAAAATGTTGAGCATTAAATTAAAATTAATAATATCAAAAGCCCTACTGAAATCAGGCAAAACTAATATTGTACATTGTCCTTTATCAATGGAAGTCAATATATCATCAGTTACATTAAGCAAAGCCGTAGTGCAGCTAAATCCCTTACGGAAACCTGATTGAACAGTAGGAATTAATGAGTAGTTTGTCAAGTGATCTCTTATTTGTACTTCTATACATCTTTCAAGAATCTTGGAAAGCATAGGTAATATACTTACACCTCTCAGATCCTTGTATTCTGTAGGATGCAGTTTTTTCGGTAATATGCGCACTACAGCCCTTTTCCAAATCGTACGAACCACACTGGCATTTAAGCAGAAATTCATAATATGTGTTATAAATGGTATTAACAAAGGACAACAAAGTTCAATCAACTTCACATTCAATCCATCGCATCCCACAGCATTGGACTTTATTTCACAAATGGTGTTATAAATAAATAAATCATCGACTTCCATGAATTTGAAAGTGGTTGGAACAATAATATTATTTTTGTAAAAATTTAATAAATCGTCAGGTGGCAAAGTATTTGGAATAGAATTTATCAGGAAGTCATTGATCTCCATTGGCTTTTTTAGAATTTCAAGAATATCGTCACATCTGTCATCAACAAAATTATTCGTCTTAAGGGTACGCCATAGGTCACGTGCGTTAAAATGATTGAGTTGGAATAAAAAATATGCTCTTTTTTCCCTCTTTATGGCCCGATTTGTGTAATTTTTCAAATCTTTGTAATACTGAAAATGTGCTGCTAATTTGGTGCGTTTACATTTTTTTAAGGCTTTGTCCTTTTCATGCATAATTTCTCTCAAATTGAATGTCAACCAAGAAGCTTTTTTCTTTGTAATTTTTGAAGTTACCACAGGAGCATGTCTGTCAAATAAATCTACTAAGCAATTTATCAAATAATTAATTTTCTCATCCACAGTTTCCTGATCGAAGATTCGATGAAAAGAAATACTTCTCAAATCTTGAATGAACAGCTCCTTATCAAAATTTTTGAAACTTCTATATGTGCACATTCTAGAGACATTTACATTCTTCACATTAATTTTGCAAAAAACTAGGGAATTATCTGAAAATGTATGATTAACAATTCCCTTTTCAACTACAATTTTTTCATTGACTACAATATAATCAAGTACTGTTCTTGAAGTTGTCGTAATTCTGGTAGGATCATCAATAACCTGTCTCAAATCATAGATTTCCAAGATATTAGTAAACTTATTCAACACCGCATTAGTCTTAAGAAAATCTATATTAAAATCTCCCAAGCATATTACTTCATCAACAGTTGGATATAAAGTTACCAAAGACTCTTCAAATTCATTCAGAAATACACTATCCACAATTTCACGTGGTTTGTAAATTACTCCTAAAGCATACGTTTTTTTGTTTATAGTTAATTTCATCCATAATTATTGTTCCCAAACATACCCTACATCTTTCAATTTTATTTCCGTAGTGTATCCACATTTTACAAAAATACATAACCCCCTTCCTCTAGCGTTTCTATCTTCTCTATATAATACATAACCAATAATATTCAATATCCTTTAATAATTTTCATAAATCTTTCAATTAAATAGTGGAATTAATTAGAAACAGTTAGTTTCATTTATAACAATAATATTCAACATATCATCAGTAACATGCCCAAATAGCTATGTTTCACACATCATAAAAATATCATAATTATATTTTTGTAATATATTTTTTACATCTCTCAGTGAAGGCAAAAGAGACCGATTATTAAGAAAGGCAATGCTAAAATAACTCATTCAATTATCATCAACTACTTATTTCAAAATAATAAGACTTAAATACACTCCCAATATCTACTTAAAGTTAATTTGTACAGTTAACCAAACAAAAAGCGGACCTGTTGCAATTATTACCAATTGCACACAGCTCACACAAAATAATATTTTTAAACGGAACAAAAATTTTAAGCGCTAACATCCAAACAAAACATCATCATCCTCAATGAAACTACTTTTAAATATAAATAAACAAATTCAGAAATGAAGGCCTTGATTTATTTCAATTAAATATCACATATGCTCTGAATTTTGCGAATGATTTCTTCATTATTATATTTCAAGTAAATCTTTCCACCATTGGACCATACTCTTCCTTTCTTGTTTATCTTGATAATCACATCTTTCAATAACCTTAAGTTATCAATCGCCAAATCTTCTCTCAGGACAACACCTGACCTTTTCAACTTTTTTTATTAGTAAATATCATATTTTCAACATGTGTGGTAGGTTTAGTATTATTATTATCAGGTTTCTTCAACCGAGAGCAGTCATTGATACAAAACTGATCCAAATTTAAATTTAGTTTATTATTGAATATGTCTAGTATTACTTCAACACATTTCTCATTATCCACTTCACTCACTACATAAACAATAAAATTTTTCGATCGTCGTAAATTATCAAAGGATTCCTGCTAACGCCTGTATAACGCCGTTTTCGTTCTATGATGATTTTTTGTTTCATTCCGAAGTATTGAACACCTTGTTACTAATGGTTTTTAGGGTTTATGTCCCTATATAAAAATTCATCAATCAACAAGAGGGAGTTCTCTGTGATCTATACACATTGTAAATAAAGATTGTTACTGTGCGAAATTGGAAACTATCTGTTCAAACAATGGCGACATACATCGACTTGAATTGAATATTGTATTGGTTTATTCAACTGTAATATATGCGTAGCCGATGAATACTTGGTTAGATTATAGGTAGGGAAGTTGACAATAACCTTCTTCATTTATATTTATATAATAATGAAATGTTCAAACATTTTGTTGAAATAAGATCAAGGGAATTTAATTCTTATTTTAAATATTTATTCTTATATTATTATATTGGACCAAAAGGCATCACACAACCCTGACGGGATACTGGCGCCTGAATGGGCACCTTAAAAAGCTCAAAATAGTGGAGGAAGAAGAATATAGATTCTGTGGAATGGAAGAAGAAACCTCCACATACTTGCGGATTGCGTAGCAATACAGAATTCTAGGGCACAACACCTAGGTCATTGGATATAGAAGAGGGACACTTACCTAAACTGAAGCCTGTGGATATCCTAAAATTCCTTAGTAAAATAGGTCTAAAGGAACTAACAGTCTCTAAGACTTTTTTCAGAAACTAAGTGGAAGAAAGAGGGCACAATAGATCTTTTAGGTCTCAGTGAATATCTCCTCAAGATACAAACACTTTCATACCTAGAGACACATTCATCTGAAAGCATCCTTTTCATTGCGCTGGTATTAATTTTTCAAAATATTTATCATGGTGGAAATTTGAAAACGTTCGCAATAATATTTTTAGAAAATCATTATGTCATTGCCATTACTTACTATTAAACTGCTCCAATTAAATGAAGTTTATCTCGATAAATAATTTCCACATGACCACCATTTATACACTTGACACAAACTTGTGTAATAGGTACTAGCAAAATAACCGTGAAGCTTCAAACCGATCTCTGCGAACGTTAATTGATATCCAACTATCGAGAATTTAATTTACACAAGACAAGATTCTAGAGCTAAAGGATGAAGTAGACCGAACTAATATGATGAAATAACAATGCAGAATTAGCGTGTTCGACTAGACGGTCTTGTTCCACCTTTTGCTATAAAGTAGTTGATTAGAAAATATATGATTTTCGAACCATCATCTATGGTTCTTCTGTAGTATATACAAAGTGTTCCACAATTTTTTAAACAGACCTAAACTCTAAAACGGCTGAGGATAACATAAAATTTCGTATGCGGTAATTGGGCGGACTTTCGATATGGCGAGTCCCCCATAATGTCAGTGACGTCATCGGCATAGCTATGACATCATGTCGATATCAAATTGAGATGGGTTGTGTGACAGCTCATGTTGAAGTTCTTTTTATTATGAATTCAACCATGTTACACACTGAGTGTAAAAACTTCATAATGTTGTATCTTCGGTAGAAAGGAATTTAACAAAACGAATGAAAGAAATAAACAAATTCAATCAAACCAAAATGGAACAAGACGATATAACCAGTATCATGTATTTAAATTTCAAGTATGTGAACGATGAAATAAAACCATATAATTTGTTTAAAACTTCATTATATTTGAACTAACGTTCAATTTAAACTTGTGACGCGTTTCGCTAACAGAGTAGCTTTATCAAACGAGTGACGGTATAATGAAAAAATTATAATTTATACAGTGCCTAAATTCGGAATTTTACGAATATTAACAAAAGTACTGAATAAGTTTACCTGGAAATTTATTCACAACAATCACACCTGCACTGTCTTCTAGGTAAAAAGGTTAAATAAGGGAGAATGATTTATATCTATGTAGTCGTTAAGAATATTACCTGAATATTTGTTTTATTTATCTCAAGTAAGTTAACCAGTATCATGTATTTAAATTCCAAGTATGTGAACGATGAAATAAAACCATATAATTTGTTTAAAACTTCATTATATTTGAACTAACGTTCAATTTAAACTTGTGACGCGTTTCGCTAACAGAGTAGCTTTATCAAACGAGTGACGGTATAATGAAAAAATTATAATTTATACAGTGCCTAAATTCGGAATTTTACGAATATTAACAAAAGTACTGAATAAGTTTACCTAGAAATTTATTCACAACAATCACACCTGCACTGTCTTCTAGGTAAAAAGGTTAAATAAGGGAGAATGATTTATATCTATGTAGTCGTTAAGAATATTACCTGAATAATTGTTTTATTTATCTCAAGGGCTTCTAAAAGATTTAATTTAAATTTAATGCAAATATTAATATAATGAAGTTTCAAACAAATTATATTGTTCCATTTCATCATTCAGTATGGATTTTCATCAAGTAAAAGCCTCATCTATCAAATTTTTCCAAGTTTGTTCTTCCGCCCTCAACACAAGCCTCAAACTATCTCATCAGTTCACGCGTACACGTGGCTCTTATAACTTCTGGAGTAATAACTATACATGCTATACATTATTTTCCAAATCTTTGATATCGGATTCGAGTATGCCAGTTCTTTTAAATAACCTCGAAGAAAATCATTACGGAATGATGAGTCTGGTGATCGCACGGGCAATTAGATTAGATTTGATGAGGTGGCTATCAGCATATTCCACTGCGACCTTTTTAGTTCTATTGTGGTCCTCTGAATCTAGCTCACATTTTGCAGTCCGGCTCTTTTTATATAGCCAATCAAATTCGAGACTGAACCTCTCATGTTATTTCTTGCCGGTGGCATCTTATCGCCTATTACAAGAAGCCGCTCATTCGCCAGGCAGTCGCACTGGCATAGGATCTACTCTGCAGTTTCCTCCTCTACGTGACAGAGTCTGCACATAGCTTTGTCTGTCACCCCCATCAGCTTTACGTGCCTCTTAAGCTCACAGTGCCCTGTTAACATACCTTCTATGGATTTGACAGTTCTCGAGTTTTCCTATCTTTGCTTATTAGGTCTGCCGTAAATGACAAATGTCCTTTGATAAAATATGGCGCCTGTCTCTGTTCTGATAAGATTATCCACAATTCTAGAGATTCAAGTGCCACCCACTTCCTTGTGGCAATATTTGTTGTCGAGTTTGCGACGACCCAGAAGGGTTCCGGTCCAATGAATGGCATTAATGAGCCTTGTCTGGCCGTTTCAACCGCCTGGTCGTTACCATTATGTACTCAGGCTACCATGACGTTGCAATGGTCTGCAAGTTCGTTAGGGTACTCATACAATCTTATACTTGCTTAGAGTTGACCTCTCTGGAATCGAGTGCCTTCAGTGCAGCTTGGCTGTTTGTGAAGATGGCAACTGTACGGTATGTCCTTTCCTGCCTTTCAATTTTTTCAACGCAGTGGTAAATCGCTTTCACTTCTATCTGGAAAGTTGCGATTTCCTTACATGGACTTATTGGAGCTATCCTTTGTTCTAGAAATTTGGTCTTGGAGCCGTCCGTATACCAGGCTGCTTCAGCCTGCATGGATGCACTTTTTTTCAGTTTTTCCTACCTGGTATAGTTATTTGGAACTTATTATTAAAACCATATCTACGGCTGTTGCGTTGATGGATTGTCTAATACAGTCATCCACTTTTAGTTCCTCGATAAGCTTTCGATAGTCAGCATTTGGCTTGTGCTGCTGACTTTGCACTAGTCTGTGTGATACAGACGTGGCTTCGCCTTGTTTAAAAAAATGTGTAGTGGTGGCAGAATCAGCAGGACATCCATCGCTCTTGTGGGAGTGGTTTTAATAGTTTCCGTAATAGACAGACAAGCAAGCCTTTGTTCAACTGGTATCATCTCGAATGTCAAGAAATCATTTTGAACTGCTTCTCCGAATGATCCATTTCAACGATAATGGAAACATTATGGCCCACGACCGACTAGGAAAACTCAGTCCACTTCTGAATATTTTGACCAATAAATATCAGGAAATATACATTTCCGAAAAATTGGTCTGTATAGACGAGACACTTGTCCCTTTTGGAGGAAGGCTATCATTTAGGCAATATATTAAAAACAAACGATTCAAGTTTGGGATTGAACTTTATAAATTGTGCTGCAAAGATGGTTACTCTTACGACATACGGGTTTATTGCGGAAAAGATAAGCAAGAAGGTAAACCTGCGACAATTTCAACTGTAATGTCCCTTATGACATCGCTCTTGATTAATGTAAGAATTTTATTTACAGATAACTATTACACTAGTGTTGCTTTGGCACATGAACTTCAAAACCAAAAGACCCTCTTGGTCGGTACACTAAGAAAAAATAGGAACAATAATCCCAAAGACGTGGAATCTCAAAAACAGGAGAAAGGTGAAATTTGCGCAAAGGAAAGTAATACTGGAGTAACAGTCCTGAAAGGGCATTACAAGCGTGATGTTTCATGCCTTAGTACAGCTCACACAACCCAAATGACAAAGTACCAAAAAGGAGGAAAGGAAAAGGAAAAACCCACCATAATAGATCATTACAATGCCAGTAGATCATTTATAGATCTTACCGATCAACTGAAATCGTATTCCTCACCTTTACGTAAAGGTCTCAAGTGGTACCGCAAATTAGCTTTCGAGATACTCCTTGGTACTTCTGTGGTTAATTATTACATTGTTTATAAAAATGTCATTAAAGCTCAAATATCTATAACCGAATTTCGAGAAAAACTTGCTGCAAGTTTATTGCACATAGGAGCAAATAGAGCGGAACGACCAAGAGATGAGAATCCAAGACATGTTCTTGAAGAATTTCAGTCCAAAGATCGTCGAAAATGTGCGATTTGCTACGAAAAATTGAGCGTTGAACAAGGTAGAAAAATAGCCCAAGTCAAAGGACTGAAAACTAGATTCTCTTGCATACAATGTAAAAAATTTTATAGTTTGTCCTGTTTTTTTGACCATCACAAATATGTAGAATAAGCACTTTTGTCGAAATTTTTGTAGACTTCATTTTGGTTCATTATAAACATTTTGTTCTAGTACTTTTATAAAGAAAAATACAAAAAATTCCCGGGCCTATCAGCCTTCTATTGAATATCCGTTGCCAAAGTGGATTTATTGCAGTTCAGACTATTATGACGATACACACGACACCATTATTATGAAAACGTAAATCAACACTGCACAAAATGTTATTCAAAAATTCAATATATTTGGTTTATCGTAAATGTGAAAGTCAATGGGTCTCAACTCCTGCGCTTCGTGAATTTTGCGAACATAAACCTCTTCGACCAGAGTTTCACCTGAAACATAAGGATTACATGTTACTTACGCTAAGAAGTTCACCACTTACTGGAGAGTACGAGCTACTTTTTCATGATACTTTTTTCCAACTCCATACAAATGAATATACTTTTCTCAGTGGTTGTGTTTTACTTTTTGAACATACTTATTATTGTATTATATCATATTTTCTCATAATTTATTTATGTATTCAATATAAATATCGTTATTTGATTTTATGTTATGTTAGTTTAATAGTGAAATGGATCAATGAGTGTCAAAATAAAATCTTAAGTTTTCCTACATCCTGTACATTACATTATGGTATTAATATAATAATAGTCATTCTAAAATGTGAAAATGTGCTCTCGTAGAATATGCTTTCATGCAATTCTTCTTTTGGTTTTCTCGCCATTTTATAAACTTTTATGCGCTGAAAGCATTTCATTTTGGTTTCATGAAAATCGGAATGCTCAGTGAGTTAACTTTTTGTCACCTCCTATGCTGACATATATGTCCCTTGCTAACAATTTCGTGAATGATATAAGAGGTGCAGCGTAGTGGAAATGAAAACTTTGTGGAATCTACTTATTTCGTTCTCTGATGAAAAAGGATTATTTTTGTTTGCTATCCAGTTAGTGTATTATAAGTACGGATTTGTTTGAAAAATGGCGAAAAGAGAAACTTTTACAGTTGCACAACAATTAAACATAACTCAATAAATTTTTACCAAAATGTATCTTAGTTGCATGCCCTTCCAGTATCATTGAATATGACACCAGTTCTAACAAAAATAATTGATTTCTGTTTATTAAGGGGGATACGCAAGGGCATAATATAAAAAATTGTTAAATTTAATATTGGAGGAATTCACAAGTGTAACTCTCAGTACAGTCGTACTATTTGGTCGATGTCATTCGAAACAGGCGTATATTCGTGAAAAAGGGTATAAGTATGTGACAATTAGTGAATAATAAGAACTGGACCCAAAACTGAGCCTTGGGGTACACCACTATTTACTGATAGAATTTCGGAATGTTTATCATTCGCCAGATCTAGTTGTTTTCTGCATTTAAGATAAGATTTAAATCATTTCAAATATGGTTATAATAATTGTGACGTGGCCCATTAAAAAGCTTAATTTCAAGATTAATCAACAAAGGAACCAGTGACTTGTAAATCTCGTTTCCAGAGAATTGATGTTTTCTGAAGGACTCGGGTACTTTATCTACCACAAAATGAATGGTGTTGATACTTGCAAACTTAATTATTTTCAAAGAGGAAGCAAAAGAAAACGAATGAAGAAAATCGCCATTAATAGTGCTTTCAGTTCAACTGGAAGTTCACTATTCACTTTGAATATCGAAATAATTTATAATATTCACGCAAATTACATTTCTCCATATTTTGAATGGGAAGAATTTATTTTAAATATAAAAAAATCAAGGGACAGAGGCAGATGATGATAAAGTGCATCTTGATTTTGAATTATCACTGATTCAGTTTTTTCTTAGATTTTCAAGCAATTCATCACAGGGATAACAAATAGAAATTTGGAAATGTTGAATTAAAAAATAATTGAAATTAGTATGGAATTGCCTGCTTTGATTCTTAACATTAAAATTCGTTGAATGTAAATTTTAGCTTCCAAATAATAGAGAACTTGACTAAAATTTTAATTACCGAAAACTTGCCATAAATCATAAGAATATATTGCATGAAAACGACTGGCATTAAAAAATACTATTTTTTTTTATCACAAACTACCACTATAACGAATTTAACATGCCGAAAAATCCAAATTATTTGAAGCTTTTGTAAACGTATTGCTATTGGTTGTGACGTTGAAGAGTACTACGCGTGCGTCCATGCGACAACTAACGAATGAAACTAATTAAAACAGTCAAGATTCCTTTGGTTAGTCGTGTTTCTTTGTATTTTTGGTTAATTCTGATTTATTAGACTGTGAAATTTTGTTTGTGTCCATAATATTCTTAACATGACGGAAGATACAAAATGACACAGAGAGCTAACAGCAGCAGAACACAAATTTTTAGAACGTAAATGATAGGAGTAGGCTAAGCAAAAGGTAAATATAATATTTTTGACTAAAATCCTAGTAGAAAACCAATTTTGCCATCATATAAAAGACATTAAGTAGTATAATTTTGATATATTTTGGACACGCAAATGTTTTTCAGTATTCTGTTATAAACATTCAAAACGAAATAAACGTACTTTTTTTATTTTTTTTCTTCTTCTTCTTTCTCTAAAACCCTTAGGTCGTTCAGCGTCGGGTTAGCCCTTCTTTACCCATTTCTTCCAATCGCTTCTGTTTCTGGCTAGTCCTCTCATCTCTTCCATTGATTTCCCTCTTTTCTCTCCGATTTCCTGTATCCTCCCCATCCATGGTTTCCTTGGTCTTCTTTTCTCTCTTTTCCTATCTCTTCCTGTCTCTGCAACTGGTTTGACTAACCTATTTCCGTTCATTCTTTCAATGTGCCTATACCAGTTCAATTGCTTGTTTTCAATCTTTGTTAAAATTGGTTCCTGTTTCAGATGGTCTCTGAATTATTAATTTCTACGTCGGTCATATTTGGTTACTCCTGCGATTTTTCGCAAATATTTCATTTCCACTGCATTTATCGAAGATTCGTGCTTTCGTAAGGTGACCCACGTCTCACTTCCAAAAGTAGTTACTGGTTGGGTTATGCAGTTATAAACTCTTAATTTTGTTTTGTCGTCGATTTCCTTCTTCCCCATTACGGTTTTATTAATACTATAATATATCCTTTTGGCCTTTCTTAATTTATTATTTATATCTGCATCCATATTTCCGTCATCTGTTGTGATGTTTCCTAGGTATTCAAAACATGTGACTTGTTCGATTTGTTTTCCATCGAGTCCTATAGTTGCCTTTTCTTTATCTTCTTTTTTCTGGTTAGTAATCATATATTTTGTTTTCTCCGTATTGATTTTCATTTTTAGTTTTATTATTTCCTTAGGCCATATATTTGCTAAACTTTGCATTTCACTGTTCGTGTCTACTATTAGGACTATTCTTCTCAGTCTGATTTCGTGTACTCTTTATTAGCGAGTCCATTATAATTATGAAGAGTAATGGACTTAGGCTATCTTCTTTTTTTTTATTACTCTCTCCATTATGGACAGCTCAGATCTTTCGCCACTCATTTGAATTTGTGTTATCACTTCGTTATACATTGATTTTACAACTTTGATGACTTTTTCAGCTATATTATTCTTTTCTAAAGTTTTCCACAATATTTCTCTATTGATCGTATCAAAGGCTGACTTTGAGTCTATGAACAGTAAATGGAGCTGTTCTCCTGATTGGAACTTTCTTTCAACTATCTGCCTCATTATGTGTACATTATCGTTTGTACTTCTACCTCCTCTGAATGCAGCCTGTTCATCTTCCAATTCACTTTCCATCTCATTTCGTAGTCGTTTTTCTACTATTCTCGAATATGTCTTGAAGCATACAGATGATAGGCATATTGCCCTATAATTATCGCAATTTGTATGATCCCACTTTTTATATGTTGGTAATATAATATTTTTAGTCCAGTCTCTCGGTATCGTTTCTGTAGTCCATGCATCTTTACATATCCTCCAAAACCACTTCTTACCTTCCTCGCCCAGTCATCTTTTCATCTCAGGATTAATTTCGTCTTCTCCCGCAGCTTTTCTTATTTTGATGTTTTTAATGGCTTCCTCTACTTAAAAATTAAAATCTTTTAGATCACACAAATTCAAACACAATGTTCATTCATTTGAATTAGGTTTCTACAAAAAATATTAACTTAATGTAATGTTTTAGTTATTTATTTAAATAGTTTTTACTTGTGGGATAAAATTATGCATATCACTACTATGGCTAATTACTATTTATCTATTTAAAGAAACACACACTGTATTAAATTTAATTTATATACACACTTTACTTAATGTCTACTAATTCATTTACTCTCGGTATAATAGTTCTAATTTATTTTTACCACTTGAATATTACACTATATTTATATTCACTATTTCATTCACTGTCCGATTACTAAGAACTTCTGTTAACTGTCTGTGAACTAACTGTTTGTCTCTTCGTTTCACTAATTCCTTGCGCACTCTAAAACCCGCGTATATATAGTCATCAACTCTCGAAAATTCCAGTTCCTTCCGCTCTCGTCCTATGCACAAACAAATCGTTTTACTCGAATGTTCTCGAAAAAGCGCAGCCACCAAAATTTACAGTCGAGGGACAGGGCCGGCTTTGAGTTGGTGACCTCGCAACATTAAACACAGAAAGAAACATAGATCGGGACATTCTCATGTAATATCTTTCGAATGATCTTGGAAGATTTTTCGGACAGGTCCTCCACTGCTTTTCGTTTGCAGGAAGAATTGACGAATTAAGTCCTACACAACTGCATCATGAAAATGTTCTTGTATATGTTATAATTGTTAAACTTTCATCACAGTCACTCAAAGTAAGAACAAAGACCAGATGATTTGCACTTTCTGTTTGTACCTACAAGACCGTCGCTTCTCCCCAATAATTGGCAGGAACTTTTGAAAACCATATTTATAGTTATCAATTTTTTGATAACTGTTTTCCTTGTCCTCTCAAAATTATTTCTGGATTTATGGGGAGAATTTAACACAACTTTGAGGGAAAGTGAATGAGCAAGCTCAAAACACAACTGAACGTCACAGAGGATGACAAATTTAAATGAAAGTAAAATTCGTGGAGCAGGCACATAATAGATAATTACTTTTCAATTAACTATAATAAAATAAACAAGGGATCACGCGGGTAGTGCCTCTAATACAGAAATGCCCGGGAACCAAATTACCAATGACCTTTTTGGGGCTGGGAACCAAATTACATATTATTATAACAGGCATCTTGAATTAATATCCAATCTACTACCTGCCGGGAACCAAATTACCAACATCCCTTTAAGAAATCAAGTCATTAATCTGTAGATGTTTATTTGACAAATAAATACATCTATTTCCTATATGGTATCTGTGCCCACACATGTTTCATCCTTTTCGCATGAGCTCCTTCTGTTTTGTCAATTCAACCTCTTCCTGGCCCTTCAATATTATCATCCTAACCCAACTTTCCAATAAAAAATCTAATACCCAAATTATTTCCCGCCTTAAACGACTACTTGTGTTATACCTGCTGCATTTAAGACTTCATTTTTCAGAAAAACCAGCATTAAGTGGGTTATAGTTTGGAATAGAAGAAATACAAGAGTCTCTTGTGGAACAGTCAAATCATATTTCAAGGGACTAACGGGATCACAACTAGTAAACAGGAATACGGTTTGACAAGTAAATATCCCGAACAACTGCCGGGGGTAGCGGTTGCTGAAATTATTATTGCTTCCTCTAAATAAAATAGTTGTTTATTATTATAACATCAAATTTATGTGATTCCAAACTACTTGTTTTTGTATCATTAGATATTTGTTGGTGAATTTATTCAAAAACATTAGACAGATCCTGACTAGCATATTAATAATCTTATCTGTAAGAAAATGTTCAACCTCCATACATAATACACTTTTGAATAATATATATTGTCATTAATCTTCGTTAAATTTCACTTGAATAAATTGTCAGAAACAAAAAAACAATCAATCTTCTCACCACGTCTATCACTATAAGGAAAGAATATTCTTTGTTTTGTGTCTATACGCTCAAATTAGTTATACAGACAGTAGAAGGATGGCAAAAATAATTTTAAAGATTATTATTCACCAATTGTCAAAATAAATCGTTGCAGATGTTGCAATTCACAACAAAAATGTCATAATATTTGTTTTTTTCTGTTGGCTTATGCATCGTTTTAGGGGAAGTTCTTGCGACCCTCGGAATTTTATGTTAATTTTAAATTTGATTGATAGCTTACCTTAAATAAAGCAGGTTAGAACGAACATTTCGCTGAATCATTCAGTAATTACTTTAAAAATCGCGATCTTAGCTCAAAAAATGGTAACTTTTCAACAGTATTTAATGCTATTTTACGATGAGTATTTCCACTTTAAACTGTAAAGGTTATTATCCTAAACTAAATGTAATACTGTTTCACAAGAAAAATCGAGAAAAATACTTAAATTTTGCGAATTTTTAAAAATACTTTTAAGCATAACTATTTTCACTTGACAATTTTAGGTTACATACTAAAATCCTATGTCTAGGTAGCTAAGGTTCACAAAATAGGATTGTGGTGTGATCAGGTGATAATTTTAGCGGCGTTGTCGAATGGTGTTTATTTTGTTGAAGTTGAATTAATTTTGTATTGTATTTGATTACATAAATATATAAAAATATGAACTTATTTGCACTTATAATCATGAATATTGAAATTATAAACTTTGGCGACTCTGCGAAATCTCCCACTCCCAGTACTTTCCTAGAATTCCGCATCGTTGTTGAATGTGTGTTCAGCGAGCTCATGAATATTTATCCCGAGTCGAAGACGAGGGTTTTTTTGAAATTACGTAAAAACCGTTGGAGCTACAAAAAAAGTTTCAAACAAAAATTGTAGAGCTTTGAATTTTACATCAAAATGGTCCCTATCATTTTTGCCTCAAATGATATTAGGGTGGCTAAAAGTTAACGGGTGATTTTTTAAACTTTTAAAAATTAGAACTCGTAGAAAAATTGAGATATTTGCTAATTTTTTTCTTGTAATTAGTCCGCACACCGTGTTTCATTTCAGAGAAAATAGTCACATGAGTCAAAGAGGGTTACAGTAGATGAGCTAAGTGGGCACCACTCTAGATATAGGGAAAACAATGTGTTAGAGAGAGAGAGAGAGTGTGTGTGTGTATGTGTGTGTGTGTCAGGCAAGAAAGAGAGAGAAATAGTTAGGTCAGCAGTCGGCGGTCCGCGATGCATCAGTCTGGTTTCGTCACCTTAGATTGATATTTATGATATACCTACATACTGCTGAAACTAACACATGAAGGACATATGAATAAAATAAACAAAAGGATACATACACATTATATTTATTCATATTATTCATATGTGGGGATAGTCTGTTTCAGACTAGACAGCTGTCAACAACTAATTCAAAGAGACTTATATTCAAACTACAAAATGACTCAATTAATGTCAAGTTTTATTTTCTTAAAGGCAATTGTAAACAATTTCTTGTACGTAAACGTTCCTAATATTGACATGTGAAATATATAGCTGTATGTTTTAATGATGCGAAAGCTGTGTGCAACCGACCAGATTGGGCCCTTATGAACCATGAAGTGGTGAATGATGGACGGCTACCAGTATTCTTCAAGACAATACCCAAAGCAGGAACATTCAAAATCAAACTGATATTTCTGGATAATAGTGAAGGTGATCGAACAGATTGGTAATGATGTGGTTGAATATGAAACATCATTTACAATATTATGTATTATACTTTTTGGGATAAAAATAATAATATTGCATTATACTTTTCAACGTTGTAAATCGTAAATGTGAATCATCTTGCATAAAAATGAATGTATAGGAAATTAGATTTATTTTATTTGAAACAACGTTCTTGAGCTTTTTTTCGAATGGAATTTTTGAGATTAGTTGCATAATGTCTTCCGAGGAGTATAGTCATAAAATTGAAGCATTCATTTAAAAAATACACAAATTAAATGGAGACACTAAAACAAGCGTTTGGTTTTTATCGTATGAACTGGGTGCCTGAAGAGTTGAAACAGAAGTATCAAGAAGTGGATTCAAGTGCTTGGGATAAAGTCTTTGGAGACTACGAGCTGCAACGTTAACTTATTCAACCTACTACCATTCAAAAAAACGTACGAGAGCATGAAAAATTACGATCATAATGTGTTTGCAATGACATGTGTGGTATCAACAACGGTACTTGTTTTAATTTTGAAAAATTATGAAACGAAATTTTGGGATTTTTTAAAATGTAATATAAAAGTTGATGAAAAATATTATATAGGGTGTGTTAATAAAACTACATTTTACTTAAAAAAAATTAAATTAAATAAATACAAACTACAATGGTATTTCTTTTGTAGAAATTCTGCTTTTTGTGGACCACGAACATAAATGTAGTCGGCAGCATACAACAGTTCAGTTTCCAGTATTTCATTTACGTTGTAATACTCTTCATCTCGAGAAGAATATCTGATGCCGTGCACATTCTTCTCTAAATATGCACATGTTTTCCTGTCTTGTTTACTCAATGTATCGAATAGTTGTGGAGGAGTAAATATGTTATGAGATTGCTTAAAGCCAATTTCGATTGTGAGTTCTTTAGGTATGAAGAACCCATCCACGACGAATCCCTGAATGTCTACGAATGCTACTCTCATGGTGACTGCTTGAATATTAACTCAGTTCAACAGCTAATTTAAGCTTTTAAAAATTTCGGTGAGGGGGAAGTATTCCATTACGCAATCGTGAATTATTATACAATAGACTTCATGCCTTCCTCCTGTTCCGGACAATCGATAACAAACAATGCACGACGCTTGAAAGAAGAATAATCGAGTAGAGGGCGCTTTTGTGTGGATTTAGTGTAGCTGGGATAAAATTCAGTATAGTTAAAATAGGTTTCAGTGTAGTCAGTTTTACCAAAATCCTATTGCATTCTTTCATTAGGCCAATAATCACCTTTAAGTGACAGTCTTAAACTTCGAATATCGGCATTGTCAAATAAAGTTGGGTCAGCTCTACTCACGTTACGTTTATCGGTTTGAAAGAAAACAATAACAAAACGGGGTCTTTCAACTGAAGTGGTCGTTTTAACAGCACAAACTTCACGTCTTGCGCCTTTAGTAATTGCAATCAACTCATGTAGCTCCCACTTTCTAAATGTAATAACTATAGGTTGATCTTTTCGAATGGATTTCATGAGGTTTAAATTTATATCGTCATTTGGATAGATATGTTCAACCTTTAGTTCCACACTTGTAATGTTTATTTTCAGTGATATATATGCAATCATTATCATTTCGTGCTCGAACTAGTCGTATTGTTTGTCGTCCACATGTAATCATGGTATAATCGTTAAAAATGTTAAAAATACGTTTGAGAGGTATTTGAAGGTTGAAGGACTTGACGGTAACATTCAGAATAGGATTTTTCAGATAATTCCATCCAGTAAAGCCATATGATTGCAGTCTTCTTGGTTATAACAAGTCATGGCACGTACGGCACTTACGATTCCAGGATCTCGAATTAATTCCATTTCCCGGAAACTTTCACTGTAGGTACATGAATCAAAAAGAAAGGCTCCAACAATATTTGCTAGTTCTACTTCACAAGCTCCGTGTGTTTCAAGCGAACCTTTAATATACAACAATGTTACGATCATTGCAAAAAAAGAATCAACTTCAATTATGCTAAACTCCACAAGATCACTGAAGCTGAATGATTTTATGAATGGAGCGTAGATTCTATATTCTGCTATTCGAATTGAATCATCAAACAATGACTTACGATATACATCGAACATCGAAGGCATGCTGACGTTGTTTTGATGAGAACGATTTCCATACATGGTTGCCATTTTTCAATTTAAAACCTAGCGATTGCAAGACCAATTTGTTTGCGAGCGTGAGCTGCTTCAGCTTTGACTTCTGCTTAGCTAATGAAGTTGAAAACGCTTCAGACTGTTTTTTTATGATTGATTACTAGCCCCATTTACTCCTGGCTCTAAGCTCAACACCAAAGTACTTAGTTCTCCTCGAAAGTTTACAGACTGACCGTCTTGGTCTAAGGCAACGACAGTAATATTGGTTACTTGTACAACAAATTCGTAGATGGTATGAGCAGGTCTGTTTGCATCAAAGGCTCCAGTGCTAATGTGGCAATCGAAGCTTATGCTAGATACTTTAATAATTTCCACAGGCAGATCCGAAGAATGCAATTTGTTGGCGTCGAGTATTTTCGGTGAAAATCCCATAATTCTTCCGAGACTATTGGTCTCCATTGATGAAATCTTGTATTCACTGAAAATTTCACATTTTAACGTATAGTGATTAGGTTTTAACGGAAATATACTTTCTGGTCTAAGCAAAATGCTCGCACCCAACTTATCACTAATAAACGCTTCAATATCTGTAATTTCATAACATCCATTGGGAAAATCAAAACTTTGTAGCTTGTCATTGTTAATGTAGTAGTGAAACATGCAATTTTCAATGTTTGGTATACTGTAATACGAATGAAAAGATCGTAGAGCTATTGAGTAATCATTATCGGGATCGAGCACAATAGGCGTAGGAGGTTGAAAGGTAAACACATGATTGTTGCTGTTTACTTTTAGCAACTGCGACATAATTACTGATGCAATTCGAGAGATGTAGGAACTTAAATAATATTACACGTACAGTTTATTTATTTATTTATTGATTGTTTACAAAGAAAACAAGAAGCTTGAGAACTGGGAAGGCTGTCACAATGCGTCATCCAAGGGTCGGTTGTAATGAATAAAACAAGGCAGGCGTATTTGTAGTTCAAAATTTCCTTGATATCAATTAGGAAGTTTATGCCATATATTCTATGTCAATTCTGAAGGTCTTACATACTTTATTAGTTGTTCAATGGGAAAGTGCTTTAGTTTTTCAGCAGTAAAACTACGCAATGATTTTTGATGATTGATATGTTGTAATAATAGTTGTACGCCGCTCATGTCTGTCATTGTCGTAGAAATTTTAAGCATAAATGCCCCCAATAATTTATTTGATTGTAGTTTTGATACTGAGTATTGTTGTAGAAAACTCTCTCATCTTTTTTGGAGATATTTAACAACTTTTTTCGGTAGCTTCAAGTAACCAAATGAATCAAAGTACTCTGCGTTGTTGTTTATATTTCTGTAAGCTACCCAATGACTACCGTTATTCTTAGAGGCATCCACATTAACTATTGCACATTCTTGTTTTCGAGGTCCGTCTTTAGGTAGTGTCTCGCATGAAAACTCCTCGGAAATTTGGTATTATGAGTAATTTTGCATAATGTGTTATTTCAAGATCGGACAGAGCTTTATAAGTTTATTTGCTTTTTTTCCAAATACAATCCATATCCACCTTTTGGATACTTTTTCAGATACAATCCTTATCCTACACGTTCCATAGTCTTATCATGACGTACATCTTCTTCCAATTTATTTTGCGCATGCTTAGCATCAATGACGGTATTTGCAATCCCAGAAGCACCATCTGACACAGCCCAACAAACAAAGGAATAAGTGGTAGAAATCCTCCAGATTTCACAGGTACTACTCGAGGAACATCAACTTCTTTTTTCCCCCAAATTGTTCAATTAGTGCTTTGACGCTCGTAAGGCAAACATTGCAGTGTCTTTTAAAGATGATCCTCTCTTAATGGACTTTCCAACTTTTAGAACAACATCTCGATGAAAATAAAGATGTAGTTTCTTAGAACTACGACGACATCCCAACCCCATCTTTCTATTCGCCTTCATTCGGCCTGTCACAAGTAATGCAGCAGTTTTTTCTCCAACAGAAGCGTCTTTTGATTTGACACGAGCCCAAGCTTCATCCTCCAACTCTTTGTCTGCTTTATGTCTTCCGTCGAGTGTCTGATTTTGCCAATAAGCAATGTCGTGCTGTTTGCAAGCAGCGTCTATAGGATTAATACCAGAATCGCTGCGTGCAAGACGTTTTTGAAGTTTTGTTCCAGCTACAAACACATTACTTCAGAAAGATACATACTTTGTTGAGCGAGATAAAAAACTTACGACCGCAGTACTGATACCCGCCAGGAAGAGGACGTTCAATTGGAAGATTATTGATTAGAAAATACAAAAGACTCTCTCCTTCAAACACCAACATTAAGACTGATGAATGAATGTGGTGACACCTTCATTTATGACATAGTTCTAAGAGAGAAACGCCACAAGATGAAGATCATTCAACAAGAGCAGACTCTACCCATTGAAAATCTAGATTTTACCATAACGTCGTAGATAGGCAAACATGGTAAGCTGCTACCAAATTCTTTTCGTGCTATTGTCTGCGGTCCCAGTGGGTGTGGAAATACGAATGTCATGGTGACGCTCATGTTTCATTCAAATGGAGCTGGATTTAAAAACGTTCACGTTTATTCAAAGTCACTATTTCAACCAAAATATCAATTACTCCAAGATGTTATAGCACAAGTTAAGGGTGTTGGCTATTTTCCATTAAAAGACAACAAGGAAATAATAAGTCCAGATAAAGCTCGACCAAATTCTGTCTCTTTATTTGATGTCGTAGCCTGTGACGATCAACAGAAAATTCGAGAATACTATTCTATTTGTAGACATAAAGATATCGATGCTGCATATATTTGTCAAACATATTCAAAAATACCGAAACAGCTTATACGTGACAATTGTAATATGATTGTGTTATGTAAGCAAGATGAGGTGAACTTGAAGCATATATATTCGACGAACACGTATCTCCAGACATGACATTTGACGTATTTAAAAAAATGTGCTCAGGATGTTGGGGGTCAGACCGCTTTCGTACTTTAGTGATTGTAAAGGATTTTGCTCTTAACAATGGTAGATATTGCAAAGGATTCGATAAATATATAAAATTGTAAGCTGCGCATGTCTTTAGTCTAGGTCAGTATGTCTGACGATAAGGTTACTGCTGCATTGCGCAAGAAAAAAGTAACTGAACTTGCTAGATCAATTCGCAAAAAATACTTGGCGTTGAAATTGGGTAAATGAGAACAAGATGAGTCTCTTAATAAACTATTCAAGCCAATATCCAAACCACTTGAAGAAATTGTGAAATCCTCAAAAACATTACAAATTTAAATCCAATTAAAAAAGAGGAAATGAAGAAAGAAAAAGAGTCTATGACAGATGATGAGTTTACACCTTTTCTCGAAAAGAAATCGGTGTTCGAAACTGATGAATCTGACAATATTACACGTTATTAATCTCCAGAAGAGATGCGCCCCGAAATTCCTCAGGAAACTTTCGCAGACAATTTGGATCCATATCCTGTCATTAGAAATCAGTTCATTGAAGATTATTTCCAAAAAGATGATAAAATTGATAAAAATCATGGTCCGATATACAATGATGAAATCGGTTGGTCATTAGGCAAACGTCGAATTGCGTTTGATGGAAAACCGGTAATATAAACATACTAGGTACCTGAGGAAAACAAAGAAGGATGATATGTGATCGGAACACCAGGCTTGTATGAGCTTTTATTTTACCGCGACCCCAGTTACAATGATCAAAATTTACAGAACCATAAAACTCTTTTGATGACAACTGAAATTCACTTAGATACGTTAGATCGCCTTAAAGGCTCAAGCACTGAAAAATATCACTACATCATAGAACCTTTAAATAAAACAAAATCTCTGTTAACATCGAGCAAACCATCTCAAGTTTTAACTCGTCTAATTCCATTCCCTCAGCAAAAGGAAGAGGCCTCGACCGTCTGACATACAATGATAGGACTATGGAGTATATTTATTGGGACGATCCCAACGAATTAGTTGATCGTTTGAAGTTGTTAACTGCTTCGAAAGAGGCAGGAAACACGTCACACGACAATGAAATAGTAGCCATTATTAATGAGCTCAAGAAAGCGAATATAATAGAATAGCAAGCGAAATCTTATCCATTTCAATTATGTTTGTCGATAAATTTGGACATAGACCTAAAGCACCCTATACGCGTTTACCGACAAAAATCACGTTTCCACACACCTCTGACGGCAATATTTATGCCGGCAATGTGAAAATTTGTAATGTTAAGGAGCCATCGCACAACAATGATGCTGCTACTAAGAAATTATGTGGACTCGACATTTATTACACTTAATACAGTAGGCGAAGATGTAAATAAGTAACTTGCTTACAAAGATAGATGATATTTCACAATTCATATCAAGGGATCCTTCAACCGCTAGTAAACATCTAGCGACTAAGAAATATACTGATGATGCTAACTTTTTCGCGGAAAGATATTCAAAATTCCAAATCCAGTGTAACTACACAAATAATGAATAGTATGAAAGAGGAGGTGGATAATATCAATTTAAACATACAACATATAGATTTAACTCCATTAAAGAAAAATATTCATGAAATCTCCGATCGACTGACACTTCTAGAAGTGTGGAGACCTTGACGACTAATTAACTAGGAATTTTAGATATTAAATATGAAAAAATATAGTATTGATGATATTTGCTTATTTTTATTGCAAGCCTCGACGAGTTTGGACACTACTGGAATGAATATAACTGAACATGCTGATGATGGTGAGGTTATATCTGTAATAACGTCCATGAAAAAAGCTATTTCGCAGTTACAAAAGAATAGTCGAGAAGAATCTGATGCAATAAAATTATTAGACACGAAAGTACTAAACATCTCTCAAAATTCAGAGAAGTTTAGGAAACGTTCCAAGAAAAAATACAAGAAATTCAGGAGTTACAAGCTTTTCAAAGTTTGTTTGGACACGCCCACTAAAGACGAAGACCGGGAAGGAGATTACTAGAACTTTCTCAGATATTCTCACTCATGCTAGACAAACACCGAAAAATCTACAATTTGACCATGGCAAGGAGTTTTACAACGGCAAATTTTGAAATTTAATAAAAAAACATGGTATACATCACTATAGCCTATTTAGTATAATGAAGGCCTCTATGGCTGAACGTGTTATAAGAACGCTGAAATCGAAACTATACAAGTCTTTTAGTTTAAATGGCACCTTCAAATGGTTAAAAATTCCACCTGAAATTACTGAAGAATACAAAAATACCAAAATTCTATAACAAAATATAAGCCTTCTCAAGTCAACAAATCCAATGGAAAAGAAATTTTTAATAGAGTCTATAGTCATTTAAAGATAGCCGGCCCACGAATTTTTTTTTTCGGGCCGAGATGGGAAACTCATGTTCGAATGGGTCCAGGACCCAAACAGTGTTGGACTCATCCCCAAGGGGATGCCTACCAACCAAACCCACCTCAAACTCGCCGTAACCCCCGCCTCGGAATCACTACCCTAGCATACTTCGAGACGGGTGGCGGTCCCTCGCAGACTCTCCGCTCACACCGTCGTCTTCTCCCTACTATCACTCCTACCCTTTCATGCCATATCGAGTCCTTCTCTCCCTCTAACCATGCTCTCTACTACTCCACTCACCTCCATCCATTCCTCCTCCCCCCTCAACATTATCTCCACCATGTTCTCCCAGTACACCGCCTCCCCTAGTTTCCTCTGCAGCTTCTTCAGTACTTCCTCGTTCCTCCAGCATCTAAACACATGCCCCACATCATCCTCCATTTCACACCTCTCGCACACTCCAGTCTCTCTTTTCCCAATCTTGTGGAGGTACCCTACTCTCGACCCATGTCCAGTGAGCACCTATGTCAAGAAGTTGTTCACCTCCCCGAATCTCCGGTCCAACCAATCTCTCCTATTCCCAATCGCTCCTTTTAGCGCGCCCTCTCACCTTCTCCCCATTTCCTCCTCAATGCCTTCCTGTACTTCCTCTCTGGTCGCACCCCTCCAGCGTTTGTTCCTAGCACTAGCCATCATATCCAATGGGACCTTGCTAGCACCGCTGCTACCAGTCCACCCACTGTCCTGTACCCCTGCACCACCCTCAGCAGTATCCCTCTCTGCACCCGCAGAACTGGCCTAATCCTAGCAATCCCCCCCAGCTCTTTCACCCCACACCTCCACACCGTACAGCATACTCTGCTCTACCGTCCGACCAATTACCCTCCTCTTCCACTTTCCCGGCCCTTTCACATGTCCCCAGCCATGCTGCCCTCACTTCACCCTTCTCTGCCGCCTTCAATATATGAGTTTTGAAGGATAATTGACTATCCAACCACACCCCTAGGTATTTCACAGACTCCTCCATACGAATCCTTCTTCCCTTAACCATCACCCCCACTTCCCTCGACCTGATCCGTCCCTTCACTAGCAACCCCACCGTCTTATCTTCCGCCACTTCCAGGCCGCACCGCTCTATCTTCTCCACAATATTCCTACACATTCTCTCCGCCTTTCTTTCTATCTCCGTCTCACCCTTTGCCGTACATACCAGACACACATCGTCTGCATACACCGTAATCTCACATCCCTCTTCACATATTATCCCACAAACCTCATCAAACAGACACTTCCAGAGCGTCGGTCCAAGAACCGAGCCCTGAGGCACTCCAGCCTCCGTCTTATATCAGTATCTGGCAACATGGCACCCGGTGTAGATGTGTTTGACGAAGCTCTCCGGAATAAATGCTGTAAGAAGTGTAAAAGAAATGTTGTAAATGGTGTAAAGTGTATAAACTGTGAAAATAGTTTCCATATAAGCTGTGCAAAAAATAGCAACTCTGTAAAGTTTACTAGTGATGATTTAATTACATGTTGTGAGCAAGATTCAGCATATGATCAGACTGATCAGCTATTTTTCGATTCAATTGAAAGTCTAAGTCCAGGCAATAAGGTAATAGATATTAACGTATTTAAATATATAATAAAGCAAAAAGACTCCATAATAAAGGAGCTACATGACAAAATTCATTTGATGAGACAACAAATTACTTTATTAAAAGAACGAAACGAATTAGACACAAAAAGTAAAGAACAAAAACCAACGCAAAAACATTGGGAATCCTCTGCTATTCAAAATAAAACCAGACCACTAATTCAAACTGGAAATGATAAAAATAATGCTGTTGCCAACTCGTCGATTAAATCAGTAATTTCGAAAACTGACGTGTCAGCTCCTTTAATGAAGATAAATACTGAACAAAACATTGACGAAGTCATAAATTTGAATGAAAATAGCTCCAGAGAAAACTACAGTGAATGGAGAGAAGTTCGAGGAAAAAGAAATAGAAAACAACTTGTTATTGGAAATAATAATGAAATAACTGTAAACGGCAAGGATATTAAGGGGGTTCCCAAATTTGCAGATCTTCATATTTACAGAGTGGACCCCAGCATGACAGCAGATGATCTACGTGAAATAGTAAAACCACATTTTCCGGAAGCAGTGGTAATATCATTAAATTCAAAATATCCGGAGATTTACAGCTCTTTCAAAGTAAGTGTATATGGGTATAACTTTAATACTGCGATGAATCCAGCTATATGGCCGCATGGAGCGCATATCCAGCAGTTTTTTCAGTTGCGTCCAAAGAGACTTCCCCAAGTCTAGGAAATGTAACTCCAGTGTATTCTCAAAGTTATATATGTAAAAATGTATGTAAGTGTACTAATACAGAAAAATTTACTAAAACTTTTCAAATCATAAATGTAAATTGTCAATCCTTGACTAATAAGACCAATAGAATTGATTTAATATTGGAATGTAACAAACCTGATATTCTGTGCCTTTCTGAAACCTGGTGTAATAATGATAATATTGATTTAGTGAGATTTAACAATTATATGTTGGCTTCTCACTTTAATCGTATCAACAAAATTCATGGTGGGGTTCTGATACTTATAAAAAAGATGATTAAATTTAAAAATCTAGACTTTGTAAATAATTTATCTATTGATATTGACTTTGAAGTATGTAGTATATCCTTTTTTTTGCAAGGCAGAAGCTGTTGTCTTGTAAATATATATAGATCCCCATCAGGAAACATTGAGATGTTCGTGGACCGACTTTTTAAGGTCCTAAATTTTTGTTTCCATAATTATGACTCTACTATTCTTTGTGGAGACATTAACATTGATTATTTAAGTATATCACGTGAAAGAACATTATCAATTGACTTAATGGAGAGTTTTAAGTTAAATTTAAAAAATTGTGAACCAACACGGATTTTCACAAATAAAAACATGAAAACGACAAAATCTAAAGTTGACTATTTTTTGACTAATATGATGTTTGAATACAATGAAAACGTGATTGATATGCAACTTGGTGATCATCTAGGACTTAACATTCATGTAGAATATCGATCGAGTATATTATGTACCTTTTGCGAAAATAAGCTAAATAACAGAAACACAAATTTTAGGAATTTATCGGAATCTAATTTACTGAGTTTACAAACTCATCTACACAATGAAAGTTTTCTGTCGGTCTATGAATATCTAAATGATACAAACATTTCAAGTGTTGATCTTGTATATAATGAATTTTTGGATACTATATGTTACTATATTGATTTTATTTGCCCTATTTTAACAAAAAACGTATCCAATCTAACCAAAAAATCATGGATCGATCGCAATCTTGTACAGATGGGTAATGATCTTAGGAATTTTTTTTGGTTAACAAAATATTCCGCAAATCCCGATGATCATTTAAATTATAAGAGGTTAAAGCGGGATTATGTCACTGAAATTAACAAATCAAAAAAATTGTTCTACCAAAAAAGTCTTGAAAATAAAAATGTAAAAGAAAAACAAAAATATATATGGCGAACAGTAAAACAAAAAATTGGAAAAAGGAGACATTCTACAATTGATACCATTGATATAAATGGGAAAATAACTCAAAATAAATACGAAATTGCCAATTTGTTTGCCACTTTTTTTGCAACGAATACTAAAGAAGCAATAAATACTCACTTTACTGACTGCAGTTTTAAAAGTTATACAACAATGTATGTAGCTAATACTTTTTATTCCAAACCTGTTATCCCTGAAGATGTATTGGATATAATTAATTGCCTAAAAAATGTTAATTCCGAGGGTATTGACTGTCTTTCGACAAAGATCATTAAAAGAATAGGTCCACAAATTGCTTGTACTCTAGCAGACATTATCAATTACTCAGTGGAAACAGAAGCGTTTCCATCCAGTCTAAAGATAGGAATTGTTTCACCAATACATAAAAAAGATAGCCTTCTTAGTCTTGACAATTATCGGCCAATAACTGTCCAAACTGTGATATGTAAAGTCATAGAAAAATGTATTTATAAACAAATGTTTTCTTTCCTCAAAAAGTATTATGTTATATCAGACCATCAGCATGGTTTCTTGCCTGGCAGATCGACGGAGAGTGCATCCATAGCTCTGCTTAATTTTATCCACACCTCGTTGGATAGGAAGAGGTATGTGGGGGCGCTCTTCTTTGATCTTTCAAAGGCTTTTGACTCGGTTAGTACCGATATAACAATAAATAAACTACGAGATTTAGGATTTCGGAGAAAATTTCTATCGTGGCTAAAATCATACTTAGAAGCCAGAAAACTTATTGTTAGGATTGAAGATCAGAAGTCCCTCCCCCAACCTGTGGAAATTGGCGTACCTCAAGGCTCAATCTTAGGCCCTCTGATATTTTTATTATACATAAATGATCTTTCTAAATATGTTAGCACTAATCATTTGATACTATATGCAGATGACACCACGTTAGCAATTGATTCTGATTCTCCAGATGAGCTGCTTTTAAAAATGAATATTTTATCAAAAGAATTCACACGTTGGTGTGAAAGAAATTCTTTGATAGTGAATTCGACAAAAACCATCCTTATGCATTTTTTTACGAGAACAGATATTCCTGAAAATAGCTGTATCTCAGTTAAGGGTACTGATGTTGCTTTTTCGAGTTCTACGAAATTTCTAGGAACCTACCTTGATAAGAATATGAGCTGGAATACCAATATCAACCACATTTGTAAAAAATTAAATAGCAGTTACTTTGCAATATTACAACTAAAAAATATATTTACAACTAGTCAATTGATCAATGTTTATTATGCAATAGTATACTCCCATATTTCCTATAATATCATTCTATGGGGGGGTGCGGTAAATGCCTCAAGGATTTTTATCTCTCAAAAAAGGATTGTTCGTCTAATTTTTAATCTAGATTTTAAAGAAACATGCAGAAATCATTTTAAAGATTTCGGCATTCTAACATTTTATTCTATTTACATCTACAAGTGCATATTATATACAAAAAGTAATTTCAGTGATTTTAGTCTTAATTCTGATTTCCATGATTACCCAACCAGATCTGGCAGGCTTATCCGGCCACCAAAACATGAAACTTCATTGTTTGAAAGGAGTCCTGTCTATAAAGGAATTCAATTCCTGAATCATTTGCCTAGCTGTATAAGATATGAAAACAATTTCAATGTTTTCAAACAAAAACTTAAAAAAATTTCAATTGTCGAATGTTTCTATGATGTGTCAGAGTTCTTAAACAAACGATTTTAATTTAACTGTTAAATAAGTAAGTCATATTGTATGTAAAATCCTATTTTCTGTTTGACCTGTCCTATATCATGTACTATGATCAAAAAGGATGAATAAAGTATTATTATTATTATTATTATTATTATACCTCCTCCCTCTGGAATCTACAATCACTCGCCCCGTCAGGTAGTCCTCCACCAGGTTAACCAAGCCTCAGCAATGCGCTCAACATTACCCCTTTGCTGACACTGTTGAACGCGTTCCCGACGTCGAAGAACACGAGTAGTGCCAGTTTCTTCTTTCTCCAGCTGCCCTCCCTAGCTCTTTCCACCAAGCCCATCGCCTTGCCCAGTGCCGAGATGCAAGATTTCCCCTTCGTGAACCCGTGCTGGTTTACCCTAAAACCACCATTCCTACCAACGAAAATTGAATCGGTGATATTGTACGTATTAGCAAGTCGAAGCATGTCTTCCAAAAGGGACATACACAGAATTGGACCACTGAACTATTCAAAATCGTTGAAGTCAAAATAACCAATCCCACAATGTACTTGCTTGAACACATTCAAGGCGCACCAATCAGCGGTTGTTTCTATGAAGAAGAGCCACAGAAAACAACAGATCCAGACATTTATTTGGTGGCAAAAGAACTCAAAAGAACGAAAAATAACAAGTTGTATGTCAAATGCTTGGCTTGAGTAGCAAACATAACAGTTGGTTAGAAAATGTTGACATTGTATAGATATACTTTTCAATTCGCCGCGTAGGAATACTGTTTCGAGGCTATAAATTAAAGTGAACTTCAGTACTCAATCTTAGTTAGCAACATGACTTCTCAATATAGTGGTTGCAATAATACTGATGCTGAATTCGAATCATAATCAAATAAATTTGGTTGTAGTACAGAGTTAAATAGAATTTTGGAAAACCATGAGTCTGAAAATATTTACCAGCTTTCAACACAATATTCAATTTCTGGTTATGAAATAAAATGTGGAATAAGTCCTGCAAGATCATTTACGCCTGCTGTTATTTCATCTGAACATCTTAAATTCAACAAATATCTTTCTGCACTTATGAATGGTATACCTTTATTTCAATAATGACACAACAGATGAATGATTTCTTTAATGTCGCAGACGAGTTACAGCCTGATTCGCTTCAATGTGGAGAATACTGCACCATTACCCCATTAAATTACAATGATTGTAAGGTAATTTTGGTCAAGAAACATGGTATTGAGTATTACATGGATGAAGAAGAAGAAGTATCCCAAATTTTAGAAATCAATAATTTGATTTTACAACGTATATCTGCGTTAGAAAATTCAAATTTTTGTAAATATTATTATAATGTTTTGGATTTCTGTAAAAATACCACCTCTGACAATTTAAGTCCTTTACAAACTTTATATGCATTTTGTTCTATAACACCGAAGTAAACAATGCTCTTAGAGAATTTGTATACTTTTGTAATCTTAAGTAAGTTATTAATGATTTGAATAAATAGGTATACGTGTGTGTGTGTTTCCTTGAAGAAAAAATCATGTCATATGTCATGAGGTTTAAAAGAAAATTATTGAAAAATTTTGAATAATTAATATAAAACATTTTAATACAAAAATACAATAAGATAAAGAGAGAGTGGAACATTTCATAGACATAGACAAGAGATAGAGTGGAACATTCCATAGATATTGCTAATTGCTACAAATTTAATTCTATAAAACTACAATAAAAGATGAAATATTGAAAAATGTTTCTTAATTATATAAAACAAATTTGAATAAAAAATAAAATAGAATAAAGAGAGAGAGAGAGAGTGCAACATTCCACAGATACTGCTAATTGCTACATATTTAATTCAAAGGAATCAATGTCACTGTCTACATCAGAATCGTCAAACCGGTTATTTCTTTACGTTTCATGTAATGCATTAACATATGAATCAAATTCTTCCAATTCAAATTATACAGTTGCAAAACATCTATGACACCAATAGTATTTTTCTTGATATAAGCTTTCCACAATATCATCCGCATCATAAACATGGTGATAGTGGTCATACTTAACTAATATGTACTTATTTGAATATTTTTGTACATTTTTGAATGTAAAAAAACATGATTTGCATACTTCCATATGATAGTGTTGAAGCCAATATCCGCTGAACCATACACAATAAGAAGACTCATTTTCTAATATATATTCCCAGTCTGTTTTTCCTCATACAAAACTTCTTAAATTTGATGGTATTTATTCAAAACAGTGAAAAAATTCCATTCCTCTATCCGAAGGAAATTTTTCCAAAATTCGCTTGGTTAGCTTCCATGGGAGGGGGGACTGCGATGCAAAATCTGCTGCTGTTACTACTGTTTCACAATTTTTTTATGCATAATTCCATCAATGTTGAAGAACTCATCTATAACAAAATTTTATAGTGAAATGTTATAATACCCCCATGGTAGCGTATCAAAACTATCGGGGATCAAATATCTTTTATCATCATGAGGACAAAAATTGCACTATTTTTGTTTGTCCTATGCTATATACGTTATGGGCGGATGAGCGAATACAGCGTTGAGTGATATTTTTTTCTTTAAAAACAGTTTACATAATCATCAAATGTTATTTTGTTTTTTACTAAGTATATTGTATCGAATTCCTTTTGCCTTTTTGACTATTTTACCTCATTGAACTTTGGAAGAATACATTTTAGATCGTAACCCCACAGAGTGTGTCATAATTTGACCTTTGTTTTCATCTTTCATAACTCCCAGAACTTTTTTATTCACCTGTGGTGAATATCCATCAACCTCTAATTCTGGAATCATGTAGTCCTAATGGAATTGATACATACATAACTTTGATAAATCCAGAACAGTCATACCAATGTACAAGGGCTCATTAAAAACTAATGTCTTCTTTAGTGAGTTCTATTGCAGCCAAATTTTCATTAAAAATTGTTCGACTATGAAACCTTATACTTGAAAGTGGATTTTTGGCTCCATATCGCCCATTCCAAGACTTGACAAGCTTTCCATATATTTTCCATTGTCTATCCAAACATGGCATTTTTTGCCAATTTATATAATTTTTCTTCAAATGTACTCGTAGCTGCAGCTCTCAATCTAGTATTTAATTCGATATAGGGTGTATCTTTTTAAATTTTAACCCTTTAGCTAACATTTTTTAAATTGCGATAGTGAACTGTGTATTCTTTTTTACAATGAAGTGTTGTCATTAATTTCGAACGATTTGAGCCTACAGACTTGCGGTATTCAGAGGCAAATGGAACATCTTTCTGTTGATCATGTAATTCATGGGGATACTCTAAGTCTACTTGTAATATATACCCTATGGAAGATTCATCTGGCACAGGGATAACATCAAAATTTTTGCTATCTACCCATTCGAACCCTCCGTACGGCAAGGGTTCATACATGGCCCAACCATATAAATTATTCACATCTAAATACATTAAGTATTTCGAGGGTCTCATAGGATCATATTTGAACATATACTTATTGTTAGCCTCCGACATTCTACCACTACAAACTGAAATTCCTCCTCGAATTGCTTTCTCGATAAACATTTTCATGTCAACGTCATGCAATAACTCTAATTTACATCCTGTGTATTTTAACATACAATCCCATGTATACCTAGGTATTTTATTGTACCATGTCGGAACTAAACTCCGAAATTGTTCAAAAACATCTGATAAAAGTAAAATATCCGTCTTTAAGTACATATCTGAATATTGACCCAAATTCTCAATGTAAGATATATTCCAAACTACCTGAGCATGAGCATACTTCTCATCAGTAATATTTTTATCTTCCAGTTTATTATAGAATGCCTGTACGGGTGGTAATTCAGTAGTATTTAGTTTTTTCCATTATCAATAAAATCGTTAACATAAAACACCTTTTTTGGTAATTAATTTGAATTGTTAAGCACTAAAATTACTAAATTCTCGTTTAGAAATTTTGGAATCATTTTCATTTAATGTGGAAGCTAATTCTAAAGAAGTACTTAAAAACATTAGTGAATCTATGAATCGAAATTTTTTATTAGTGTCTGAATCGTTAAGGGTAAATAATGGGAAGTAGACTGATGTTTCCTTTTTTACCTATTTCTAAGATTATGAAATGACTATGGTATCCACTCAAGTTATGAAAGATCACCGGCACAGCAAACAGTTTTTTTAAATTTAAATTACTTGCTTGGTGCTCAAAATTTCTGAACTATCCCGTGAAGTGATCGTGATCGTGATCTCTAACAATCATTTCTAAAGAAGCACTTGAAAACCTTGGTGAATCTATGAATCGAAATTTTTTATTGGTGTCTGAATCCTTAAGTGTAAATGAAATATATTTCGCCTTTAATGGGAAGTAGACTGATGTCTCCTTTCTTACTCAATTCTGAGATTATGGAATGACTATGGTATCCACTCAAGTTATGAAAGATCACTGGCACAACAAATAGTTTTTTAAAATTTAAAGTACTTGCTTGGTGTGCAAAATTTCTGAACTATCCTGTGAAGTGATCGTGATCTCTAACAATCATTTCTGTAGGAGAAAAGCTTTTTTCACATATGTGCACATTGTAGCCTCATTTAAATCCGGTTTTTCTTCTATAGGTATAATCGTTTTAATTTTTGATTTAACATTTTTAATCAAATTCGACAATTCATTTCCAAACCAATCCATGCAATTGATGCCTCTAAAGCTCTTGAAAAAACACAAGTCTTCGTTGTAGCTACATTTTACATAGTGACCAGCACTATGCGCGGTATGCTTTTGATATTTCCTAGTTTTATTATGAAGCGGTATTCTATCAGTAAACTGTTCTAACATGCACTCAAAGTCAGCATGGACTACAAAAGGTGTTGTTTGTTTATATGTGTAATTTCTAAAACTAACAAACTCATATTTAGGTACCGACATTTTATAATTATTAATGTCTGAACATAACTTCTCATGTTACAACAATTTCTCTTCGCTTTGGAAATAATTGAAGCACCTATTACAAATAATTTTTTAATTTTTATTTCTATTTAACTGTTTCGATATCAACCTGGCGTCAGTGTGGTGGAATTTTGTAACATGGTTGGTGTTGTGGGGTGGAAGTAACCCCAATTTTTTTAGGTGTAAAGCTTTTTTTTTAATTTTTTTTTAAGTGAGACAATAAAAAAGTTGTCTTTATCATCACTTTTAAGTTTGAAACCAAGATATATTATTCTACAATATGTTTTAAACGTTTGGGACCGTATTTTCCGCGAAAGCAACAATTTTCATAAAAAATGTAACCTTAAAAAAGTAGTAAAAAATGCAACTTGGCCCAATACAACTCATTTAAGATTTATTTTACGATATCATAGATACATTTGAACAGTTGAAATCTAAAAAGTGTTTAAAATATGAAAACTTGATTAAAAAATCAATCGTTCAATTCAGCACATTCAGCAAAAAAATTCAAACAATGATCTAAACAGTAAATCTCCTCGAGTTCTGACAGATTTATTGGGACTTTTTTGTACCATCCCGATCTGAAAATTACTTACTTTTACTGATGGTGTCTTCATTCTCTGGCTGTTCTTGTGATGTTGTGGACACTTGCTCATCACTTATTTGGGACGGGGTTTCAGTAGTTTGGAGTGGTTTATCTTGTTTCTGTTCAGGATTGGGTAGAGTCGGTTATGTGGTCTGACTCTATGACATTCATTATCTTCATCGGATTTACTTTCGCTTCCCAATTCCTCCGTATCTGACATTTCGCCCCAGAGTTTTGAAAGTTTCTACTGTTCGTTTTCCCAGAAACCCATATTGTCGAACCTAAAAAACGCAGATAATATACACTCAGCACCGCCTACTAGAAAACACTATGTCAGAAGACGAACAACAAAAACCCAGTTGAAACTTCAATAAAAAAATTAAGTTCTGTGTGGTGGCGTATTTATCACCCAAATTGAGTCGTTTTCCTATCGTGAGCAGTGTGCTGGGGTTAAAATTGCCACAGGCGGCAAAAACGTCGATGCTGCTCCGACTAGATAAACCAGCATACTGAGGTCGTGTGTGCTATGCATAGGTGTTAACGTGTCAGGAAGGTAGAAGGAGTGGGGATGCTCGCATATAAGTTTAGGTGGAATTTTTAACGAACAAAAGAATTCCTTGGGCGATTTTCACCCCACCACACTGACGCCGGTTTAATCTAGATAAATCTTTAATCCAGCAGTAGTGGTATTTAATTTCTGAACTATCATCATCTACCGGAGGTGCTTCATAGTCATCCAACTTTGGAAAATAACGATTTTGAACTAAAAGAAGATTCACATGTTTTTCAAGTACAGATTTAGTGAGTATTGCTGGGTATACAATGTAAAATAGCCTTTCATTATTTTGTATCAAGGGAGGATGAAAGTACAAATTTAAAATTTTTTGTAGGTTATTGTCTCTTCAAAACACATCAACAGTTATAATTCTGTCAAATTTTTATGGGCCTGTGGCGTGGTACAAGGGGTTCGTAAGCTTTTATTGTACCATATTTTTGAAACATTGACTGAAATATTATTAAATTGGAAATTTGATGGAATGACATACGAGAATGTAAGTTCTCCGTTTTTAGTACAGTACTGTACCATGGGTATGAGGCAGTGAGTTCTTCATTTATTTTAGATGGAAAAAGGGCAGAAACAATTGACGGATAAAAACATGCTTGATGAGAATTTTTTATATTAATACAACTCTGCTTTTTTTGAATAGGTTCTGGAAGTTTAATATTTGATGAGCCATTCCCAATTTAATATTTATTAATACTCACTTCTACAGAAATAATTTTATTTAATGCAAAACCAGAGTCTCTTTCTTGAAATTATGATAATTTATTATTCATTTCATCTTTAACACTTTCAAAAACCAACGCTCTATATCGGTTGATATGTCTATAACAGCGTTGTCTGTATTGAAATAATTAAAAGATCAAATTTCACTTTCACGAAAGCAAACATTAACTTCAACTAGTGGATGTGTTTTTTTCAACTCTTCCCTTATTTTATTTTTAAAGATGATCTGACAATCATTTGAAAAATTGTCCAAGTCCTTATGAAATGAATTCACTATAACGCCAGTTTTAATTGTTCCTCTAAACCCGGAAAATACATTTTCCCATATAACCCAATTTTTTTTCCATTTTATTACCTAACCCCATACCCACATGTTTATTTAAAATTAGTTGCTTAAAATGACCTACATGTGTTTGTAATTTCCTAATTGTGCCTATATGTATGCCTCCTTTCTT
Source organism: Lochmaea crataegi (assembly GCA_947563755.1). Lineage (NCBI taxonomy): Eukaryota > Metazoa > Arthropoda > Insecta > Coleoptera > Chrysomelidae > Lochmaea > Lochmaea crataegi. The sequence continues at coordinate 30,276,151 of OX387429.1, forward strand.
TATGGTTCCCTTTCTTATTGCATTATTACAAGCTTTAATTTGTTTTTCTAACCGGTTCAACCAAAATTCTGTGTCTCTAGCTGGTAATTTGTCAAACACTATTTTCCTAATTCTCTTAATAACTAGCTATCCATTTTCAGCTTTTTTAACAACATCTATGGTACTCACCTCTCTCTTCCTCACTATTTTTCTTTACAATTTCTCAACTTTGGAAGATGTTAGTGGATGATGTTTCCTACGTCAACTTGCCCCTTGAATGTAATGGAATATATTCCCGTTGTAAATTCCTCTATGTGGGGTCTGTATACTTCGGTTACTCCCTTAGATAAGAACACCATTCCTTTATCCAAATCCAGTAACACTGCTTCTCCGAACTGAGTTGGCACTATTCTAGCCCCCGTGATTTTTTGTGGTTCGCCCAGTTTCAAATCTTGTAGTTTTATTATGAGTTTTCTCTCTGCAAGAAAAACCAGATTAATATTTGAGAGGTCCATCTGTTAAAACGGGGAATTATGTCATAAACCTTATACCAACTGGACAAAGTAACGAATGAAAAAAAAATACACAAATAATTATGAAATGAAATCACACAATTGCATCGTCAGGAGTCATGATACTCTGGAATACGCCACATCTTTTCTCAGACGTTTTAGATATCTGAACGCATCAAATCATGCTGTATCTAGCGTAGATATGGCTTTCGTCGAATTTCAAGAAACGTACAAACTTCCTGTTACCGGATCATTAGATAATGAAACTATTAATATGATGAATAAGCCTCGATGTAATACTGGTGATAATAATTTTATGGTTCATTCTAAATGGCATAAGATAATATTGCGATGGTATCTCCCTCAAGCTCCTAATAGTCCGAAATATGTAGACATTGCTAGACAAGCTTTTGATATGTGGGAAAAAATTTCGAATTTAAAATTTGTAAATCTGATAATACCTAAACCAAATCCGGACATTTCTATAATTGTAGCAAGAAACGAACACAATTTTCGGGCGAATTGTCAAGGCACTTCTTAATGTCCATACAACTTCTATGGTCCTGGTAAAGTATTGGCTGACGCTTATTTTCCCACCTCAAGCGATGAGTGTATTAAAATCCATCTTGATGCTAGCGAACGATGGTGCCTAGAAAATGGTGCATGTCCTGATAATGAAAGCAATTTTTGGTGGTTCTAATGCATGAAATTGGTCATTCGCTTGGATTGGCGCATAGTAACGTTGACTCGTCTGTCATGTATCCTTGGTATAAAAAAGATATGACAACTTTTGATGAAGATGACAAATTAGCGATGGAACACCTGTATGGGCAAAAAATAGAGCCCAAAACTTCAAATAGTGTGATATCAACGACTACGAAGGTCCCTAAAACTTCAAATAGTGTAACATCAACGACTACATTTAAAACACCTGTTACGATAAAAGTACAAACTAACGATTCCAAAAAAATCTTCCCGATTTCATGTTTCTTGCTACATCTCCTCAGTTTCCAAGCTACCGGATGTACGTTCCATTTTTGTGGAAGTTTGATTTAAACGAAATGCATCATCCAGAAAATCCTGAATTAATTTCTGATTACCTACCTAAAGAGTTGAAATCTAAGCGTGCTTCTCACGTATTCCAAAGGACAATTGGTAACATTTATGAATAATCGATATTACGCTGTATCCTTTCCAAATTTGATAATTCAGAAAAGTTTTGTGTTTTCATCTGTACCTAGTGACACCAAAATGAATGCTTTATTCCAAACAAACAGGGATGGGGATGAGCAATAAATATTGCTAAATTGAATATAAAGTGATTATAAAGGGTAGTACAATAATTGTACTACCCTAATTATTAACTGAAAATTTTCGGAAAATTATTCTATTTAGGGTATTAAAATCGCGTTTTTGATCTTAACTAAATAATTGGATAATGGGAATGATAATAGAATACTTGAGAAAAGTATTTAATCTTGGAATGAAAAATGAAAGAAATAATATACCAACCACGAGATATGATACTACGATCGATGCGGTTTTTTCTAGATACATTGAAAAAAAAAAAGATGTAGGTCATTGTTTACTTATTTTAGTTCACATAAAATATAAGTTACATTTATAGACTGTGAGACTTAAGGCGAAAATAAAGCTATTGATAGAATAATAATTGAAGTTCAAAATGATTCAATTATTTAAATAAATATTATTCTCGGATTGTATTTATTACGTATTCCGTATTCTAATACGCAGATTGAAATTAAAATTCATTTTTGGATATCTTCTCTCCTATTGATTTTCCATTATCGTTACCATTTTCCAATTATTAAGTTAATACCCTAAATAGAAAAAGTAATTTTCCGAAAATTTTCAGTTAATTGTCTACAATTCTGAGATGTATACAGATTGCTATTTGTATTACCCTGTATAATCACTTTATGTTCAATTTAATAATGTGTATTGTTTATCAGTTCCGGAACTAAACAAAAAGTACTTCTTTTACTCTTATATCTGTTCTATTTTTAGTAGTACACAAATCTCTTTAATGAGAAGTCTGGTAATTATTTAATTCCCAGAATATTCACTTTATGTGATATATACTCATCATGTTATGGTCAATATATTTCAACTCCAAAAAAATTTCACTTGCATGTGGTTTCAGGAAACCATACAATGATTTTTTCAATTCTTTCCATATTTTTTTATATTGTCAACCAATTTTGAATTACGTTGAAAATTTCATGTCTCTAACCCATCGGAAAATGAGTGTGATAATATATAACCATTCACATATATTGACGCATGCGCGTTCTTTCGGACCCACAGTTGTAGATGCATAGGCGTCACCACAAAAAAATATTAAAATTGTAAAATAATTTATACCTGGCTGAAAATGAAAGGTAAAAAAAATTCACGGGTAAATGTTCAATTTATAAAAAAACAAACAAAATAATGAAAAAAAATAAAATTCTTGCGATAAGTAGTTTTAATTTGATATTGAAAATTTCAAATTGTAATATCTTTGTTATAAACGAATTAAAACAATTATTTTCTCCTTTAAATGAAAGTTCACGGTGTGCTGGGTAATTAAAAGAAAAAAAATTGCAAATATATCAATTTTTCTGCAAGTTATAATTTTTTAAAGTTTAAAAAACCACCCGTTAACTGTTAGCCACCCTGAAGTCATTTGGGGAAAAATGATTGGGATCATTATTTTGGTGTAATATTTAAAGCTCTACAATTTTTGTTGGAAACTTTTTTCTGTAGCTCCAACGGTTTTGGCGTAATTTAAAAAAAACGTTATCTATTTTTTTTCAACCCATTTCCGGGAGGTTGAAACATAGTCTCAGGTATGTTTCGCTTTTAGACATTTGAAAGTAAATTACATAAAAAATTCAGAACCTCCACCCAAAATTATGATGTAATGGACTTTTTTCTTGGGCTCAAAAGGCTAATTGATAAAAATTGGTTTTATTTTTATATATTTTTGTTATGGATACATATGAAAGTATATTCTCATTTCTATCGCGAGAGAAATGAACAAACACGTGAACAGCTAGATGAATATTTTGGTACACAGTAGAACTAACCCAATTAAAAAGTTTTGAGTTTTACTCATAACGCATAATTAATTTGTATTCGCTTTTTGAACGGTATATCGGATATATAATAAACAAAACACAACACAATGGAATATTTCCAATTCATTCTATGAATAAATACTGCACAAAGTTATGAGCTATATCCGCAACAGCTTAGTGCAAACTTGTGAATTCGATTAGTTTTGTGTAGTTCACGAAAAAACTAGCTCCTGTAGAGGAACTGCGCTAACTATTTCTCAAATCTCTCGTTCTTTAGTTCGCACTCCAGCTCACCCGCAATATTGTTGACCTTTTTGATCGTCTGGTAGGTAAAAACAACTAAGCATATGATCTCTTTTTTTCTAATTATATTATTACATACTAATTTTATGCTGTTAAAATCTCAACTTGCCTTTTTTGAATTCTCTAAAATAAATTTTGAAGATGTCTTGTCAAATTTTCTAACTAGTGAAATAATCAGGCTGTTCTATTTTTACATTCTTTGATCATAGAATTAAATTATAGTTAACGCAGATAGATACAGTACATGCACGTCATCAATCTGTGCAATAGCTTCCAACCGAATTTCGTTCCAATGTCGAATCCCATCTAAACTTATTGAAAATACTTACTACCTACTATTTAAATTCTTGAAATATCTACCTAAAAGTCAAAATCGAGCTATAACTATCTCATCAGAAAATTATTGAACGTAGAATAATGTATTAAAGCTCCAATGACGTATTAAATATAGACCAGCTTTCACATATTATTGCCTATACAATGTTTTGGTCACAACATCAATCAAGGCGAGTACAATGCACGGTAGCGTATCATTTCCGAAGGGTTCATTTGAACGATTTTATGAAAAACGGTTTTATAGACTAAATGATGTACGTTATTAATTTTTCGTTTGAATAAGCGTAAATTATATGAAAAATCGTAACTCTTAGATAGGTGAGTTTTTAAAACATACCTACGAAGGATTTCAAAGTTGAAGTTTTTTATTTTGTACTTACAAATCTAAGGAATAGATGAAAGTTCATTAAATCGATACACAATAAAATAGAAGAATTAAAACAATAATCATGATAAATATTTATTGTTCTCGCCAAATATACACAATTATATAACAAGGATTACAACATAAAGTAACTAACACCCAAAATCGAACTGTTTGACAGTTTAATAAATCACTTTATCAGCAATTTTTATTTCTCCAAAATATCGAATCCCTCGTCTTATACCTATACTACGCTTATGTTAATATAACCTTACTTGTGAAATGACCGATTTTCTTTCTTCCTCCAAGTATTTTTACAAAGTACACATTTTCTCGCTATCATAAATGTCTTCTTAACCAAATAAAAGCACAATTATAATTAAAATCATATTGACAGATCTCAAAAAGTAGTACGAGGTTGACAAGCTAAAAATTTATAAACTACTTCACTATTTCATAATGATAGAAAATGAAAAATCCTGAGCGAAAAAAATAACGAGCTGGACTGTAGGCTGGTCATACCTATTTTAAATGCTCTTCACTTTTTTTTTACCTTTTAAACGTAAAATACTGCAACAATCTTAAATACAATCATAATTACGCTTATTGTTATACGAGATTTGGCATCATGTAAGGAGAGTCTCGACTTAAATATGTTGGGGCAACCAAAATGTAAACAAGGCTTGACTATCTTTAATACGTCATCGAAAAGCTCTTAATTCACATGAGAACAATCCGTCACTCAAGAACAAACTAAATAAGAATACTATTTCGTCTAGAAACGATGTTTACGTCTCCGAGACTTAAACATGTGTTTGGGAGCAGCCAAAATTTAAACAAGGCTTGTCTATCTTCAATACGTCATCGAAAAGCTCTTCATTCGCATAAAAACAATCCGTCACTTAACAACAAACGAAATAAGAATAATATTTCGTCTAGAAACGATGTTTACGTCTCCGAGACTTAAACATGTGATCAGATGAAATCTTAATCAGCAGAAAAGAAGCTCGAAATTTCGAAACACGAATATTGCAAAAGGTAGAATGCTTAAATGACCAAATCAAAAATATAGGAACCAAAAACGAGGAGCTGCAACACAAAATTGAAATTTTAGACAGAACTTCTCGGAAAAACAATTAATCATTGTGGTATATTTGATAAGCTGGCTGTTTACAATTTAGCGTATTAACGGTTCTTGTGAACACATGATTAGTTTCAATATTTGTCGCGAATGTTTTTTACTTGACATAATAATTTCCTATATTGTCATTTATTATCTTGAATTATGTCGAATAAAGTTCATGTATTGATAGTTTAGTTATTTCTGTTCAGAACAGTTTATTCGACATAATTTTCACCCATGGATCGATTTCTTCGTCCGGAGAAAGTAGAAGTGGAACCTTCGTCTCCAACTGCTGCCAAGGAATGGATTTATTGGCTGAGAACGTTTGAAAACTTTATTGGCACGATAAATGAGATCAGTCCAGAGATAAAATTGGATTTACTTGTTAACCATGTTTCATCGTCAGTATACTCTTACATAAGCGGATCTACAGATTACGACACAGCAATCAGTACTCTTAAAGATATATTTGTCAAGAAGATAAGCGAAATTCATTCCAGGCACAAACTTGCATCTCGTTCTCAAATACCAAATTAATCAGTGGATCAATATCTGTGTGCATTAAACTGATTGGCTAAGTAATGCGACTTTAAACATGTATCTGCATTCGAGAATAGGAATGCGTATATACGAGATTCTTCTATAAGAGGGCTAAGCGATCCGAAAATTCGACAAAGACATTTGGAGAATACAAATCTCACTCTAGATCAAGCTTATTCTCAGGCTAGAGCGTTATAAATGGCAGTTCTTCAGTGAATTCATTCACTTCTGGCACGTCACCTATAAACTTGGATGTGATATCCGAAAATGGTCTTTCTGAAAACGCTATCGAACCTCAAGTTAACTCCGTAGCTTCAACTGGTAAGTGTTATTTTTGCGGAAGGTCTCAACATCCTCGTAATATTTGTCCTGCCCGTGGAGCACTTTGCAGAAATTTGTAACAAAAAGGGACACTTCTTTAATGTCTGTCGCTCGACTAAAAAAAGAGTAACTGCTAGCAGATTACCTGTTGAAGAATAAACATTGACTAATACTTGGAAGAATTATTTCTTAGCCGCTACAGGACCTTCTTGCTTAGCTAAGACTCTAATTAATGTTACTATCAATTCTCAACCTGCAACGGCCTTGGTGGACAGTGGCTCTGAGTTTTTCAAATGAATCGTTTGCCAAATCTTCGAAAATAGATTTGATCGCCGAATATGGAAATATTTTGATGGAGTCTAGTTCTTTGACATGCCAAATACACAATAGCTGTAGATTTGACCTAAAAATGTTTGGAAATATATACAGTAATATTAAAATGTCAATATCACCAAAAGCCTGTGCTGATGTCATCATTGGACATGATATTTTGAAGCAACATGAAGCTCTACATGTGAATTTTGGAGGATCTAGATCGACTCTTACTATTTGTAGCCTAGCGGCTGCGGAAGTACCCGTGTCATCACTGTTTCTAGGCACTTATCGCCTAATATGAAACCTATAGCGATAAAATCCCGTAGATTTTCAAATCAAGATCGTAACTATAACGAAAATGAAATTTAACGAATGATGTATGAAGATATTTTAGAGCGGAGCAGCTCACCTTGGCGGGTGCAAGTGGTTGTCGTATCCGGAGGAAATAAAAAGAAGAGAATGTGCATTGACTATTCACAAACAATAAATAAATTTACTCTATTAGATGCATATCCTCAGCCAAGGATCGAGGATTCAGTGAATAAAGTAGCTCAATATACGGTGTTTAGTACTATCGACTTACAATCAGCCTAACATCAAATTCCGATACAGAGTAGTGACAAAATTTATGCGTTTGAAGCGAATGGGAAACTATATCAATTCCGGCAAATCCCATTTGGTGTTACGAATGGCGTTTCTGAATTTCAAAGAGCTATCGACAAGATAATCGAAACTGAAAAGTTACATGGCACTTATTCTACCACGTTACCTTTCCAGGACGTTATAATACGTCCTCATATTAACACGCTGTATAAAAAGCTTTTGCCAATTTCCGAGGCTAAAAAAATGATTTAATAAAATTATGTAGATCAGGGGCAATACCAAATAAATTTCATGCTTGGTACCACTCACTGCCCGCAATTATAAAGAAGGATTTAAATCCCGAACCTGAAGCGTCTTACTGCAATAAAAAGTTAAAAATCTTGAAAACGGAGTGTTGTATCGAGTTCAACATAAAGTACCTTTTATGTAGGAAATTAAATAAAGAATTGCAGGCAAAAGTCTTGAGCTCTAAATACAGGGTGTTTCAAAAATATGGTACAATAAAATTTTACGAATCTCTCGTACCACGCCACTGGCTCATTAGAATTTGATAAAATCAATACTGTTTTGAAGAGACAATAACCTACAAAAAATTTTAAATTTGTCCCTCCATCCACCGAGAAGATATACAATAAAATGTGTATTTTTTCTGCATCCTTCAACAGCCTGTATCTTACAAACTAAGAAGGTTAGAGAAAAGTTTTATGAGGGGATTTTAAATATTTCTTAACGATCCATCATGCCTCTAATTTACGGTACTTATTTATGGTACACCCTGTATAAATAAAAAAGTAGAGTATACTACCTACAGAAATAACTTAAATAAATGATTAAAAACGAAAAAATCCAGCTATTTTAAGACTTGAAATAATGAAATCAGGCAACTCATCAAAGAAAATGTGGAACGTAATTAATACCCAAATTTAGCAATAACTTTAAGGAACGAAATCATTCAGTAAAAAAAATTTATCCTGGAAGACACTTTTGAAATCACTGATAAACATAAAATATCTAACAAAATAAATTCTTACTTTGACAATATTGGAAGGAGTCTGAGTGAAAATTATCTGCAAAGTGAAGAACGTCAGCTAATATACACTCTCGATCAATCTTTATTTTTAACACCCGTAATACCTGCAGAAGTAAGTACATTATATTCATCCTTGAAAGACAATAAAGCTAAAGGTCCTGACAATATAAAAAGCGAGTATGTTAAATTAACAGGAAACAGTATCTCTGCACCTTTGTGTAAAATATTTACTATATGTTTCCAGACGGGTAAAATACCTAAACATTTTAAAAATGCGTTAATTCAACCAGTATATAAAGGTGGAAAAAATACTGAAATGGCGAACTATAAGACCCATATCGCTAACCTCAATTTTTGCAAAACTTCTTGAAAAGTTAATTAAAATATGATTGGTCTCATATTTACATGAATTTAATGTAATATCTGAGTCACAATTTGCATTTCGCGAAAAAAGCAGCACTCAAGAAGCCATTGCGAAATTGGTATCGCGTATTTGTTACGCAGGTCATACTAGCAAAAGCTGTTTAGGTGTATTTATTGATATAGCAAAGGCTTTTGACACAATAAGTCATGATCTTTTGCTGGAAAAACTTGAACATTTGGGAATTAGAGTCGTGGTTTCAGATTTGTTCAAAAATTTTCTTCATAACCGAAAGCAGCGTGTTATAATGGATGGTGTCATAAGCTCAGAATAGTCGGTTATATGTGGAGTATATATGTCCACAGGATACTTGGTCCAATTTTATTTTTAATTTTTATTAACCCATTACTAGAAATGGCTACCACGGGGAATGCATTTCGTTTGCAGATGACACTGTCTTGTTGTATACGGCCGATTCTTGGAATAAAGTTAAATAAGTAGCAGTAATGGACCTAAAAAATATTACAAATTGGCTTAGGACAAATTTACTTACTGTTAATGTAACTAAAACCAAAGTAATATCGCTTACCTTTCATGAGCTGGCAGTAACATATAAAAATTGAAAATGAAAATGTACAGATGGCATCATCAGTAAAGTACTTGGGTATATTTTTAGATTCTCATTTAAAATGATGGTCATATTGATAATTTGAAAAATAAAATTAGAACTTTATTCTATAAATTTCACTTGTGTCGTCAAATACTATCGTTATTATTATTTGAATCTCTATTAATTTATGGTATAATAGGTTGAAGAAGTATTAGGAAAACTAAAATGCAATCTGTAGAGGTAGCTCAAAAAACGATTATAAAAATAATGTACTTTAAAAAAGGTCTTACTCTACTGAACGTTTATATAGCGACCTTAAAATAATGGATATTAGGCAGATGTATGCAAAAACAATTACAATTTATTTGTTTAAAAACAAACATTATTTTCAAAACATGCTGCATCCTTACCAAACAAGGGCAATTTCTTCGGATAATTTGTCAATTTTTAGAGCTCAGAGAGCAGTTGAAAAAAGAAGATTCATTTACCTTGCACCTCACATATATATAATAAAATTCTTGAAAATATTCGACGCATAAGAAATAGCAATATATTAAAAAAAGAAATAAATATATGGATACTAGCTTGTGGTAGAGGCTTTTTTATAAAATAATTGATCCTGATCTTGTATTTTAAACTTGTTCCTAAAGAATGTATTTCATGTTAAATGCTAAAGTTAGGTACTATACTAGATTTCCTATTACATAGGAGCACAAGAAAGGGTCGATAGCCATAAAGCGGCAATAAACCACTGGCGTTACATTTTTCGGTAAAGTCCTGAACGGTTTCATATGTCGGGTTTATTTAATAGTGCAAAAGTTAGGCAAGTATCATATTATTAGTATTTACTTAGTTACAGTTACCTGTAAATAATTGTCATATAAGTGAAGCGTGATCTATAGACGTCAAAAAATAATAGTTCAATACTATTAAACGCTTTACAAAATTAGAAAAATTAATTTCCAAAGAGCAGACCGTCCACTAAGAAGCAACAACTACTTCTCGGGCTATATGTCCTGACAGACATTGAATTACACTTCTAAAGTGAACGGGGTTGGTATATCTGTTAAGATAGAACCAACCATTCTGGTTTGCGATTAGAAGGAATAACATCACTTGTGGACCGGTTTCGGCGTTTTTGCGCCTCATCAGCACAAGGTAGATGCTATTCGTCCAGAAGCTCTGAGAGCATAATCCTGGACTAGAGACTACGTTGATACCACACCAATACATTAGCTTTAGTAAAGGAAATGTTAAGAGTGCGATATCGGCGACATCTCTACATCTAATCACAAACCAAAATTCTATATCGACAAAAAACCATCTCGATTTTGTAGGTATTCACTTAGTTACAGTTACCTGTAAATAATTGTCATATAAGTAAAGCGTGATCTATAGACGTCAAAAAATAATAGTTCAATACTATTAAACGCTTTACCAAATTAGAAAAATTAATTTCCAAAGAGCAGACCGTCCATTTTTTGACGTCTATAGATCACGCTTTACTTATATGACAATTATTTACAGGTAACTGTAACTAAGTAAATACCTACAAAACCGAGATGGTTTTTTGTCGATATAGAATTTTGGTTTGTGATAAGATGTAGAGATGTCGCCGATATCGCACTCTTAACATTTCCTTTACTAAGGCTAATATATTGGTGTGGTATCAACGTAGTCTCTAGTCCAGGATTATGCTCTCAGAGCTTCTGGACGAATAGCATCTACCTTGTGCTGATGAGGCGCAAAAACGCCGAAACCGGTCCACAAGTGATGTTATTCCTTCTAATCGCAAACCAGAATGGTTGGTTCTATCTTAACAGATATACCAACCCCGTTTACTTTAGAAGTGTAATTCAATGTCTGTCGGGGCATATAGCCCGAGAAGTAGTTGTTGCTTCTTAGTGGACGGTCTGCTCTTTGGAAATTAATTTTTCTAATTTTGTAAAGCGTTTAATAGTATTGAACTATTATTTTTTGACGTATATATTATTAGTAAGTAATTATTACAGTATTAGGTGTTTTAATTTTTTAAAGCAAGAACTATAGTACTAAACGTACTTGATGCAATAAAAAAAACTGTAAGACCCATCCCTACTCGGCAAAACCCCTAAACTGACTGCCCGACACTGGCCACCGGCTTATCAAATTAATTAATCCTTAACCATTGTGCCGAATTTTATGACCCTATTGTATTTGAAGCGTTACAGGACGTGTCGATCTAATTTTGGTAAAACCGACCTGTTTTATCATTTTATTCCACATAGAAAAAATGAAAGACTTACCCTATATTTATAGTACTTTTGAATGAATAATGAGGCATTTTGCTCCGACAGAAAAAGAAATATAGTATAAAAATGTTATATCTCCTTTAAGGACGGTGAACACTTTTGGAGGTTGTTAACTGATACGGTACACTTTATATGTCAATTGATCAAGACGCTGATCCGCGGTGCGTCATATTATAGGGATGATGACAGTCACTTAGAATAACTGAAATATTGATTCGAAATCATTGTATAGATTACAAAGAATTTATAGCAATCACTCATTTTTACATTACAATTCTGATTACATTTATTTTAGAACAAATATAAAAACAAAATATGACAATCCGCCATCATAGCTAAAACACCGATCACAAACGTGTGACGTCACCCTTTTGTGTATCGTTCAAACTTTTATCGTATTTTCTGGTTTTGCATCGTTAAAATGATATTTACTCGTTATATAATTCTTGTTTATCACACAAAATGATTCAAATTAGTAATCAAATAAATTTTTAATTTGCAAACTGTGAAATATTTTTGAAGTATTTCCAGATGTGTGATGTCATAGAGACGCCATTACTATTCTAACGTTTTGGCGCGAAATTCGAATTGTATTTTAAAAACGTGAATTTCTCCTTTAAAACCTTAATTTTTTGAAAAAACAAATTTTTTTTGGGATGAAGCTTATGCGTACAAACATCGTGGAGCAGTTTTTCAAAATCAGTCATCATGCCTATTGGGGTATTTGTGCTAGTGTTATGACGGAACGCTGATAAACGTCCTATTAAATACACCAATGTAAATAAGTTATTTGTTGCATTTTTTTGAAATTAACTGAAAACTGTTTTTTCGTAAACTTATTTATTTTTATTCATTTGAATGAAATTAATAATGTAAATACAAACTATTAGTATCTACCACATAAGCTAATCTAGTTTGTGTTAAATTTGTGCCATTCCTCAAAGCAGTCTGGATACAAGGGGGGTTTATTCAAGCAACCCTTACATATGTAGGCTGTTTATTTGCGCAAATTATTTTTTGTGCACATTCTGCATCTCAAAAAATGTTTTTTTCTTATTGGACTTGCCCGGCGGTTGGCCGGGAATTTTCTCAGGCCAGTGATCCCCTAATGATTGTTGACTTACTTCTGGCTGATGTAAGACATTTTCGACTTTTCTATTGTCATATTCTTTATTTAGAATCAAATGTTCACCTTCAATCTTATCTGGTAGATTTAGATAAGATGTTATAAGGCTTTCTCGAAAAGCAAGAAATCTGTAGGATTTTGAATTGTTTCTCCAATATTTTTTATACAAAAAAAAGCGTTCCAGACAGTAACATCCAATATGAAAAATAGCCTTCTTGTACCATCGAATGGTTTTTATAGGCGTTGAATAAGTTGACGTCATCTGATCGCATCTGTCAATGCCTGACATATCACTGTTATAAAAAACAACTGCTTCAGGTTTTATAAATTCTTTGCCGTATCTGTTTGTGGTTGGCACTAATCGAGGATAAACTTTAGTAATTATGACTAAAACGTCACGTTTATCATGCCATTTTGAAACATATACCTTCTTTTTATGCACCCAAAAGTGTTGTCCTTTTTTCAGTCGTTTTTTCATCAGTTTAATCGGATTACCCCTGCGGTTAACTCGTAAAGTTCCAGTTGTATGAGTTTTTAAACCAAGTAATTTTTCAGAAAGGCCACAACTGTTGTGAAAATTGTCCATGAACAATTCATATCCTTTCATGATGTACGGTTGCAATAATCTTAGTACCAGATGCTCTAATTTTGGGATATCCTTTTCACCTTCTATTGGGCCACTATCCATTTCCGTGTTTAGTAGATAACCATCTGAAGTTGTAAGCTCGTAAAATTTAATGCCATACTTACTTGGATTTTTTATTGAAGCTTGCTTCTTATTGCACAACATAGGATTTTTGAGAAGGCTAGTGAACTCGTAAAACGTGTAACCGTTACGAAAAGTCCGTCACGCAACAGTGTTGCCATATTTCTGAAAAGACTAGTGAACTCGTGAAACGTGTAATGTTACAAAAAGCGTTCGTCACGCAACAGTGTTGCCAGATTTCTGAATAATCCGCTAATCCAATGGAATTTAAATTGAAGCTTGCTTCTTATTGCACGACATAGGACTTTTGAGAAGGCTAGTGAACTCGTGTGATGTTACGAAAAAGCGTTCATCACGCGGTAACTCATTCAAGCGACTGTGCGCAATCTATATTGCTGCACTGAGCTCGCACACCCATAGGTGTGAAAAATGGTCAAAAATTTTCAAAAATTGTCAAAATTTTGAAAAAATGGTTAATAATTGCCAAATATGTTAAAATTTTGGAAAAGTTGTCAAACATTTTTAAATATGGTCGAAAATTGTCAAAAATTTGGAAAAATGATCAAATATTGTCAAAAACTGTCAAAATTTTGAAAAAATGTTTAATTATTGCCAAATATTTTCAAAAATTGTCTAAAATTATCAAAAACTGTCAAAAATGGTCAATAATTGTAAAATTTTTTGAAAAATGGTCAATTATTGTCAAAGACGGTCAGTAATTGTCAAAACCAATCAAAATTCGTCAGAAATGGTCAAAAATGATCAATAGTTGTTAAAATTTTGAAAAATGGTCAAAAATTGTCAAAATTCTTAAAAAATGGTCAATAATTGCCAAATATGTTAAAATTTTTGAAAAATGGTCAAAAATGGTCAATAATTGTCAAAGACGGTCAATAATTGTCGAAAACTGTCAAAAAAGGTCAATAATTGTTAAAATTTTTGAAAAATTGTCAAACATTTTTAAATATGATCAAAAATTGTCAAGAATTTGGAAAAATCGTCAAAAAGGGTCAAAAACTGTCAAAATTTTGGAAAAATGGTACATAATTATGGAAAACTGTCAAAAATGGTCAATAATTAATAAAAATTGTCAAAATTTTTGAAAAATGGTCAACATTTTTGAAAAATTGTCAAAAATGGTAAATAATTGTCAGAACCTGTCAAAAATGCTAAAAAATTGTCAAAAATGGTCAATAATTGTTCAAATTTGGGAAAATGGTCTAAAATGGTCAAAATTTTCGAAAAATTGTCAAAAATGATCAATAATTGTAAAAACTGTAAAAACTGTCAAAATTGGTCAATAATTGTCAAAAATGGTCAATAATTGTCAAAAATCGTCAATAATTGTTAAAATTTGAAAAAAATTTCAAAAATTGTAAAAATTTTGGAAAAATGGTCAATAATTGCCAAATATGTTAAAATTTTTGAAAAATTGTCAAGAATGGTCAATAATTGTCAAAGACGGTCAATAATTGTCAAACTTCGTCAAAAATGGTGAAAAATTCACGAAAAATGGTCATTCTATTGTGCATAAGAAGCAAACTTCTGTCGGCGGTCCGACGACCGCTCACCTTTTTTTTATTATAAAACTTAAAGTTTAGCCTGCCACGAAAATGTAACATTTACTCATCTAGAGAAAGTTCTTCAGAAGGACCATAAACAGACTGAAATTGGGCAATCAGCATGTCCAGAAATGGTTTAACTTTTTCCTGCTTCTTTTAAAAAGTAGTTGAACAATATAAAACTCGCAGTATGCTTTCGAATCACCTCCCAAACATCACGTAACTAAATATCGGATAGAAATAGAGTACATCAGCGTAAGAAAAGAAGCGTCTCATATTTGTAGTACTTATTTGCCCCTGTAACATACACAGAGCAAAAAAACTTTTTCATTTCATCAGGAGTGATGCGACGAAACTGCGCATTCCGAGAGTTTTTAGTCTTTCAAGGTGATATTTATAATTGTTTTTTTTTTTGTCATTATAATTGTACTTGTCTTCAAATTATGTAATTTGTTCGCTTTCTATACTGGTGTAAGAATAAAAATGTAACCATGAACAGGTTCTACTCTGAACCTATTTGGTGAACATTTTTATTTGCGTTAATACTTTATAAATATCTTGTATAAACATATTTGGGCAAATAAAACATATTTAGTTGCCAAGCAGCCGGACGTTTTCGGTGGTGACCGCCTGTACTGTTCTTTTTCGCGATAACTCCCACCGGCTCTAAAATGCGAGCTTCCTACTAATACTTGTGAAAGCAAGAGTGAGCGAAAGTGGCGCAGGCAGACCGCTCAAGCTGGTCACGTTACTTATGGCGCTGACAAACATGCAATTCTTTTTACTTTTTGTAGATTAGTTTTAAAACTTTATTGAGTGTAATTTGAAAAAAATTCAATACAAGAATGCGTGCAGGAGCCAAAGCAAAGCTGGTGAACGACCTGCCTTTCTCTGGTTCGAAAAGGAGCTGACCAACTAGTTAGCTAAGAAGCAGCTAACTAAACTGAGCGCTCTTGGTCGCGAACTACTATGCGCAAGACTAAATTCGACTCTGTAATTTATGTTGCGAACCTTATCAACTGGTTTTCAACCAATTGCATCGCATAGAAGTGCCGAGCCCATTATATTCACGTTTTTAACACTGTTTTCGTTCTTAGAATTTGCAATTTAAACGTAACAGCTATTTTACGAATATACTCCTGCTTCGGATTATACGTGATAACAAATATTCAACTGAAATACTCACGACAGCATTTAAAAAGTACGAGAGTAAATTTCTCCTACTTTATTCCATAGAAATTCCAAATCTCCTCCTAATGATTTTGTTAATCGAGTATGAAAAAAAATTAAATAACTAATTGATTTCTGAAGAAGTAACTTGGAGGAATTATTGTAGTGAGTATGTTAATATCGTACTCGTACACAGATCGTGACTTGAAAGAGTTATTCTTTTTGTTAATTAACTTGGGAAATTAAACGATTGTGGTTTAATTTCCCAAAATAATCAACAAAAAGAATAATGAATACAAGAAACATACAAAAGACATTGAAAGAGTTTGTGGTGGTGGTTGGTGTTGATGGGATAGCAGTGTAATGAAAATACTTTTAAGTTTTGGTTAATAACTCGAAAAATGACGTTGCAAAAACTAGTTCGACAAAATTGATATGATTGTATTGTTAGTATCCAGGTGATCGTACATATGGAAAAATATTGATTGTCCTCAACAGCTTAAAGTGGCGAGGCTGTCTTGGAAACCTGGCAATGAGCACTGATTTATGTCACTCTTGAAATTTGGGCAGAAACTTCAAAAATTCAACAGAGTGTTGCGAGGTCACCAACTCAAAGCCGGCCCTGTCTCTCGATTATAAATTTTGGTGGATGCCCTGGGGATTCGAGAACTTTCTGGAATAAGGTTTTGTTTGTGCATAGCACGAGCGTGGAGGGCACTAGAGTTTTCAAGAGTCGAGAAGGGAGTTAGTTCGAGAGAATTAGTGAAACGGACAGTAGAGAGTTAGTTCACAGAAGTTCTTTGTAATCGGACAGTGAATGAAAAATAGTGTAATATCCAAGTGGTAAAAATAAATAAGAACTATTATATCGAGTGTATATGAATAAGTAGACAATAACTAGAGTGTATACATAAATTAAGTTTAATACAGTGTGTGATTCTTTAAATAAATAAATAGTAATTAACCATAGTAGTGTGTATAATTTTATCCCACAAGTGAGAACTATTTAAATAAATAACAAAAACATTACATTGGTGTCAGAAGTGGGATAATATAAATAAATAATTACGTAAAAATGGCTAAGAGACTAAGTGAGCTGAAAGTGACGGAACTAAAAGCAGAATTGGAAAATCGTGAAATGGAAACGTCCGGAAAGAAGAGTGAGATGATGGAAAGATTGAAAATAGCACTGGAAATTGATGGCTTGGATCCGGAAACATTTTTATTCAATGACGAGGCTTCCACCTTAATCTCGTCAATGGACGAGAAGATTTCTGCTAACATTTCTGCTATGGACGAGAAGATTTCTACTATGAAGGACGAGATTTCTACCATGATATATATATTTCTGCAAGTATGGACGAGAAGATTCGATGACATTGCCGCCGAAGTCGAAAATAAAATTTCGTCTCCAAAATCAGATATTGAGAATAAAATCACAACAATGGATGAGAAAATCCAGGAGTTAGAGAGGAAAATGACAGATTCAAGAACACAAGACACGCCAGCAGGAGAAAAGAAGATCGAACAAATAAAACCATGCAAGCTAGAAGCACACCCCAAGACAGAAGATATTGGCAATTTTGCCCGAGTCAAGGACCCAACGTTCGACGGAAAGATGTCGTGGACCAATTATGTTAAACAATTTGAAGCAGCCGCTAGAGCGAATAATTGGTCCGATGTGGAAAAGGCAGTGAACTTAACCATCGCGCTTTGGGGAGATGCCTTAGATGTGCTTCAGACGATACCCCTTGAAGAAACGGATGACTTCGAGCAGCTGAAAAAGAGGTTGGACATGCGATATGGTCACGAACATCTAGAACACTTGTACCAATCTCAGATGAAGAACCGAAAGCAGAAACGGGACGAAACTCTTCAAGAGTATGAAGTGGATATCGCCCGACTAGTTCGATTTGCTTATCCATCAGCACCGGAGAACATGATGGAATGTCTGGGCATCCAGGCCTTTATTGATGGCTTGCGTGACCCTGATATGCAGAGGACGCTTCGATTGGCGCATCCCAAAACTTTGGTCGATGCATTAACTGCTGCTGGACCAGATCGTCAACTTGACAAAAAGCATGGTAGACAAAAGATCGAAGAAGATTAGATGCTGGAATTGTGGCGAGCTAGGGCATGTACGCAGTTCATGTGAACGCCCTATGACTCCAGCAAACTAAGAACCCCAGTCCCCGGGAAAACTGGAACGGGTCGGCTCCGAGGGGGCAGCACCGACCTAGGATCGTTCCAAAGATCCTCTCATACTGACAGCTTCTCTCGGATGCCGTAACGACAGTGTATATGTGTACGGCGAAGTGAATGGCAAGAAATACACTCTGCTTGTAGACACTAGAGCAACTAGAACTAATATACGGCCGGAGATGATTAAATCAAAGAAGCAGCTTCTGCCAACGAAGCTGCGACTCCGGACCGCAACAAGTGTGAGTGCCAATATTCACGGAGAGACACAAATCCAATTGGGAATTGGTGCAGAAAAGTTCACGCATACGGTAATCGTAGCTGACATCGAAGAAGACGTGATTCTGGGAATGGACGTAATAAATCTACATGGTTTCCAGTTAGACTTTAGAAACAGAACCATTAAAGTGGGTCCCGAAGAGGTATTCCTCCATCCATATGAAGGCAGTATGATGTTGGCAGCTGTACAGGAAGATACAGTTCTACCTGCTCGAAATGAATTCATGAGAGTAGCGCGGCTACAGGGAATCATGGAGGAAGGTATACCGGTTATGATGGAGCCATGGAACGACGACGAAGAGGAACCAGCGAAAGAGATCCCAGTACGCGTCAAAAACGTGAACTATTACCCAATTACCATCAAGAAGTCAACCAGAATTGGATCCTGCGTACCAGTGACATCCATAATTCGTCAAACAACGACAACTGACAATTCTAATGACATATTCGGAAAGATGTTGTCAATAGCTGGCCAATCCTTGAATAGAGCTGAGAAAAGGAAAATGAGAGAATTTATCTTGCAGTATCGAGACCTTTTCGTACCAAAAGGAGGGAAGACTGGCAGGATATCAGCCGTCAAACACAAAATCGATACTGGTGATGCCAAGCCAATTAGACAGCTATCCTCTGCCTCGAATCGACGATACGCTAGACACTTTGGCCGGCAGCAAACTGCTTTCACCTTGGATCTGAAGTCCGGTTATTGGCAAGTGGAAATGGACCCAGAAGACAAAGAGAAAACTGCTTTTACCACCGGATCTGGACTATGGCAGTTTACCGTCATGCCCTTCGGGCTCTGTAATGCGCCCGCGACATTTGGAGCACTCATGGAAAATGTCTTGAGAGGGTTATCTTGGAAAACATGCCTGGTCTATTTGGACGACATTGTAGTATTGGGGAAGACATTTGAGGAGCACTTGAATTGAGGAGCTCTTGAATTGAGGAGCACTTGAAGAACTTGGAAGACGTATTCAAACGACTTCAAGCTGCCCAGCTAATATTGGACCCGAAGAAATGTCAGTTATTCCAAAACCGAGTCAACTATCTGGGTCATATTGTGCGCAATGAAGGAGTGGCGGTGGGTCCGGAAAAAATTGCTTTCATCAAAAGCAATGGCCGCAACCTACCGACAAACATCAAGTTAGGAGCTTTCTTGAACTTTGCACATACTATCGAAGGATCATAAGGAAGTTTGGAGATATTGCCAAACCACTAATTCGACTCACAGAAGAAACCAGAAGTTTTCATTGGGACGAAGAATGTCAAACTGCTTTTGAAACCCCGAAAAGATGATCAACCACGGCACCGATGCTAGGATATCCGTTACCAGAGGGAGACTCTCAGAACGAAACTACTGCGTCACGAGAAGAGAACTTTTACCAGAACACTTTTACCAGTATCTCTATGGAAGGAAATTCTTGATACGGACTGATCATGCAGCACTCAAGTGGTTGATGCAGTTCAAGAATCCCGATGGCCAGATAGCTATAGTAAATTTTATACCCATTTAGAATAAGACCATCCTTATTTATTATTAATAAATCCGTTGAAACAAAAAATTACCAACAAAAATGAACGTCGTAACTAATTTATTAGATGTCACGTTTTTGAAGAAACGTCAAATTTTGATTTCATGTTAATGTCAGATGGTTCAAGAAGCCGCATACGTTAAGTTACTAAAACGGCTGGTACCTCTAAATAGGTATTAATTTTACTATAGATGGATTGAACGACTTTAAGAGTACGACTTCAACATCGAACATCGGGCCGGTGTGAGCCACCGAAATGCCGACTCTCTGTCTAGACGGCCGTGCCCAGAAGACTGTTCCCACTGCAACAAGGCAGAATCTAAGGATGCTGCAGTTTTAAGAACTACACTTGTCAACGAAGAATGGTCACCCACCAGGATCAGAAAATATCAGGAGAATGATCCTAACCTGAGGATGATCTGGCAATGGAAGGAAGAGAATCGGCGACCTACCTGGCAAGAAGTGTCAAGATTTTCACCGGCACTCAAGGCATATTGGGTCCAGTGGGACTCCCTTGTCCTGGAAGAAGGCCTGTTGAAACGAATCCTTGGAAACGATGATGGTCCAGAAAATAGAAGAAAGTTAGTTATCTCAAGAACAAGAGTAGCCGAGGTAATGAGAAAGTTACACGACAGTCCATCAGGAGGTCATCTGGGAGTGAAGAAAACCCTTCAGCGTATCCGTGAAAGGTTTTATTGGACTAACATCTCCGACGATGTGAAGGACTGGTGTAAGAAGTGTACGTCTTGTGTTACGAGTAATGGACCACATCGCAAGAGAAAGGCACCCATGAAACAGTAAAATTTTGGAAGCCCATTCGAAAGGATTGCTTTAGACATCGCTGAACCATTTCCGACAGCAGAATATGGTGACAAATACATCCTGGTTGTGGAGGATTATTTTGCAAAGTGGGTAGAAGTTTACGCGATCCCGAATCAGGAAGCGACAACTGTCGCGGACGTATTGGTGAAGGAATTCATCTGCCGATATGGAGTGCCCTTGGAAGTTCACAGCGATCAGGGAAGGAATTTCGAAAGCCATGTATTCCAGGAAATTTGTGATAAGCTGGTAATGAAGAAGACCAGGACAACGGCGTTGCATCCACAGTCAGATGGAATGGTCGAGAGAATGAATAGGACCATTGGAAAATACCTGTCCAAAGTAGTTTCCAGCCACCAGAGAGATTGGGACCAATATATTTTCCTGTTTGCATTGGCTTATCGATCCGCCATCAATGAGTCCACAGGTCAAACACTGGCGAAAATTCCATTTGGACGCGAAATGAGGCTTCCTTGTAACCTGGAATGTGGTTGTCGACCTGGAGAAGATCTAGCTGGAGAAGATTACGTGATCCAGTTGAAAAGGGATGGACGATATGCACGAATTGGTCCGGACGAGTCTCCAAGTTGCCAGCGACAGAATGAAAAAACGGTACGACTCGCAGGCCACAGAATGCAGTTTCAAAGAAGGGGACAGAGTATGGTTACACAACCCGACGAGGAAAAAAGGCCTTTCTCCAAAATTACAAAAATCTTGGGAGGGTCCGTACTTGATCAAGAAGAGGATCAATGACGTCATCTATCGCATAAGCAAGATCTCCAATGGAAAACTGAAAGTAGTTCACCAAAATCGACTAGCGCCATTCGAAGGAGACCATGACATAGAAGAAGGAGTGAACCATGTCCAGGAAGATTCTGACCCTGCCTTCGAAGAGTTTATGGGCGCATATGGAGGTACCGGTAAGGCTAGATTTGGAGTAACTACAGAGCAGCGACAAGACTTGTTCACGCTCCTGGAAGACTGGTACACAACATCCCAGCTAGTATCAAAAACGCACGAGGCCTGGCAACCGTCTTCCGAAAGAAGTTTGAGCAACTAGAAAAACTTGAAGAACAGATTCCAACCCCTGTCAAGACAATGAGACACACAATTCACGGTACATCTTCTACCTGATAACAAAGAACTATTTTCAAGAGCGATCCACCTACCGGAATGTGTGGGAAGCGCTACGTAGCCTTCGGGACCATGTGCTGGAATCCAACGTGAAGAAACTAGCTATGCCTATGATAGAGACCAACCAGTTGGACTGGCGAGGCATCAGGAATATGATGGAAGTGATTTTCGAAGATACCGGAGTCCATATAATAATCTGCAGTAATTGCAATAATTTACATTCGAGGGACAGGGCCGGCTTTGAGTTGGTGACCTCGCAACATTGCCCCCATCTTAATAGGAAGTTCCTCCTGGAACTTCTGTGTAGCCGGGACTGGATGTTTGAATCAGCAACTGGACCCATTCCTACACTTTCCGGTCGAATGGGAATAACAGAGCTCTGACTTCATTGTACACTGGTAACGGGGGGTATAGCTGCAGATAAATATGTGGACTCCGGTATCTTCGAAGATCACTTCCATCATATTCCTGATGACTCGCCAATCCAACTGGTTGCTCTTTATCTTAGGCATAGCTAGTTTCTTCACGTTGGATTCCAGCCCATGATCTCGAAGGCTTCGAAGCGCTTCCCACACATTCAGGTAGGTGGATCGATCTTGGAATTCGTTCTTTGTTACCAGGTAGAAGATGTATCGTGAATTGTATTTCAATCTCAGTGACTTGACAGGGGTTGGAATCTGTTCTTCAAGTTTTTCTAGTTGCCCAAACCTCTTTCGGAAGACGGTTGCCAAGCCTCGTGCGTTTTCAATACTGGCTGGGATGTTGTGTGTCAGTGAATAGTCTTCCGGGAGTGTAAACAAATTTTGTCGTTGCTCTGTAGTGACTCCAAATCTAGCTTGACCGGTACCTCCATATGCGCCCACAAATTCTTCGAAAGCAGGGTCAGAATCTTCCTGGACATGGTTCACTATTTCCTCTATCTCATGGTGTCCTTCTAATGGCCCTAGTCGGTTTTGGTGGACTACTTTCGGATTTCCATTGAAGATCTTGCTTATGCGATAGATGACGTCATTGATCCTCTTCTTGATCAAGTACGGACCCTCCCAGGAATTTTGTAATTTTGGAGTAAAGCCTTTTCTTTTCGTCGGGTTGTGTAACCATACTTTGTCTCCTTCTTTGAAGCTGCCTTCTGTGGCCTGCGTGTCGTACCGTTTTTTCATTCTGTCCCTGGCAACTTAAAGATTCGTTTGGACTAATTCATGCACATCGTCCATCCTTTTCCTCAACTGGATTACGTAATCTTCTCCAGCTAGATCTTCTCCAGGTCGACAACCAAATTCCAGGTCACAAGGAAGCCTCATTTCGCGTCCAAATAGGATTTTCACAGGTGTTTGACCTGTGGACTTGTTAATGGCGGATGGATAAGCCAATGCAAACAGGGAAAGATATTGGTCCCAATTTATCTGGTGGCTAGAGACTACTTTGGACAGGCATTTTCCAATAGTCCTGTTCATTCTCTCGACCATTCCATCTGACTGTGGATGGAACGCCGTTGTCCTGGTCTTCTTCATTCCCAGCTTGTCAATAATTCCCTGGAATACGTGGCTTTCGAGATTCCTTCCCTGATCGCTGTGAACTTCCAAGGGCACTTCATATCGGCAGATGAATTCCTTCACCAATACATCCGCGACAGTTGTGGCTTCTTGATTCGGGATCGCGTAAACTTCTACCCACTTTGTGAAATAATCCATCACAACCAGGATATATTCACCACCATTTTCTGTCGTCGGGAATGGGCCAGCGATGTCTAAAGCAATCCTTTCGAATGGACTTCCGACATTTCACTTGTTGGAACACGCTGTGCATCCTTTCACATAGTAGACTATGTTTTGTTTTTATCATTACTGTAACCATAATAATTGATATTGTCAGTTAGAAGTTGTCAATTAAAAAAGGTCAATTTAAAAGTCACCATCTCAAAGAATTTTATTTCATTTAAAAGAACCGCGAACCCAACTTTATTGGCATCCCTGATAATTTGAAAGGAAGAAAATGCAGTCTATGAAACTAGAGAAAAAAATAATCAAAGACGCTGCAAGAAAACATTTCCAAGAAATTGAGACGGTAGGATCGGACGATAAGAAGAAGATAAATGAATTACTGCAACAAGTTTTATTAAAAGCAGAAAAGGTTTTCTCCCTTGACAACAATATAAAAGAATTGCTTTGTAATCCAGTACCCAGTGACAAAGATTTTAATGAAGAAATTATAGAAGAAATGGAATTTTGCACTGAGGTAACAAAATATACAAACGAATGAAATTTTTTATTAGAAAATTTGAAAGAAGTAAAAATGGAGGTTAAAAAAGGAACAATGAACACACCAAAAAATTTTAACCTGCCAAAATTAGAAATAAAAAAGTTTGACAGAAATGTCAAGAATTGGATACATTTTTGGGGTCAATTTCGAAAAATAGATGAAAATCCAGATTTGCCAAATGAAGACAAATTTCAGTACCTTATCCAATCCACCGAAGAAAACTCGCCAGCCCGAAATTTGAGAGAAAGTTTCCCACCCTCAGCAACCAACTATAAGCTTGCCATCGACCAACTCAAAACTAGGTTTGCAAGAGACGAAGTTTTAATTCAGGTTTATGTAAGAGAACTTTTGAGCCTAGTTTTAAATCAACATATTTCACCGGAAAACAGGTATGGCCTTATCTACTTTGTATGATAAATTAGAGACACAGCTCAGGGCGCTGGAAACATTGGGCTAGTGATAAATACGCCGCAATGCTTTTACCATTGGTTGAGTCAGCTATACCACACGAATTGCTAAAAATTTGGGAACGAAACCGTTTAACTAATGATAAATTTATCAATGAATTACAGGGTCTTTTGCAGTTCCTAAAAGCCGAAGTGGAAGCAGACGAGCGAATAAAGCTTGCACAAACCAGTTTTTCTTTTGACAATGGAGTTAAAATGGGTACGGATAAGTGCTCTGTAGAAATGTTGCATGTAAAAAATACTTTCACCAAAGGTAAGCCCAATTTTTCTTGCATATTTTGCGTTACAAATACTCATAACAGTCAGGATTGCATAAAAGCACAAAAAATGACATTGGAACAGAAAAAGACAGCAGTAGCAAAGAAAAGAGGTTGTTTCTCGTGTCTGAAACCCAATCACAGTTTCAGAACTTGCAAATATACAGATAAATGTATAAAATGCGCGCGAAAACATCACACTCTTATGTGTCCTGATCTGCATGAGAAGGAGAAAGAAAATAACGGAAATAGGTAGGAGAAAATTGAGCAAACGATGACAACGATGAATTCAGAAACTTTGCTTCAAACAATTAATGTCAAAATTGTTTCTGATAATAATAGATCTAAAACAGTAAGGGGTCTGCTAGATACCGGCTCACAGCGTTCGTATATTTCATCAAAATGCGTTGAAGAGTTAGGGCTTATTAAGATCGGTGAGGAAAATATTGTTCAGGGAATGTTTGGCGGCTTGCGAAGTGATCCAAAAATCCATAGATTATTTAAAGCAAATGTTCAAAATCTAGAAGAGACTTTTAACATTGGTATGTCTTTGCTTGAACAGAATAAAATATGTCATTATATACCAAAGCTAAACGATATAAATATCATTAAAGAGTTAAAATAAAAAAATATAGTGATAAACGACATTGCTTCTAACAATTTTGAAATAAATTTATTAATAGGAGCAGATATTTTCGGAAAAATTCTTACAGGAAACATATTAAAATTAAATGATTTTCTAGTAGCTGTAGGTATAAATTTTGGATGGACCATAATGGGTCAACAAAGCTGTATAAAAAACAATTTGTTTGTCTCTACTTATTTTTCTGATTCTTCTTTGGTAAATTTATGGAATTTAGACGTGTTGGGAATAAAAGAACCAGCAGAGAAAAAATGCCAGGAAGAATTGGAGATTCAGACACTAAAAAAATTCGTGGAGAGCACCAGAATAAATGAAGAAAACAGGTACGAGGTGTCTCTACCATGGGTCGACGGCTTTCCAAATATTACGTCAAATTTTAAACTTGCGGAAAATCCATTTTTTTCAAATACAAAGCGTTTATTGTCAATGAATAAATTCAAGGATTATGACAAAATTTTTAATGAATGGGAACAAATGGGAATTATCGAAGAAGTCGAGCAAGATGAATATGAAAATGAAGATGGACACCACTACTTGGCGCATCATGCGGTAATAAAGAAAGCAAGTAGTACAACAAAAATAAGGCCAGTATTTGATGCGTCACAAAAAGATAAGAACGGTAATTCTCTTAACGATCTACTAGAAAAAGGTCCTAATATGATAGAGCTAGTTATTCCACTTATTCTAAAATTTAGATTACATAAGATAGGGGTAACAGCAGATATCGCAAAAGCATTTTTACAAATTAGTATTAAAGAAGAAGATAGGAATTATTTGCGTTTTATTTGGTGGAAAGAACACGAACAACGACAAATTAAAATATTTAGACATTGCAGGGTTGTTTTCGGGTTAAAGCCTAGTCCGTTTCTTTTAGCAGCTACAATAAATTTACGTTTGAAAAACGAGACAAAATTTAGAGAAACAGCAGAACAACTTTTAAATGCATTTTATGTTGACAACTGTGTTTATAGCGTCAAAAACGAAAAAGATTTGGAAAAATTTATGGGGGAGTCAAAAGATATCTTGACAAGAGCGAACTTTGATTTAAGGGGGTGGACTTATAACGAACCAAATAATGATAGTTTAGTACACCAGGAAAACAAGGAAACTAAAATCATTTCTTTTCTAGGGATACAATGGAACTTTGCAAACGACATTTTAAAATGCGAAATTAAAAATTTGGGTTCACTTGAAGACATTCCTAGAACAAAAAGGGGTATTTTGTCAACTCAGCGAGTTTTTGACCACATTGGTTTCATAGCTCCTTTTACATTGTTATCAAAGCTTATGTTACAGGAAACCTGGAGCTTGAAACTTACGTGGGATGAAAAATTGCCTGAGGATATAAAAAAACGATTTGAAAATTGGCTGAATAGTGTAGATCTTTTAAGTTTTTGTAGTATTCCTAGATATTTGATAGATAATGTAGAAGATGAAGAAATGATAACACAAAAATCTCTTCACGTTTTTGTAGACGCATCAAAGTTGTCTTATGCGGCTTGTGTTTTCCTTAGGTTTGAGAATCAAAATCCAGTTTTTATTAGGCTTCTGTTAGCAAAAACTAGGTTAAGTCCCATAAAATCAGTTACTCTACCTAGACTCGAATTAATGGCTGCTTTAATAGGAGTAAGACTAGTGGAAACGGTTGAAGAAGTAGAAGATTTCAAAAACCTGGGAACTACTTATTGGAGCGATTCCATGATCGTTTTGACCTGGATAAAAACTAAGGAGTTGTGGAATACCTTTGTTGGAAACAGGATCAAAGAAATAAGGAAATATAGCAGAGCAGATGAATGGTGTCACGTACCAGGAGAAATGAATTCTGCCGACATTTTATCACGTGGTTGCAGTGGAGAGCAGCTTATGGAGAAGAAATGGTGGCAAGGTCCAGAATGGCTGAAAGAAAGTAAAGAAAAATGGCCAAAAGGGAAAATATATGCTACAGAAGAAGAAATTGAGAAAGAACAAGAAAAGGTCATATGCTAAAATTTAGTAGAGACTTCAGTAGATGAAGTATTTTGGCAGAAAATAAACCAAGTTTCAGAATATAACAAAATTAAAAGAATTATTGGATGGATTTTGAGATATGGTAATAATTTAAAAAACAAATTGAGTAAAAAGTGCCTTGAAGCAAAAAGAAGAAACAAATTCATACATCTTAGCACAGAAGAACTTGAAAGAGCAGAAACATATCTTTTAAGAATAGTGCAAAGGAAAGATTTAGGTAAAAATCAGAAAGGAATGCATAAATTTGAGTATTTTAAAGACAATAATGGGATTTTAAGAATAAAAACAAGACTGGAATTTGGCGATTTTACTGAAAATTTTAAATACCCGATCATCCTTCCAAGTAAAAATGAAATTGTTAAGAAAATTATTATAGAAGAACACGAAAATAGCTGTCATGCAGGACCAAAAGTTTTATTGGGAGTCATCCGAGAAAAGTTTTGGTTACTGAAAGCCCGTAAAACGATAAATTCCATAATATTTGCCTCTGTAAATTGTAAAAGACATACATCTAAACCACTTGAAACTCCTTTTGCGCCTCTACCTGCAAACAGAATAAATGACGCTGGGGTTTTTGAAATTGTGGGTGTTGATTTAGCAGGAACCTTACTGCTAAAAGATGGCAGCAAAGTATGGATTGTATTTGCCTGTGTAAATTGTAAAAGACATACATCTAAACCACTTGAAACTCCTTTTGCGCCTCTACCTGCAAACAGAATAAATGACGCTGGGGTTTTTGAAATTGTGGGTGTTGATTTAGCAGGAACCTTACTGCTAAAAGATGGCAGCAAAGTATGGATTGTATTTGCCTGTGTAAATTGTAAAAGACATACATCTAAACCACTTGAAACTCCTTTTGCGCCTCTACCTGCAAACAGAATAAATGACGCTGGGGTTTTTGAAATTGTGGGTGTTGATTTAGCAGGAACCTTACTGCTAAAAGATGGCAGCAAAGTATGGATTGTATTGTTTACATGCGCAGTCTACAGAGCAGTTCATCTTGAGCTAGTTAAATCACTTTCAACAGAAACATTTTTGTATTCACTACGACGCTTCATCAGTAGACGTGGTAGACCAAACACTATTTATTCAGACAACGGGATAAACTTTCGTGGCAGTAATAATTTGTTTAAAAAATTAAATTGGGAGGAAATTGAAAATTTTTCAGGTCTTAAAAGAATTAAATGGATATTTAATCCACCTTGCTTCGTGGTGGGGCGGTTGGTGGGAGAGATTAGTACGGGTTGTAAAAGAACTGTTGCGTCGATCTTTGGGAAGAGCATCGCTCTATTACGTTGAACTATACACTGTACTATGCGATGTAGAAGCAGTAATTAACGAGCGACCACTCACCTATGTTTCCAGTGCCGATGATTGGGAGATTCTTTGTCCTGCAAGGTTTTTAAGGCCCATACAGTCGGAAGAAACAGATTTTTCGGGTGACGTTGTTGATTTGGACCAGGTAGACGAGTTATTTTTAAAAGGGCGTTTCACTTATTTGCAAAATATTCGAAATTTGTTACGTGAGAGATTTAAAAAAGAATATCTTGCAGAGTTAGTTAATAGAGGTCACAGGCAGAAGACAGAGAAAATCAAAGTTGGTGACGTAGTTTTGGTCGGAGCAGACAATCTGAAACAGGTCAATGGGAAAAATAATAGAAATTTATGTTGGAAAAGATGGAATAAGTCGTGTTGTGAAAGTAAAAACTAAAAACGGAATACTAATTCGACCATTCCAAAGAATTTATCCATTGGAATTAGGAACATCGACAAAATCAAGTAGTAAGCACGCTATCACTGCGGAAAAGTTACAAGAAGTTAATAAAGAGAAGAACCAGGAAACAGAAAAGAAAGGTGAAGAAGAAGTTGGAAGATCGAGGTTTGGTAGGATTCTGAAGGCTCCAGTAAGGTTGGGAGAAGAATAAGCTTGGGGCCGGAGAATGTTGGAACACGCTAGCTCCTTGATTTTCTCGTCCCTTGTTGTTATCGTATTCTCCATTTTCTCATCCATTGTTGTTATCTTATTCTCTATATCTGATTTTAGAGAAGATATTTTATTTCGACTTCATCGGCAATGTCGTTTTTCATTGATAAGATATCGGCAGAAATAACGTTCTTCATAGAAGAAATCTTCTCGTCCATATTAGCAGAAATATCATTCTTCATAGTAGAAATCTCGTCCTTCATATTAGCAGAAATATCGTTTTTAATAGCAGAAATCTTCTCATCTATAGTAGAAATTTTCCCGTCCATATTAGCGGAAATTGACGAGATTAAGGTGGAAGCCTCGTCGTTAAATAAAAATGTTTCCGGATCCAAGCCGTCATTTTCCAGCGCTATTTTCAAAAACTTTACTGTCCGTTTCACTAATTCTCTCCAACTAACTCTCAACTCGCTCAAAAACCCGCTTATATATATACATATATATAGTCCTTCTCGACTCTCAAAAACTCTAGTGCCTTCCGCGCTCGTGCTATGCACAAACAAAACCTTATTCCAGAATGTTCGAGAACATGCTGGCGCAGCCACCAAAATTTACAGTCGAGGGACAGGGCTGGCTTTGAGTTGGTGACCTCGCAACAATAAATTAAGTTTGATACAGTGTGTGTTTCATAAAATAAATAAATAGTGTGTATAATTTTATCCCACAAGTGAAACTATTTAAATAAATAACAAAAACATTACAAGAGGAATCGAGGGCTCGTGAAAACTAAATCGAAGAAATGAATCCATTTATAATCCAAATGAGGAAAGCAATGATACTATATGCACAACGTATGCATCCTTGTTGTACATACCTACTACTATTATTTATTTTGAGAGTGATGTGTGGTAAAAGCCAGCGTTCCGTAAAATTGGGATTTACTGAAGAATATAAAAAGTTGAACTGCTCTCGAACAATGGATCAAATCGGGTTAAAAGCTTTGGGTTGGTTTTGATTTTCAAACGCGGTTTTAAGAATTGTTTGAAAAAGCGTGTTAGCTAATACGAGTTAACGTACACATGGGGGATCGAGGTTATATAAATTTGAATTATTTTAAATCAAACCAATTTAGAATATACAACATGTGATGCAGTACAAAAATTGATGGAGTATTATAATATGAGAACTGTCTATTATAGTCGAGTCTGCAAGCAGGCGAGACAATAGATTCGCTGAGGTGCATATTACATTTTTAGTCGATATTTACAAAAAAAAAATAACTAATTTCCTAATGAAAAATCGACTCATTTTGTTGGCAAGTATTTTTTTTTCGTCTGCAGACACTTTTCGTCTGCATACTTTTTTTGTCCGATGTGCAAAAGATAAGTTTCATCTACCACTATCCATTCTTGATCATTATGAACACTAATATTCACACCACGGTCTTATTCAAACGTAAAATCTAGCGGAATAGAGCGTTTCCAAGTGACGTCATGTTGTCAGCTGATGATGGATGGAAAAAGTATTTTTCACTGATTTAAATATAAATCGAGAGCAAAAGTTGATTGGTTTTGGTAAATTTGTGTACTAGTGAGTATTAGTTGGACACTATAATAATTTAAAAGTGTAAAAAAGCAATTGTTATGAGTTTTATCGTGTTGTATCATTCGGTTTGAGGTTATATTAGAATTTAGTGTGAAGGTTGTCCGGTGACAGAAATTCGTCACGATGACGTACTTGGAAAAGGTCAATTCGTAAATAATTAATTTGACAATAGCAAAAGACATCTTTTGTCACTGCCATTCTCGCTCCGTGCCGTATTATAGTGACCACAGCGGACAAAAATTGTTTGCGGACGAAAAGTACTTGACGTCAAAAATAGACGATTTTTTATCCGGAAATTAGTACAGTGCCCGTCATATAAAACTGGTACAACTATAATAATCGAGAATAGTGTTTTTCCAGCTGTGTAAGCGGATCTTTGAAAATGTGTTAAAGCTAAACTCATGGAGCATCTAAGCAGTTTGCTTTTTCACCATGGCGTCGCTCATTGTAGATCTTGCACCATTTTGAAACTGTCACGACAATAACCTTACTTTTTATATTTGACAGTAGCAGGTAAATAGTAAACATCACTTTAAAAACTAGAAAATTGGAATTGTTATAATAAAAATTTATAATGGGAGGGCGTGCGTTGTTAAAAATTGCATTAGTGGGAGTGCTGGTGATGTAAGAAGACGTGAGCTGAATTTAAAAAATCCAAGATTTTTCAAAGTACCAAAGGTAATTAAAAATATTCAAAGTTAAATGAAGTAGGAAAGAATATTTAATGTGATAGACTAAAATTATATACCTTAGTAAAAAGATAGATACATTCAGCTAATTATTTTACCACCAAACGATCACAATTTTCGATCTTTTTGAAAACGAGGACAAAAACGGATTTCCTATTCACAATATTTTCCATTTCCTTGGCCTAACCTTACTTACCACACACGCAAACCGCAAACTGTCAAAGAAGCTAGCAACCAATGAAACATCATGAACTCGAGTTTTATGATTGGCTGTTATTGCTCTGCCGTCAGATGTTTTGGTGCAAGATTTTAAGTGGCGCCCTCTATCATGACCAGAAATTGGAATACATGGAGTTCGATCTCCTTGTATAGTCTGCATTGCTAAACTAGTTGTTATGGTATGATTTTTAGAGCATTGATGCCACCTCAACAAAAATTTTAGTAGATGTAATGATAAAATTACATTTTGAAAGCAATGAAACGAGGAGGAAAAAATAAACATTTATTATAATATTCATACACAAAGAGTAACTAGCTTAAATTTATGAATAGTGTGATATTTTAATAAAAACATAAATATAGATAGATATAGATGACTGACTTAAGAAAAGGTGGGACAAGGATCAAACTGCTGCTAGAAAAATAGGAAAGCAAGACCAGCTTTAACTAAAATAGCTACACAAAGCTTCAAATGATTATTTAAAGGAAAATCCCTGCAAAGACATGCGAAAGTTGCAGTAAACTTTATTGCTCCAGTAACAACAGCATTAGGAAGAATTAGAAAACCTGATTTAAAAAAGTGCATGTGTAGCCATAAAATATCAAAAATAACTACAAAATTTCAATAAAAAAATAAAAAGTTGACAATTAAACAGAATTTGGACACCACAACCACTTAATTCATTATTCACACGTATTCATTAACTAATAACGTGTCATAGCTCCATTATTATTGATAACTTTTTGTAATTTTGTATAGTCGAGGAGGAATCGGCGCATGAGTACCGAAAACTAGTCCACCTCAATTTTTTTATGCGATCATCTTCAAATTACCCTACTGATAAGTTAAATGTATGTTGCCATGGGGCAACCCCGTGCCATATTGTTTAAACCGAAATTGTTTAAACAATTGCAAGGAATTGTTGTTTTTCAACCGGACAAATATTTTTGGATTTTCTATCGAAATCCAAATAAAAAAGTTCCCATGACTTTTCGCCATAAAGTTAATATTTTTAGAGATATGAATTTTTAAAGGTTCGAAAAATCTCAAATTTGGGTACTGTTGACCCATGACAAATATATTCAAAATTAAAATAAAATATCAATATTTTTTTTAAAATTATTTATACAATAGTTGATAATTTGAAGAGGATCGCATAAAAAAATTGAGGTGGAATAGTTTTCGGTACTCATACGCCGATTCTTCCTGGACTAGTAGGCATTGAATCTATTAAATTTAATGTTAAATTCTCATCTTCTGTCAAGCTCTCCCAGGTTTCTTCTTTTAGGGTCCATAAGTGTTCTTTGTTTTGTGAAATTACCTACATTGAAATGTTTCAATTTTCTTACCATAAGCTCCCAAACATTCTCTATTGGATTAAGATCTGGACTTTTAGAGAATAGTCCAGACCTATCATCCGAAGAAATATAACTTTTATGAAACCTACTTCGGTGCGGTCTATAAACTCTAATATGGCCATCACGATGTGATTGGAATACTTTTTCATTAGAAAAAATTAACCTGCCCCAAAACTTCAATGTATCGTTTAAAACATAATTTAAGGCAAATATTAACCTACCTTGTTTATGTTCTTCATTAAGTTTGTATTTTCGGGCGGCAGCACAATTCTTTAAATTAGTTTTTCGAATTCTCCTTAATGCTGTTGTTACTGAAGCATTGAAGTTTTCTCCAACTTTTGCATGTCTTGCCGCATTAAAGGGATTTTCCCAAAAGTAATCAGTTAATGCTTTGTCTTGCTCCGCTGTAGTTATAACTGGTCTTCTAGTTTCTCGTTTTCTGATAACAGTTTGATCGTTATCCGATTTTTTTAATGTTTTGGTTCGTGGTTTTGCTTCTCTCGATCTCTTGGGACAGTCGTCTAATGAAACAACCATCCTCTATTCTGGAAATAATTCGCATTTTATCAAACTCACTCAGGTAAATGGGCTGGCATCGTGGATAATGGGCTTTGACAAATGTGACTGATTGTTATTTTGACTAGTTAAGTTAGGTTTACATTGGGAAAAAAGTGTACTAGTTTCATATATGATGCGGAGTTTACGTAAAATGTATTTTTTTTGTAAAGGTCGACGAAAAAATAAATTATTTTACTATTAGCTGAATAATTACAAAAATCATAATTCTCTACAATTTTAAGATTTTCAATGGTATTTCCATTCTTTTTTGAATCTAGACCAATCTCCCGGATACTGGCCTAGGCTGAATAAGGTCTATAAAACCCATACGTACTATCCGAAAGACTATATTTTAAAATTTTTTTGAAGAGCAAGTTGATGAAATATCTTTGTTTTCGTGGTTCTCAATGCGTACACACGTGGGCAGTTCCAAATGAATGACAGTCAAGCACATTGTTAGAATGCCCCAATTATATATTGGAGCGCGAATAAAATATAATATACCAAACACAATAAAATCAGCATTAGGTCAAAATTGCGACATAGGTACATAAATTGATAGAATATCTTACTGAAATAAATATCTTGAAAACTTTGTGAAATTTATCTTCGTCGCTAATAACCAGTATGGTTGATGCGACAGTAAAAATGGATACCATTGGTACACCCACGCACCACAACGTATTAACGTAATGACGCGTCGGGATAAGCAGCATAGTATCCAAGAACATTGATTTCATAGTCACTATTATCTACAACAGGATTCACTTTCTTAACTTTTGTTTTAAAAAAACCAAATTTTGGTGAATTGTTTAATATTTTCTTCACTGTGGAACGGTTGGGTCAATGTCGATCTGGATATTTTGTAGCAAATTAAACACATATTCTGGTAACAACTCTGTCACATTCACCTATATTAAAAGTA
Source organism: Lochmaea crataegi (assembly GCA_947563755.1). Taxonomy (NCBI): domain Eukaryota; kingdom Metazoa; phylum Arthropoda; class Insecta; order Coleoptera; family Chrysomelidae; genus Lochmaea; species Lochmaea crataegi. The sequence continues at coordinate 30,311,358 of OX387429.1, forward strand.
AATTTAGATAATCTTCATTGTTTAATTCCAAACCAGCCATTTCTATCACTGTACGATGCGATTGACTTCAAATTATTACAATTAATACAATCATGACAGGTAAATACAAAGCCTGCTGAAATTGAAGAATAAATAGCACGTCCTACGCCTTCGCAATAATTTGTGAATTAGAGGAAGTGATCATAAACTGCCCTTATTTTCGGCCTTAGAATTGAGTGGGAGAATAAAAATATGGTTGTTTAATTAAAAAAATGAAGATATTAAACATTTTTAAACTTGAAATTATCATCACTTCTTTACGAACCCTTTATACAAAAAAGAAGTTTTCGACATGTCACCAATTACCTTGATCGTCCAACTAATCAACCCGGCAAGATGTTTTTTATTTGGTATTGGAGATGTTCACACAGAATTTTCAATATGAAGGTCTGCACCTGTAAATTTTTGATTAAAAAAATTAATACCCCGATAAGTATGAATTTTAGATATAGGGTATTCTATACAAAGTGTCATTAACATTTATTGTATAATGCGAAAAGTTAATAATATATAGGGTATTACATTTAAAATAACAAAGTTGTCGCTCACTTTCGATATAACCTGAAAGGACATTTATGTCAAAATATCTTCGATAAATTCGCCATAACTTGTTCTCCATCTAAAGATGAAGCTGATAATAGCATGATGAAAACGGTTATTGTGGCGTAACTATAATAGTTAGACATATAGCCTCGGTCACTTTTATGTGAGCGATGATAAGTACTATAAACATGTAGTACACTACTGTAATATCTTTTTTTTCACTACTAGCCTCTAAACCTAACTTTATTGACTTTTGTTGAGGTAGTAAAGTTGTTCATTATGAACCAAGGTAGAAAAATACAAAGCCTACTTGATTAGAACTAAATCTCAATCCATTTAATAGAATGTGAGGTTAACTTGTGCACAGCTGTCATGTCATGTGAAACGGGAGTCGACAAACTAATATTTAAAAAATAAAATGCCAGTAGTAAAGTAGCGAAAGAAATGCTCTATGGGCACCGGTAGAAAAGTGTATTAATGTCTGGGATCCATTAAAGACCTCAAAGCTTCGCTTCTCGGTCTTTAATGGACCTCGACAATGATACCTCACTTTTCTACCTTGGCGCATAATTACTATTTTCAGTTATTAGGCTTGGATGGGTGTAAGCAAATAAACATCATGCAATCATGAGTATATTGGTAATTATATGAACATTGATGTTTGGTGCATATGAGTTATGATAAGGAACCCTGATTGGAACTCTACGTGATCATCAATATCAACTATTTATATTCGACGTTATCACATCTGTATACATATTAGTTATAATTAAATCCTTTATTTAAATAAATAGTTATTGACCCACTTATTGATCAAGATGGATATATTATACGGGTTGCTGCGTTTTTGAACTGAACACACTTCCCTATAGTGTGAATTTCCACTTGAAAGATACTTGTGTTCTTTCCCAAGCCTTCGTTGTATGGTTCCTGGCCCGTACACTCCTACCCCAGTCCCCAGTTTTCTGTATACCATTGAATGGCATTCCTTCCAGGTCTGGTAATAGTGTTGGGATCCCATTGGTTCATTCATCTTTGGATGAAAAGTCTTAGATCTCACATCAACTCTGTTCGTATTTCAGATAAATCTGTTCATTTCAAATTGAACTTTTTAGTTTTATAATAAACCTTTTTATACAATTCTTATTTTAACTTATTGTTCATCCGTCATAAGTATATTTGTTACGCCTAATTACTAAAGTTTATCGCCTCCATATTCCTACCAGTCTCTTGTTTTAAACATTAATATTCGTCTAATTGACTGTGCGAACTAAATGAGCCGAGGTATTCCCATCGGAACATCTGCTGGAGAATAATTATTCAGAGGATATTCTATAATCCTTTGATAATTATGATCAAATCCGTACCGAAACACGTAGAGCGTTAATTTGTGTGTAAAACCGATTCAACGGACGCCGAATAAAAATTAGAACCCGGAACCGATTTTAGACGAGGAACAATACAGGTAGATTACAACAGGTATGAAATGATAATGATATTTATTACTACTAATACTATCTGTCTTTCCTAGTGAATGGAAGGAAAAGCGGTTGCTACTCCGTTACCTGAGGCAACACTTGTGACCTATTTGTATATTACCTAACCTACCAAAAATTTTGGAAAAATCTATAAACATGTAGATGCAGGAACATAATATGTCAGAATTCAATCGTTATACTATAAAGCCTATTGGTGAATCAAGCAGTAAGTACTCGAATTACCTCATTTTACTTTTAACACTAAACTCATAACTGATAGTAAGATAAGATAAGATAAGATAAGATAAGATTGTCTCTAAATTACTTGTTTGCTGGTTACTGAATAATAAACTTGAAATTGTGGACTGTATTTACTTGATGAACATGATAATATATTTTACATGGTGTAATATAAAATAAAAAAGCTTTTCTTGATAATCTCATGAAATTTAACTTGTCACTGTCACTTATTTTTTTTTGGCTCGACCCACAAAATATTTATTGTTTTCGTGGTGTTGCCACTTTTTGAAAGAAGTACTTGAAAAGTAAATAAAGTTCTAACATAGCCCCCACTTTGAAGGGCACCTTCAAAATTAACTCATTAAATTAGATTTAATATTCTAAAAAACAACAAGAGTAGCACTACCCATTACATTTAATTATAAGTGTCTTTCTGTAATGGTAACGGAAATAAGTGTCTAACAGACCGCACAACTGTTTCTTTGGAGGTGTTAACTTCGGCTATCCTCGATACTTCGTCTCTGCTTGGAAATAGTCGGATTATTCTGCCAATAGGCCACCTACAAGGTGGTTGTGCATTATTTTTGATAAGTACGAGTGTGTCAGGTTTTATTTCACATGGCGCATCTTTCCATTTATACAACTGATGCAACTGTGAAATGTACTGCTTCGAAAACTGCCGCCAAAATTGTTTATATAATTGTTGAATATGCTGGAGTGATAGGCGATTTGCAGGTAGACTGATTAGGTAGGGATCAGGTAGAGATGTGATATTACGTCCATAGATAAATAGGGCAAGTCCATGCGAAGTCATGTGACAGTCGCCCTGATGAATCTGATGATAACAAGCGTTCTTTGCACAACACGTGGTTCTTGATAGTTATTTTGATTGAGTTTGAGTTCATTCCATTTTGATTCGGTGCTTTCTTTGACTTGGTTTTAATTGCTTGGGTATTTTAAAAGCTATATCTGACTGTTTCTAATAAAATGGATCATTAAATCAATACAAAACAACCAAATTACAAATCTAAAATCTATCAAAGAAATTGTTTAACCTCAGGGCGACTGTCATTAGTGTCAACTTGTCACTTGGTGGACGTGCCCTATAGCCAGAAGTTAGACATTAGCTTTAATAACAGGATCCATCGAGTACTAATTTGGTCCTGTTAATGAGTAAGAGGACAATTACAGAATTAATAATATCTGATATTTAGGGTTATTTTCCATAAAATTAACGAAAAAGTTGATTTCTTACGAACTGGCAAAGCCATTACAAAAAGAGTTGCACGAGAAGTAATTTACTACACACTATGTAACTTCTTTCATCCAAATATAAAGTGTACAATCAGTATATTGTCCCTAACTTTATACCTATCTCTCCTATGGCCTGTTATCCTAATCGAGCTTACTATCAGTTATGATTCCCAAGTATAGCTTCGGAAAAAACTTCAAAACAGTCATAACAGGCAGAGAGGCATAGAAGGAAGGACCTCCAATTAATGCAGAAATGGCCTGCTGCACAGTTGGCTCAAAAACCAAGGAAGGTGTAGGAGCAGGAATATTATATAGCCAAGCCAAAGATAAGAGTCTCACTGAGCTTAGGTAAACATGTGACGATATTCCAGGCAGAAGTTGCAGCAATACAGCACTGTGCAGGGGAGCTATTAAGGCAAGAGTTTGAGGAAAAGACCATTGCCATAGACTCCGACAGCCAAGCGGCTATAAAAGAAATCAGATCCATGCGGATAAATTCCAATCTTGTTTGGGACTGATTGGAGACGCTACAAGAGCTGGGCAGTCGTAATAGACTGTCTATAGCCTGGGTACCAGGACACTCAGATCACAAGGGCAATGAAGAGGCAGACTCACTAGCCCGAGAAGGGGCACGTTGTGCTCCCATTGGCCCAGAACCTTTCTGTGGCATAGCGAAAGCGCTGCAAAAAACAAATGGCAGCACTTGGATGAAAAATCAGTCTCGAGAATGGTGGAACAAGGCGCCAAAAATGAGGCAGGCCAAAGATTTCATCAAGGAACCCTCGCCAAAATTCCCGGACTATCTACTGAGCCAGAATAGGAAAAGAATCAGGATCCTGGTTGGGCTCCTGACAGGGCATTGTAGACTTAACAAACACATGAACAACATCGGATTGGCAGAAACAACCATATGTAGGTTTTGCCAAGAAGATGAGGAAACCCCAGTACACATACTGTGCTACTGCGAATGCCTGACTAGGCTGAGGTTTTCAACGATAGGGGAGAAAAAACCACAACCCTCCCAATATATGGAGGACCTGAGGTTTGCCATCCGTCTAGTAATAAGGACAGGTCTAAACAAGGAACTCTAGAATAACAGGAGGGCATACACAATAGATCTGCAAAGGTCGTAGTGGTGAGGCTCTTAGAAGCACTTAAGCTCCATATTTATCTTATCTTATCTTCTCTTACTATCAGTTATGAGTTTACTGTTAAAAGTAAAATGAGGTAATTCGAGTACTTAATATTTACTGCTTGATTTGCCAATAGGCTTTATAGTATAACGATTAAATTCCATAGTTATCTTTGTTAGAACTTTATTTACTTTTCAAGTACTTTTTTCAAGAAGTGGCAACACCACGAAAACAATATATATTTTGTGGGTCGAGCCATGGTGTAAATATAGTATAAGGTGTGTTCCCTCGGAAGACGAATTTCGGTCATGTTCTGCGCACCTTCCAAATCGACGCCATATTGCCAATCATATGTTTAATGTTTTGAATGAATTAATGAATGTCATAACCTTCATAATTCAATCCTACTCGTTATAGTTTATTTTTCTAATAAATTGTGAACTCTGAACATTGTATTTTGTGAGAACATTAAGTGAAAATGTTTTTATTGTTACATGAAGATTTTGTCTTTTGTTTTCGTTTCAAAATTAGTTATTTTTTAACGGGTGTTATTAGCACAATGTAGCTTTGAGCATTTGTTACTTTGAGAAGTGTATATAGTAATTAACGATTATGCCTGGATGTTCTGTGGCCGCTTGCCACAATTGGAATGGAGCCACAAAAAATCAAAATCTCAAATATTATCAATTCCCAAAGGATGAAGCTATCCGACAAAAATGGGTTGACGCTTGTAATTCAGAAAAAGAAATCAACTTACAAAATGGTTTGTAAACGAACTGCTGTTTAGCTTATTGGAAGTAATGAAATAAAAACAATATTTAATTTTCGGTCGAATTTGTTCTTTGCCCTTTACACCAGATTGTTTTTTGGATACTAGTCATTTGAGTATTCCAGGGAAAAAGCCTGTTTTGAAACTACTCTCTAATGCAATACCGAGTATCAACTTGAAGACTGATAGTAACTCTTCATTTTCCGAGTACGTTTTTCATTTCAAAAAATTATTTTATTTAATTAGATACCTATCTCAATTCATAAAAATGAGCATTGCATAATATAATTGCAGTAAAGAAAAACGAGGGAGAAAACGTGAGTGCGAAAGAAAGAGAGAAATTGGGACACAGATAAAGAGAATTCCAACAAGCACAAATTCTTTTAGCACTTCAATTGACAAGAGCAGTAGTATTTTATCAAATATAACTAAAACAGAATATTCAAGTGCAAATACCTACCTCTTCTTTGTAAGTATTATTTTATTGTGTATTTCCAATGGAATAATTTTATAAGAGTTGACGATCAAAACTTGATTTTTTAGGAGTTCAGTACTTGAGGAATCAAGGGAAATGCAGTCTGAAATATCTGTGTCTGATTATGCTGTTCAACAAACCAATTTTCAAGATATTGATACTTCTAGGTACCTATATTATTTACTTTGTAATGTTTTGGGATTGTTTTGAAAATACTAATAAGCTAATACTGGAATGCATTTTTTTTCAGAACTCAAAATCTTTTAGCTGAGGTGGAACGATTAAGGTTGAAAAATATTGAATTGCAGGAACAGTATCAGCAATTAAAATTAAAAAATGAAGAACTAGAGGCAGAGTCAAAACTAAAAGATGCACAGCTAAATCAACATGTTCATTCTCTTCAATCGCAGATCAGAGATAAAGTACACGAGATCTTGAGTCCCATATTCACACCAGGGCAAATACAAAAATTATTATACCCCAAGCAAAAGTGTATGAAATGGTCAAAGGTAGATATTGCTTCGGCAATAGCACTCAGAAGTGTAACACCCAAAGGTTACAGATATTTGCTAGAGAATGGTCATCCCTTACCTTCTTTCAGTACCTTGAGAAAAAGAGCTGCTAAATATAATATTCAGGAGGTAATAAATATCACATAACAGCTATATTCATTACCCAGTGAAACACTACGCACTTACTTGTGACTCTACTTACATGATGATAACAACTTACCAAAGAAGCCAGCTTACACAATATAAAACAACTTACCCAATAATGAGAAATTTACTCAATCATGACATATTACTTTACTCAATGCAGACAGTTTACCAATCATGACAAATTATCCATATATATTTATTATATATATAGTTACACTTATATTAATTATTATTGTAAATCATGTACAAGTTGTATATAACTTTGTTATAGAACATCTTCTTTGATTATGAATGTTTATTTATTGTTTATATTTTATATTATTACTACATTATTTTTGTAAACAAATTTTCAAATAAACATTATTTTTTGTTTTGTTATTTACACTTGTTGTTTCAATTGCTCTTTGTTATTGTTGAAATAAAAATATTTTCTAAAATAAATGTCAAGTTGTACATATTTCATACCCTCTTCAAAATGAAATAATGCTCAAACACTTGAATTGAAAATTCACCTTGTCTTGAAAACGACTTTAGATATTAATCATAGTCATTCGCATAGTAAATTTTACATTTGCACAGAAGTGTATTCAAAATTTGTAGTTAAATAATTTATTTATTTCATTAAGGAACTGAAAAACTTGATATACTTAATTTTATGCAGTAAAAAATGGGATTTGGAAGGCAAAATTCTTCTTTCCTAATAAGCGTCTGATTTCGCGCATTATTTTCTGATTGGCTGATTTTTCAATATGGCGGCGTTTTGGAAGTTTTTTTGATTGGTCGTGCGCGGGAACACACCTTATACTATATTTACACCATGGGTCGAGCCAAAAAAAAAAATAAGTGACAGTGACAAGCAAAATTTTATGAGATTATCAAGAAAAGCTTTTTTATTTTATATTAAACCATGTAAAATATATTATTATGTTCATCAAGTAAATACAGTCCACAATTTCAAGTTTATTATTCAGTAACCAGCAAACAAGTAATTCAAAAACATTTTTTGTCCATCTCATCGGATTCAAGTATTAAAGGCAAAAATAATTTAACAATATTCAAGTCAGCATGTGGTAAGATTATCGATCCAGTATACAGCGTGATCAAGTATACAGCAGCGTAACGAATTGAGTCAAGTCCAGTAGCCCCAGTACATGTCAATGCAGAAAAGTTCCGGTCTAGCGGTAACTACTAAGCAGGGCGACTAGCTAGTACAATATAGGTCAGAGAATTCCTTTCTATTCCTTTCAGTTAACACGTTCAATTTGCATTTTTATATATTTAAACTAAATAACCAGGTGAATAATTCGTAAACAAATTGAGCAGTGATCTTCATTTTGTATTCATCGAGATTGACGTTCAAAATAGTAAAGCGTAGTTTCAAATCATAACCTAAATTTGTTTAGTTTTGTGTAAAATCAAGATTCAAGATGCCAGATTCAGAGAATGAACTGGTAACAAGCGAATTAAAAATTCTTAAGCGTAACAGTGGTACAATAATTAATCAAAAATTGACATTGTTAGAAAAATATATCGAAACTATTAAAACCTCTTCAAGTGATCATTTACCTAATATCAACGATGTAGAGTTGCGATTTGATAATCATTCAAGTTTATTTAATGAGTTTGAAAAGGTTCAAACCATTTCAGAATCAAAATGTAGCGATGACGATTTAGAAAGTCATTTTTCAGAAAGAGAGGATTTTCAGAATAGATTTTATAAATCCCAATCATATTTAAAAATATTATTGAGTCGAATACGGGCTCCGGTTGCACATTCAAGTCATGAGTTACATTTGGGTTCACAGCCGAACGTTTCGACTACTAACATTGACCCTCTTCAGAACACGTGGCTGCCTAAAATAAAGTCGACAAGTTGTGTTATCCCTTCTAGTTGCAAACCAGAATGGTTGGTTTAAATCTTGTAGATTTACCAACCCCGTTTGACTTAGAAGTGTAATTCAATATCTGTCGGGGCATGTAGCCCGGGAAGTAGTTGTTTCTTCTTCGTTGAACGGTCACTGTTTTTGAAAAATATTTTTCAAAACTAGTTGTGAAGCGTAGAATAATATATTTTTATTCTTCGACATCTATTGTTAAAACGCTTTACTAAATACGACAATTTTACAGGAAACTGTATTAATTCATTTTTGTTTCAAATCCACGTGGTTTGTTGTCTCATTCGAATTTTGGTTTGTGACTTAGAGGTGAGATGTCGCTATTTTCGCAACAAAAATATTTCCGTAACTGGACAATATGTACCGTTGTTGATTATAGTCACATTTCAGTCCGGGATTAACTCTCGGACGATAACATATACCTTGTACTGATGAGGCGCAATACGCCGAAACCGGTCTACAAGTTGTGTTATCCCTTCTAGTTGCAAACCAGAATGGTTGGTTTAAATCTTGTAGATTTAGCAACCCCGTTTGACTTAGAAGTGTAATTCAATATCTGTCGGGGCATGTAGCCCGGGAAGTAGTTGTTTCTTCTTCGTTGAACGGTCACTGTTTTTGAAAAATATTTTTCAAAACTAGTTGTGAAGCGTAGAATAATATATTTTTATTCTTCGACATCTATTGTTAAAACGCTTTACTAAATACGACAGTTTTACAGGAAACTGTATTAATTCATGAACAATTAGTATTGACCAATGGAATTTTTAATTTTTCACAAAAGAAGGTGCTGATCAAACTCATCTGCGCTCCGCAATCTAAGAGAGCTCTGCAAGAATGAAATTGTTTGTCGTTGTCTTGTACATAACAACTTATGGTTGATAACAAAACTTGATTTTTACCGTTTAAAAGCTTGATACTAACGTTGGATTTTGAGATTTTCTCTTTTCTTGCTAATAGGTTTAGTGAACCCATTTGATCATTTATATTACCAGTTGAACTTGTAGCTTGTACTATTTCTCGATGAAGTAATTTATTGTGCTTATGAAGTTTACAAAGAGGACATGGACCACTTTTGCAATGGGTTTTATTATGTCCTGATAAGAAACAATTCTCACATAACCGTAACTGTTTTACTTTTTGAATCTTTTGCTCGGTAGATAATGCCAAGAGATCTGGACATTTATAGATAGAATGATTTTTCTTACAAAAGTTACAAGTATAGTTTGTAGCAAGATTCACTTGAGTACTTGATTTATAATTGTTGTATGAACTCGGTTTACTGTGAAAACTTGAAACACTAGCTTTTAACAATTGTGCGTCATCTAGACACTGTAAAACATCAGCTTTCTTTTTCAAAAACTCTACAAAGTCTGTTAATGATGGCAAATCATCATTAAACTTGCATTCTTTCCAATCTCGCATTGTATTTTTATCTAATTTGTTTGACAGAACACGAATCATGAGAGAATCGTACAACAAGTCTTTGTTGAGTCCTATTCCATCTAAAGAAGTTAAGTGTTTGGATACCTCGTCTAACATTTTCCGAAAATTTTGATAAGTCTCCTTTTGAATACCTTGTACATTTAACAAATGTTTAAAATGACTATCCAACAAAAACTGTTTCTTGTCGAAACGCTCACACAACTCACACAACACTTTTAAATACTGAAACTTTTGATTATCATTTAACGATTTGTTATTAGCGATAGTGAAATTGAAATTATTTTTAAAGTTAATCCATTGTTGAAATTGTCCTGAAAATGGCGGTAACTTTATTTTAGGCAGCCACGTGTTCTGAAGAGGGTCAATGTTAGTAGTCGAAACGTTCGGCTGTGAACCCAAATGTAACTCATGACTTGAATGTGCAACCGGAGCCCGTATTCGACTCAATAATATTTTTAAATATGATTGGGATTTATAAAATCTATTCTCAAAATCCTCTCTTTCTAAAAAATGACTTTCTAAATCGTCATCGCTACATTTTGATTCTGAAATGGTTTGAACCTTTTCAAACTCATTAAATAAACTTGGATGATTATCAAATCGCAACTCTACATCGTTGATATTAGGTAAATCATCACTTGAAGAGGTTTTAATAGTTTCGATATATTTTTCTAACAATGTCAATTTTTGCTTAATTATTGTACCACTGTTACGCTTAAGAATTTTTAATTCGCTTGTTACCAGTTCATTCTCTGAATCTGGCATCTTGAATCTTGATTTTACACAAAACTAAACAAATTTAGGTTATGATTTGAAACTACGCTTTACTATTTTGAACGTCAATCTCGATAAATACAAAATGAAGATCACTGCTCAATTTGTTTACGAATTATTCACCTGGTTATTTAGTTTAAATATATAAAAATGCAAATTGAACGTGTTAACTGAAAGGAATAGAAAGGAATTCTCTGACCTATATTGTACTAGCTAGTCGCCCTGCTTAGAGTTACCGCTAGACCGGAACTTTTCTGCATTGACATGTACTGGTGCTACTGGACTTGACTCAATTCGTTACGCTGCTGTATACTTGATCACGCTGTATACTGGATCGATAATCTTACCACATGCTGACTTGAATATTGTTAAATTATTTTTGCCTTTAATACTTGAATCCGATGAGATGAACCAAAAATGTTTTTGAATTACTTGTTTGCTGGTTACTGAATAATAAACTTGAAATTGTGGACTGTATTTACTTGATGAACATAATAATATATTTTACATGGTTTAATATAAAATAAAAAAGCTTTTCTTGATAATCTCATAAAATGTTGCTTGTCACTGTCACTTATTTTTTTTTTGGCTCGACCCATGGTGTAAATATAGTATAAGGTGTGTTCCCGCGCACGACCAATCAAAAAAACTTCCAAAACGCCGCCATATTGAAAAATCAGCCAATCAGAAAATAATGCCTTCCAAATTCCATTTTTTACTGCATAAAATTAAGTATATCAAGTTTTTCAGTTCCTTAATGAAATAAATAAATTATTTAACTACAAATTTTGAATACACTTCTGTGCAAATGTAAAATTTACTATGCGAATGACTATGATTAAAATCTAAAGTCGTTTTCAAGACAAGGTGAATTTTCAATTCAAGTGTTTGAGCATTATTTCATTATGAAGAGGGTATGAAATATGTACAACTTGACATTTATTTTAGAAAATATTTTTATTTCAACAATAACAAAGAGCAATTGAAACAACAAGTGTAAATAACAAAACAAAAAATAATGTTTATTTGAAAATTTGTTTACAAAAATAATGTAGTAATAATATAAAATATAAACAATAAATAAACATTCATAATCAAAGAAGATGTTCTATAACAAAGTTATATACAACTTGTACATGATTTACAATAATAATTAATATAAGTGTAACTATATATATAATAAATAAATATGGATAATTTGTCATGATTGGTAAACTGTCTGCATTGAGTAAAGTAATATGTCATGATTGAGTAAATTTGTCATTATTGGGTAAGTTGTTTTTATTGTGTAAGCTGGCTTCTTTGGTCTGTTGTTATCATCATGTAAGTAGAGTCACAAGTAAGTGCGTAGTGTTTCACTGGGTAATGAATATAGCTGTTATCTGATATTTATTCCCTCCTGAATATTATATTTGGCAGCTCTTTTTCTCAACGTACTGAAAGAAGGTAAGGGATGACCATTCTTTAGCAAATATCTGTAACCTTTGGGTGTTACGCTTCTGAGTGCTATTGCCGAAGCAATATCTACCTTTGACCAGTTCATACACTTTTGCTTGGGGTATAATAATTTTTGAATTTGCCCTGGTGTGAATATGGGACTCAAGATCTCGTGTACTTTATCTCTGATCTGCGATTGAAGAGAATGAACATGTTGATTTAGCTGTGCATCTTTTAGTTTTGACTCCGCCTCTAGTTCTTCATTTTTTAATTTTAATTGCTGATACTGTTCCTGCAATTCAATATTTTTCAACCTTAATCGTTCCACCTCAGCTAAAAGATTTTGAGTTCTGAAAAAAAATGCATTCCAGTATTAGCTTATTAGTATTTTCAAAACAATCCCAAAACATTACAAAGTAAATAATATAGGTACCTAGAAGTATCAATATCTTGAAAATTGGTTTGTTGAACAGCATAATCAGACACAGATATTTCAGACTGCATTTCCCTTGATTCCTCAAGTACTGAACTCCTAAAAAATCAAGTTTTGATCGTCAACTCTTATAAAATTATTCCATTGGAAATACACAATAAAATAATACTTACAAAGAAGAGGTAGGTATTTGCACTTGAATATTCTGTTTTAGTTATATTTGATAAAATACTACTGCTCTTGTAAATTGAAGTGCTAAAAGAATTTGTGCTTGTTGGAATTCTCTTTATCTGTGTCCCAATTTCTCTCTTTCTTTCGCACTCACGTTTTCTCCCTCGTTTTTCTTTACTGCAATTATATTATGCAATGCTTATTTTTATGAATTGAGATATGTATCTAATTAAATAAAATAATTTTTTGAAATGAAAAACGTACTCGGGAAATGAAGAGTTACTATCAGTCTTCAAGTTGATACTCGGTATTGCATTAGAGAGTAGTTTCAAAACAGGCTTTTTCCCTGAAATACTCAAATGACTAGTATCCAAAAAACAATCTGGTGTAAAGGGCAAAGAACAAATTCGACCGAAAATTAAATATTGTTTTTATTTCATTACTTCCAATAAGCTAAACAACAGTTCGTTTACAAACCATTTTGTAAGTTGATTTCTTTTTCTGAATTACAAGCGTCAACCCATTTTTGTCGGATAGCTTCATCCTTTGGGAATTGAAAATATTTGAGATTTTGATTTTTTGTGGCTCCATTCCAGTTGTGGCAAGCGGCCACAGAACATCCAGGCATAATCGTTAATTACTATATACACTTCTCAAAGTAACAAATGCTCAAAGCTACATTGTGCTAATAACACCCGTTAAAAAATAACTAATTTTGAAACGAAAACAAAAGACAAAATCTTCATGTAACAATAAAAACATTTTCACTTAATGTTCTCACAAAATACAATGTTCAGAGTTCACAATTTATTAGAAAAATAAACGATAACGAGTAGGATTGAATTATGAAGGTTATGACATTCATTAATTCATTCAAAACATTAAACATATGATTGGCAATATTGCGTCGATTTGGAAGGTGCGCAGAACATGACCGAAATTCGTCTTCCGAGGGAACACACCTTATACTATATTTACACCATGGCTCGACCCACAAAATATTTATTGTTTTCGTGGTGTTGCCACTTCTTGAAAAAAGTACTTGAAAAGTAAATAAAGTTCTAACAAAGATAACTATGGAATTTAATCGTTATACTATAAAGCCTATTGGCAAATCAAGCAGTAAATATTAAGTACTCGAATTACCTCATTTTACTTTTAACAGTAAACTCATAACTGATAGTAAGAGAAGATAAGATAAGATAAATATGGAGCTTAAGTGCTTCTAAGAGCCTCACCACTACGACCTTTGCAGATCTATTGTGTATGCCCTCCTGTTATTCTAGAGTTCCTTGTTTAGACCTGTCCTTATTACTAGACGGATGGCAAACCTCAGGTCCTCCATATATTGGGAGGGTTGTGGTTTTTTCTCCCCTATCGTTGAAAACCTCAGCCTAGTCAGGCATTCGCAGTAGCACAGTATGTGTTCTGGGGTTTCCTCATCTTCTTGGCAAAACCTACATATGGTTGTTTCTGCCAATCCGATGTTGTTCATGTGTTTGTTAAGTCTACAATGCCCTGTCAGGAGCCCAACCAGGATCCTGATTCTTTTCCTATTCTGGCTCAGTAGATAGTCCGGGAATTTTGGCGAGGGTTCCTTGATGAAATCTTTGGCCTGCCTCATTTTTGGCGCCTTGTTCCACCATTCTCGAGACTGATTTTTCATCCAAGTGCTGCCATTTGTTTTTTGCAGCGCTTTCGCTATGCCACAGAAAGGTTCTGGGCCAATGGGAGCACAACGTGCCCCTTCTCGGGCTAGTGAGTCTGCCTCTTCATTGCCCTTGTGATCTGAGTGTCCTGTTACCCAGGCTATAGACAGTCTATTACGACTGCCCAGCTCTTGTAGCGTCTCCAATCAGTCCCAAACAAGATTGGAATTTATCTGCATGGATCTGGTTTCTTTTATAGCCGCTTGGCTGTCGGAGTCTATGGCAATGGTCTTTTCCTCAAACTCTTGCCTTAATAGCTCCCCTGCACAGTGCTGTATTGCTGCAACTTCTGCCTGGAATATCGTCACGTGTTTACCTTAGCTCAGTGAGACTCTTATCTTTGGCTTGGCTATATAATATTCCTGCTCCTACACCTTCCTTGGTTTTTGAGCCAACTGTGCAGCAGGCCATTTCTGCATTAATTGGAGGTCCTTTCTTCTATGCCTCTCTGCCTGTTATGACTGTTTTGAAGTTTTTTCCGAAGCTATACTTGGGAATCATAACTGATAGTAAGCTCGATTAGGATAACAGGCCATAGGAGAGATAGGTATAAAGTTAGGGACAATATACTGATTGTACACTTTATATTTGGATGAAAGAAGTTACATAGTGCTTAGTAAATTACTTCTCGTGCAACTCTTTTTGTAATGGCTTTGCCAGTTCGTAAGAAATCAACTTTTTCGTTAATTTTATGGAAAATAACCCTAAATATCAGATAATATTAATTCTGTAATTGTCCTCTTACTCATTAACAGGACCAAATTAGTACTCGATGGATCCTGTTATTAAAGCTAATGTCTAACTTCTGGCTATAGGGCACGTCCACCAAGTGACAAGTGGACACTAATGACAGTCGCCCTGAGGTTAAACAATTTCTTTGATAGATTTTAGATTTGTAATTTGGTTGTTTTGTATTGATTTAATGATCCATTTTATTAGAAACAGTCAGATATAGCTTTTAAAATACCCAAGCAATTAAAACCAAGTCAAAGAAAGCACCAAATCAAAATGAAATGAACTCAAACTCAATCAAAATAACTATCAAGAACCACGTGTTGTGCAAAGAACGCTTGTTATCATCAGATTCATCAGGGCGACTGTCACATGACTTCGCATGGACTTGCCCTATTTATCTATACATATCATCTATGTTTTCAAACTGTATTTCCCCTACTTGCAAAATATGTTGCACCAATTCTGAGTTATTTGAAGGCCATTTAATGTAGAACATTCGAAGGGGCACATTTCCTTCAAGCATTTTGATTGATTCTTCCTATTTTTTAATTTCCTTAAATTTTTTCATATTTTTGTGTAACCAATATTTTACTATGTAGATTCTAAAAAGCTTTAAACATAAAATTCTCACATAATTAACATTTTGTAAACTTGATTCTAGAATATGCTTACTTGAACTAATGGTGACTTTTTCACAATTATCTTTCAAAGACTTATTGTACCCATTATAACTGTGCTGGACCTTCAAACGTCGTCCATATCGAAGAGAAGTGTTTTTGGCAAAATATGATTCATATTTTACCACCAAACCATTACAAATCTCGATATTTTTGAAGACTAGGACAAAAACAGATTTCTCACCCACAACATTTTTTATTTCTGTTCCTAACCTAACCTCACATTCTGTCAATTAGCTAGCAGCCAATGAAACACCATAGATTCGAAGTGTATTCAAGGCTTATGATTGGCTGTTATTGTTCCGATATCAGATGTACAAGTTTTGAACCAGCACCTTCCAGTCTAACAACAAATTGGAAAACATGGAGTTCTTTCTCCTTATATCCATGGTTTCTGCCTTGGAAATTGTCAGGTAAAAGTATTGAAAATGAGCTTTTTTATTATCATCTCCTTAAACAGTCATTTCCACTTTCAGTGAATCAAAAATGAGGGGAAATTACTTGTGTCCGTCAATGTAAAGTGCTAATTATTTTCTTTTTCCAAATGATATTACATTATTATTATTATTATTATTAATAATACTATTATTATTTTTTTCAATTATAGAGCGGCGGCTGCAAAGACCAGGTCAGAGGTCAGGGAGGGGAAACTCATGTTCACTTGTTGAACTTCATTTACATGACCTACCAACCAAAAACCCCCTGTGTAAATTTTCCGATGTTTATAGTTATTTAAGTTTCACGATATACCTACAGTAGTATGATATTTATTGTTTCTTCAGTTTTGTCATATATTTTAGATTTTGTTGAATAAATTTATCCTTTTTAAATAGTTTAGAGTTTTGAAATATCGTTGTTGAGGCGAACCCCCAGATCCTCGTTAATACCACTTACCCATCTAATCCTACTATATTGCTTACATTCTGTCATTATACAGGGTTGGGATAAAGTATGGAACCAAGTAAATATCTTTTAAACGAAAAGAACGATATTTATGAAAATTTGCAGGTAAGTGCAATGGAACAAAATGCATCTGATGTACATTTTTTTGTTAATAATATACTTCCGGTTTAACCGGAAATGCCATCAACTTCTTTAATTTAAATGGGACACCCTATATATTTTTACAGATTTTGAAAGAGCTTGCTATTTTAAATTCATACATACTGAGTTTAGTGTAAAAAAATTTGTAACAACGAGGAATATAGCACTTTAATCAACCTCCTTTGAGTTTTTTGCATTAGAGCAAAAAACTATTTAGATAAACTAATTGATGTTGTTTGTATGCATAGTAATAAATAAACGAGTACTGTTTAGTACGTCCTTTGTTATCCAGGTGTCAAATTTAGAATGGTTCAATTAAGTGAAAAAGAGCGTAATGAAATTTTAATGATGATCGGTTATGGTGATCGTGTTACAACTCATGAAGAAGTGTGTCATATTTTTAAAAATTTGCATCCGGAGAGAAATCCTATATCACGCTCAACAGTAACTAAAACATTACAACGTTTTAATACAACTGGGATGGTAAAAAATTTGCTAAAACCTGGAAGACCGCGGGCTGCAACGAACGAAACTGTTAAACAAAATATTGCAATCGATTTAGGAGAATCACCTCAAACTTCCACCACAAATTTGGCACTAAACCATGGTATCAGTCGACGTTCTGTAGGAAAGATATTAAAAAGTGAAAAGTATCATCCGTATATGTTGGCTCAAGAATTGTCAGACGATGATTTTGACCGACGGCTAGAATTTTGCGAACGGCTGATGGACATCTGTAATGTCGACGATAATATTGCTTCTAACTTAGTTTTTTCCGATGAGGCAACTTTTTATTTAAATCGAACAGTTATTCGCCATAACTCGAGGTATTGGTCAAATGAGAATCCTCATTGGATTCATGAAGCACATACCCAGCATCCACAGAAGTTAAATGTTTGGATGGGAATTGTCGAAAATAGGCTTGTAGGCCCACTTTTTATCGACGGAAACTTGAATGGTGACAAGTATTTGGATCTACTAAATAACGAAATTATTCGTGCACTTCAACAGAATGGGCAATTACCACAGAATGTTTGGTTTCAACAAGGTGGAGCACCTCCCCACTATGATAGACGGGTTAGGGATTTTCTGGATGCGAATTTTCCAAATCGATGGATTGGACGTAGAGGATTCATAGAGTGGCCTGCTCGTTCTCCGGATCTTAGCCCGTTAGATTTTTTTCTTTGGGGTTATCTTAAATCACATGTTTACGTTAGACGACCAACAAACTTACAGGAATTGAGACAAAGAATTATTGATGAATGTGAACTAATACGTGAAGAAGTCTTGGAAAGAGTGACTCAAGAATTTGTTAATAGGATCAAACCAAGTGAACGGCGAGCATTTTGAACATTAGAAGTAATTTTGTTTCTCATTATTCTAAAATAATGAAATGTACACCTATTGTACAACTAACAGCGAGTTATTCCTTGTTTTTACAAATTTTTTTACACTAAACTCAGTATGTATGAATTCAAAATAACAAGCTCAATCAAAATCTGTAAAAATATATAGGGTGTCCCATTTAAATTAAAGAAGTTGATGGCATTTCCGGTTAAACCGGAAGTATATTATTAACAAAAAAATGTACATCAGATGTATTTTGTTCCATTGCACTTACTTGCAAATTTTCATAAATATCGTTCTTTTCGTTTAAAAGATATTTACTTGGTTCCATACTTTATCCCAACCCTGTATGTTTTACTGTTAAGGTTTTGTCACATACTTCACAAATTGGTTATCTATCACCCTTTAGCATGTACATAGATGTTGGGTTAGTATGGCCCAGTCTCAATCGATCAAGTACAACTTGTTCTCTTTTGTGTAGTTGGATTTTGTGCTTTCTTGGTTCGACACTGGGCTTAGCTGATTTCAACTTAGCCTCGAGAGAGTTCCATTCCTCCTACCATCGTTTCCATATTAATGCCTACAGCTTATTTTTGACATCTTCTTTGCGTATCAGGATACCTGTGTCTTCTGATTTTAATGTTGATGCTTTGGCAGACTGATCTACTGTTTCATTAATCTCTATTCCTGCGTGACTGGGTATCTACACAATCGTTACTTCATTACTGTTTTCTTCTAGATCTTTTAATTGTGCGAATATTGTAGAGATCAGTGGGTCACTTATATTACCTTTGCCGAGTGCCTGAACTAGACTAAGTGAGTCTGTGTATAATAAAAACCGGTTGCATTTCAGGGTTCTCATATATAACAAGGCCTGTCATACTGCGAACATTTCAGCTGTGAACACCGAAGACATCTTATTTAGTGTCCAACTATGCCTATCTCCTGTATGGTAGAATGTACAACCGACTCCATTTGCTGTTTTCGACCCATCCGTGCCTATAATTTGCACATTTGGATATTTTTGCAATAGTTTATCGATCTGTGTCTGAAGAGCATTTCCGGATAAGTTTTGTAGGCCAAAATATGTTTTAATTCTAGTTCGTTTCCAAGGCGGTATTTCGCAAAGCTCCAGTGGCATAATTTTTGGCAATAAATAGTTATTTGTATAACTAGGCAGAGAAGTAACAGATTTACTGCCGCGGCTAGAATTTCATTGTCGAGGCGAAGCCAAGGCAGTAAATCTGATTCTCTGCCGTGTGAAACATATAATTTTTTCTCCGATTGTTTGTACAGTGTGTTTAGGAAAATCAAATTAAAATGAAAATGTTTTTATGACGAATATAACTCACAATTTTTAATATTTTTTGTAATCGTATGTTATAGGTAATAATTAAATCGTATATTTCAATTATTATTGTCGATTAGACCTCAAATTGTATACATAATAATATCTACCGAAAGATAATAAATATAATGTTGAATATCGACAATAATAGTGTTCACAGTGAAGTTAGCCTATGTATGTGTGACGTGGAAGTGATTGTTGGATTCCATGGGCCTGCTAAATCACATTATCATTGCCGTTGCTGAGTAAAGTCTGGAAGATTTAAAAAAAAAGAAGAATAAATGAATTTTTTAATGCCTAGGCATTAAAAATCACTTTTATTGCCTAGGCAGTAAAAGTGTTACTTCTATGATCGATAAATGTCACTAAAACTGACGTTTAATGTCAATCGGAGAAAAAAATTAGTTTCTTCGAAAAGTTTTTCAAGCCTTGCTCCACTTGGTTTTGTTATGGTGGGCCTAGTTGGGTATACATTCTCATTCGGGTTATTAAACAATAAATTGAAGTTCTGGTGCTCTGGTTGTGCCCAAACATTAGTTACGTAGCTGCAGAGCATTTGCTCTCTTCCATACTTTAGCGATGATATACCTGCTTCACAGCATAAAGCTAGAAGTGGAGTGGTACGGAAGGCTCCTTGAACAATTCGGAGAGCTATTCCTTGTATGGAATACAATATTTCAAGTGTTGTGGGTCTTGCCGCTCCATATATTGTGCAGCCGTAATCGATTTTTGATAATATGAGTGTTTTATAGAGTCTCAATAGGACTTCTCTATCGCAGCCCCAGTTTATGCTACTAAGTGCTTTTTTGAAGCTTGCTTCCTTTTGCACGACATAGGACTTTTGGGAAGGCTAGTGAACTCGTGAAACGTGTGATGTTACGAAAAAGCGTAGAGTAGAGTAGAGTGCTCCCGGCGTCGGTGATTAGCCTAAGTTGCGCAGAAATAGACCGACGTTAAATAACCGAATGAAAAAAAAATTCAAGCGACTGTGCGCAATCTCTCTTGCCGCACTGAGCTCGCACACCTATTGGTGTGAAAAATTGTCAAAAATGGTCAAAAATTGTCAAAATTTTGGAAAAATTGTTAATAATTCCAAAAAAATTTGAAGAACGATCAAAAATTGTCAAAATTTTGAAAACATGGTTAATAATTTTCAAAAATTGTCAAAAATGGTCAAAAATGGTCAAAAATGGTCAAAAATGGTCAAAAATGGTCAAAAATGGTCAAAAATGGTCAAAAATGGTCAAAAATGGTCAAAAATGGTCAAAAATGGTCAATAATTGTCAAAAACGGTTAATAATTGCCAAATATTTTCAAAAATTTGGAAAAATGGTCAATAATTGTCAAAAATGTTCAATAATGGTCAAAGACGGTCAATAATTGTCAAAATTCGTCAAAAATGGTCAATAATTGTTAACATTTTTAAAAAATTTTCAAATATGGTCAAAAACAAAAACAAAATTTGGGAAAATCGTCAAAAATTGTCAAAAACTGTCAAAATTTTGGAAAAATGGTTAATAATTATTGCCAAATATTCTCAAAAATTTGGAAAATGGTCAATAATTGTCAAAAATTGTCAAAATTTTTGAAAAATGGTCAAATTTCGCGAAAAATTGTCAAAAATGGTCAAAAATTGTCAAAAGTTCAAAAAAATGTTCAATAATTATAAAAGAACTGTCAAAAATGGTCAATTATTATTAAAAATTGTCAAAAACGGTCAATAAATGTCAAAACCTGTCAAAAAATGTCAATAATTTTTAAAATTTGGAAAAATGGTCAAACATTTTGAAAAATTGTCAAAAATGATCAATTATTGTCAAAACTGTCAAAATTGGTCAATAATTGTCAAAAATGGTCAATAAAGCCCGTTTGTAATTATCAATGATTTATAACAAGTTTTAGTAATTTTTTTAGGATCCTATATTTAGGATACTAAACATTGAAACTATAAAATCAAATGTATGCAACACTCAAAGTTTTAATAATTTATTTAGGATGTGATTATGCGCACTGCAGTTGGCGGGAGCATCCTTAACTCTTAAATGTAGGTTAGTTAGGTATTTTTATCTTCTATAGACTGCAGTTCTAAATATGGTTGTTGAAGTTTTATTATTAACAGCAGCGTTTATTTTTTCCTTTATTTCTTGTATACTTGTCCCTGGTCGTATATAGTTTTTAATTCGTTTAAAATGCTTCCATGAGCAGAAGCAGGCATATGCTTATTTTTATATTGTGAACTTTTCACATTATAAGGGCAAGGCATTTCTCTATAATGTTCGATCAGTGAGACTACTTGATCATATGACCACGACATTTTTACATGCAATATTGCTTAATTTAATCAGTAATACCAATCTCTTTGAAACTGCAAAAATAAACAACGTTAAAGTAAATATTACTCTATATTTTTGCCATAAGCTGTCAATTAATTGATAGAAAATAGGACCGGTTTTATATATATCACGTCAATTATAATTGAGCAGAAATAGTACAAGATTTGATGATTCGAAAATTGACCAAAAAATTGATACAAAATGTGTATGTATTTATCAATTATTAATGATCCTAAAAAATTTACTAAAACTTGTAATGAATCATTGATAATTACAAACGGGCTTAATTATTAAAACTTGAAAAAATTGTCAAAATTTTGAAAAAATGGTCAATATTTGCCAAATATGTTAAAATTTGTGAAAAGTGGTCAATAATTGTCAAAGACGGCGAATAATTGTCAAAATTCATCAAAAACGGTCAAAAATTGTCAAAATTTTTGAAAAGTGGTGAAAAATTCACGAAAAATGGTCATTCTATTGTGTATAAGAAGCAAGCTTCTGTCGGCGGTCCGACGACCGCTCACCTTTTATACATCTCGAAGCGAGCTCCTGAATATGTGGTTTTCATGACAACTTGCTATCAAATATTAGACCAAGAAACTTAGCTGATTCTCTGATCGTTATTGTATTGTTATATAAGCGTAGTTTTGGCTCATCATGGGGGTTTTTAGTCTGCAAAAATGAATGCATAACGTTTTTGTAATAGAGAATCTGAAGCCTATTTTATTAGCCTGATTTACAATATTATCAATTGCTGTTTGAAGCATTTCTTCAACCTCTGTTATGCTTGCTGTCGTGTAGTATATAGCAATGTCATCTACATATAAGCTAGCTCCTATGTCTGGATCAAGGTTGTTTACAATCGTGTTTATTGCGATTATGAATAGGATCACACTCAGTGTAGATCCTTGCGGTATGCCGTTTTCTAACATGTGTTTCTCAGAAAAGGAGAATCGGGTTTTCACTCGGAACGATCTATTCTCAAGAAATGCTTTTATAAAAATCTGTAGCTTTCCCGTCAGTTTAGTGTAAGAAGTATATTATACCTCCAAGTCATATCGAAGGCTTTTTCTAAATAAAATAATACTGCCACTACGTGCTCCCTCCTTCTAAATCGATCTTGGATTTCTGTTTTTAGTTTTGTAAGCTGATCTACGGTCCATCTGTATTTTATAAACCCTGCCTGAGCTGGATGCCGAAGCTTCTGATCTTCTAGAAGCCAGATAAGTCTGTTGGGGGCTATTTTTTCTAGAGTTTTGCTTAAGCATCATATAAGAGAAATAGGTCGGTAGTTTTCTGCGTACATCATGTCTTTTCCAGCCTTGTGGATGGGTATTATAATGGACTCTGACCAAGTTTCAGCCAGATGAAATTGAATAATCCCAGAATTGTGTATTTAGCCTCGCGTGGAAGTTGTTTGATAAATTCATAGGGGATATTGTTTGTTCCCACTGCCAAACTCTTGATGTGCATTTTCCATCTCTTCCATTGTTAATGGTTTGTTGTATGGTAGATCATTGTCGTCGTCAAATGCAATAGGTATCTCCGAGGTTGCCTTGTGCCCCAAAAAGGAGTTAATGTTATCGGCAGTTTCACTGACCAATTCGAACTGGGCTGCTAAGATTTCTCCTATTTCATTGGGATCAGTTATATGATGACCATTTTGTTCCAAAACTTGAGGTATACTTTTAGTTTTCTCACCCATCATTGCTTTTATTTTTATCCACATTTCTCCGGTATGTGTTTCTTTTGTTATCGTAGACAAATACTTTTCCCATGCAGTTTTCTTGCTATTAACAACTGATCTTTTAGCAATGGCTCTTTGTTGTAAAAATCTGATTAGGTATTCTTGTGTGAAGTGTCGTTTTAGTAGATTAAAAGTGCGTATATTTTCTTTAATTTCATATTCAACATCTTTATTCCACTAGGGTATTCTTTTTAAATTGTTTCTTGGATATCATTTTGGGATTGATTCCTCTGCTGCTTCTGTGATTTTCTTAGTTATATGTTCGACCACTTCATTAACATTTTCGGTGGAAGGTAGAGCAAGCGAGATTGTATGTTGTCGGAATAAATTTCAATTGGCTCTTTTTAGATTCCATCGCTCTTGTGAGATCTGGTCAGCGAACTGGCATGCACACTCAATACATATTGGGGAGTGATCAGTATTTCCTGAGGACAATCCCATCACAATAAAGGTACGAGTGCTGGTGAACAAATAGACAAGTCAATAGCCGATAGAGCATTCGACCTATTATTTAAGAATGTACCTTGCCGTTATTAAATATTACCAAATTTAGATTGTCAGTTAGATTCTCTATAATTCTACCTCGGGTGTCAGTGTTTTTAGAGCCCCATACAACATTATGCGCATTGGAATCTCCTGATCGGATAAATGGGCGGGGAAGTTGATGTATCAAATCTTTTATATCCTCATATCTCCAATTCATATCGGGTAAATATATTTACATTCTATATATATTACAAACGGTCATTGATACTGGATAATGTGGTTGTACTGCTCTAGCAATTAGGTTGGTATTTACTAGAATGCTGGTTGCTGGTATAGTATCCTTAATGAATGAAGATATATCGTTTTCGGTCAAATGGGACTCTTGAATACATATACAGTATGGATCATATTGTTTAATAAATACTTGTAATTCACCTAGGTGGGTTTTAATACAGTTACAGTTCCATTGGAATATGTTCCTTGTAGTCGCCATTTTAGGTTTTCTATAGATTATATTTGCACTGATATCATTATGGTGAGTGCTTGGTTATGAATTGAGGGTTGAGTTACAACGAGTAACCTGCTGAAAGTTCGTAGATAAATGGATAGGTTAATCAGTTCATTGAATAAAGAACGATATTGAGCGTATAAAATAAATTTGTATATGTAGTATAGTCTGTATCACAGTTATACTCTATTACAGAGTTTATGTATGTTACTTTTTGTTACCTACATTCACAGATGTTACTTCTATATGATCGTTTTCAGAGGTGGGTATCTTTCGGTATTTTACTTTTGGCCAACCCTTTTTCTTTTTCTTGTTTTGTTGGCCAATCTTATCAGGTTGGGATGTCGAACTTTTGTCAGAGCATGGGTCTTCAATCTCATATGGCCTCGCAGTCCTCTTTCGGCTCATGGTATACTGCGAAGCCGTGTCTGACATGCTGATAGACTCTGGTTCTCTTAGATGGCCACGGTATGACCCTCCGTCATTATGGTTGGCAGGTGGAGGCATTAGTAGTTCTGTACGGTTGAATATATTCGCAACGGAAATGTTTACTTGATTTTCAATTATTTTTGCTATGCTAGGTAGCAAAGCATCTACTATTTTCTTCACTTCTTGTTTGTCTTGAGGTTTAGAGGAGGTAGTAGCTTCAGCATGTTTTATTGGCTGGCATCAAGGCCATATACTTTCGTTTGGCTTCACCATAACTCAGTCTCTCTAAAACTCTTGTTTTGTATACCCGTTTCTTCTTTCAATTTGGGACAGTTTTTAGATCGTGAACTGTGCTGTCCGGTACAGTTAACCCACTGTGGAGTTGCTTCACACAGTTCATCTTGATGCGAAGGTTTACCACACTCACATACTTGTGGCTTATCACATGTTGAAGACATGTGCCCGAATTTAAGGCAGTTAAAATATCGGACGGGCGGTGGAATATAGGGTTAAACATGGAGGACGTAAAACGCTGCCCTTATGGTTGTTGGTAGCTTAGTTTTATCGAATGTAAGGATATGATTAGCGGTTTCTTCTATTATACCATCAATTATTCTCGTCATCCTTTTAATTTCAATTACTCCTTCATCACTGAGTTCATTCAGTATTTCCTCTACTGTGCAATTTGAAAAGTCCCTACATTTCCTTTTGAAAAATTCAGCGTTTTATGAGGCTGGACCTGTATTTCAAGTGAACCTAATCTGCCTAGTTTTTGGGCTCTTAAAGACTGTGCTTCCGAAATTGTTTCTATTAGTAGACCGTCTTTTATTTTCTTGATACCACGCAATGTACCTATTAAGCCAAAAAGTGGCTTAGAGATTGGGAAAGGGCCAATTTTATCAAAATTACCCATATCCTTTCTACCAATTACAAGAACCGAGAACTCTGGTCCGTCTTTTCCCTGTTAAATGGCGCATTGTTTCTTTAGGTAGTTATACGTGGGGTGGCGCCGCTTACTTCACCTCGTACCACGGAATGCTGCTGCTCTACTACAGTCTGCCCAGCACCGCAGCTTTCTGTAGGGCCTGTCTCTCCACGACCGGCCAACGAGGTTTCCGCGGCTGACTTATTTGCCATGTCTTATTAATTTTTCCTTTGTCGCAAGAAACACACGTCTCTTTTATGTCGAGAAGACAGAGCGTAAGGACCCACTACCGCAGGGTCATTCATCCCTTCGGCACGACTCCATACCTTAGGATTTCGGTAGATATTACAGGGAGATGAAAGGGAGGGGGCAAAGGGCAATGGGCAGCTGGACTATTATTATTATTATTATCATTATTATTTCCAACTCAAGTGTACTCTTGCTCAGCTCTTGCTGGTAATGTTCACCTATCCCGAGCGTGTGTAAACGCAAATGGGATTAGGCACAGCAGTTACATATTTAGAAATTTACGGACAGAGTGACAAGTATTCAAAATTGCAGCCTTCTGCAGATCGATGTATGTGTTTTTGTGAAGACCTAGTTTGGTGAGGCTGTCTTGTAGAGTTTTGGGGATTAGTCCCGTAGATGAAACAATGACCGGCACCACCTCTACTTTCTCTGCCTGCCACATCTGTCCTACCTCAATTGCAAGATCGGTGTATTTTGCAATTTTCTCGTTGTATTTGTCTAAAATATTATTGTTATTGGGTACAGCAACATCCACTAGAAGAACCGAGTTAGCGTTTTTATCCAAAACCACAAATCCATCGTCACCCGTCTATCGGTGATAATTGACCTATCGTAGTATAGTCTAAAATCAGCATTCTCTAGAACTGCATGCGGATGGTACTTGTAATAAGGCGTGTAGGTGTTAATTAATCCAAATTTGTTGGCCAACTTCTGATGGATGATGTTACAAAGTTGATTGTGCCTGCGTAGGTAATCAATGTTAGCTATGGCTGAACATCCCGACGTAATGTGTTGTATCGTCTCTGTTGTTTGTTGACACCTTCTGCACTTGTCCGACACGATGTTTGGATCTCTTGTAACAAATTTCTTGTAATTATTGGTATTAATTACTTGGTCTTGGATCGCCATCATAAATCCTTCTGTTTCCGGAAACAATGTTCCATCAGAGAGCCACTTATTTGATGCTTCCTTGTCGATATATGGTTGATTGAGGTCGTGATGATGTCGACCATGGAGCGCTTTCTGGGCCCACTCTGCCTGTTTGTCAGAGTCTGTAACGATTTCAAGTTTATTATCAGGGTTTACAAGATCTAAGGGGGAATAGTTTTTATCTGCTTTCGCGACCAGCTCATGCAATTTAGATGTTTGAGCCTTGCCAATGAAGAATTTTTGAAGTTGGGATATTTGTTTGTAATGTAAATTAACTATGTCCGTTAGAGCTCTCCCTCCCTCTTTTCTTGGTAGTGTGGTCCTAATAACTGATGATGTCGGGTGGTGACATTTGTGTTTGGTCATCATGGTTCGCATTGTTCTTTGAATATCTTCCAGTTCTGTTTTTGTCCACTTCAGAATTCCAAATGAGTATGTCAGGACCGGTATGGCGTAGGTGTTAATTGCTTTGGCAAGATTTCCTGCGTTCAACTGGGATTTCAATAAAGCAGTTATCCTTTGAGTGAACTGTCCTCGAATTTTGGTTTTTGCTTGCTTCTGGTCTAGTAGCTTAGCTTGCTGAAATCCTAGATATTTGTAGGTTTCACCATTTTGCATGGCATTTATAATGTTCCCATTAGGTAGTAACACATCTCCGTTAACGATTTTACCCTTCTCGATATTCAAGGTTTTGCACTTGTCTAATCCAAATCCCATTTGTATATCACTGGAAAATTGTTCAGTGATATTAAGTAAATGTTGAATTTGACGCTGGTTTGATGCGTATATTTTGATGTCATCCATGTATAAAAGGTGGGAAACAGTGCAGCTAGTGTTTCTGTTGGCCTTGATTTTAAAGCCGTAATCCGTATCGTTAAGTAGATTGGAGAGTGGATTCATTGCCAAACAAAACCAAAGTGGACTCAGGGAGTCGCCTTGGAAGATCCCCCTACGGATAGAAATTTCATCAGTTTCGAGGTATTGACCATTTATTTGTAAATGAAGGTTCGTTCGCCAGTGCTTCATCGATGATTCAAGAAAAGTAACAAGAGTGGGGTGTACTTTGTAAATTTGCAACACTTTAACAAGCCAGGAATGTGGAACGCTATCAAATGCTTTCCTATAATCTACGAAAGCCGTGTAGATGTTGCGCTGTTCCTTCTGCGCCTGTTTTAGTATTACCGAATCGATGATGAGTTGCTCTTTGCAGCCTTGGTGATCTCGTCTGCACCCTTTATGTTCTTCCGACAAGATGTTGTTTTGATCGGCATGTCTGTAAATACGGTTAGTAATGCAAGACGTTAATATTTTATATATAGTTGGAAGGCATGTTATAGGTCTATACTGCGTAGGATCGTGAGTTTGATGCGTTTTGGGAAGCAAGTGGGTCGAACCCAGTGTCAGAAATGGTGGTGTATCTTCTGGATGCTGCAGAATATGTGTAAATGATCTTGCCATTGCTTCATGCAGACTGTCAAACTTCTTATACCAGAAGTTTTGGACATTGTCAACTCCTGGTGTCTTCCAACTACTGGTGCTCTTTACAGCTTCGGTTACCTCGCTTGTTGTCAAGTTAACGAAAGGCATTGGTTCAATGTTAATTTTTTCCTCCTCAGTTCTTATCCAGTGAGCGTTGGATTTATGTACGATAGGGTTCGACCATAAAGAAGACCAGTACTCCGTTAGCTCATCTTTATTTGGAAGATTTTGGTTGTGATTGTTTACTGTGCCGCTTAGTTGCCTGTAAAATAACTTCTGATTGTTATTGAATAAGTAGTTTTGTTGTTTCCTTTTCGTGCACTTGACATTTCGTGACAAACGTTTGGATTTTGCCTTTAACTTTTGCCTGAGTAAATCCATATATTCACATACATGTTGTTTATGTTGTGGGTGACCTGTAAAAGTTTTGATTTTTCGATAGATCTTTCTCACTCTGTTTGTTAAGCGCCTAGACGGTTTCAAGTTGTTTTTAAACTCTGTTAGCTGCCCCAATTCCCTTCTGATGTCATCAATGGACTTTACCAGCCGGCGTTGCCACCAAGGCTTGAGCTGTTTGTAGTCTTTGCCCCGATTGTTCTTTGGGGATTGGATTTGTTGATTGTGACTTCGAAGCACTGCTACCGCTCCACAATAGATGAGAGTGTGAAGTTGTTCCAGCGCTTCGCAGTCTTTAGCATGGTTCTGCAGTAGTAAGTTCACAGCTGCTAGTATGCTGTTAGTGCTCTTATTGGTTCGAAGTTTGGGTAGTTTTGGCCGGTGTATTGGGTTGGTGCCATTAAATTCCGCTAGTGCTTTACAAAGTTCGGTATTATAGTCATTATCGGTGGTTTTGTCGCAATCATTGTTTATTTCCTCAACGCCATTGTGGTCTCCTTGTGCATTCTCCGATTTATGTGTATCCTGATCGGTAATTATGTCATTCTCTCCATCTTGAAGGTAAAGAAGGACTTCACCTCGAATTTGTTGCAACGTCGGACCGGGTAGTAGATTGTTTCTCAAAATACTTCGACGTTGGTCAGC
Source organism: Lochmaea crataegi (assembly GCA_947563755.1). Lineage (NCBI taxonomy): Eukaryota > Metazoa > Arthropoda > Insecta > Coleoptera > Chrysomelidae > Lochmaea > Lochmaea crataegi. Next base: position 30,341,088 of record OX387429.1, read on the forward strand.
AATACGCTGTTCCGTGAGATGGTGAAATTCTGGAAAATGTTCAACGAATGCACGGTGGAGGGCGTATCTGTATGTCGTCATATCAGTTTCCATTTTGGTGATTTTGAAGTAGGAGCGCATAATGAATGAGTTTAGCTCGATAGTCCACTTCATGCGCTTCCTGGGCTTTCCGGCTTTTGTGGTCGTAGATGTGCCGACTTGCGTCACTCCAGAAACATCAGAAGCCGGTGGCGGAGGATCGATGTTGTTTTCCCCCTGAGTGTGGTTCGCAGTAGCCCCACTCGGTGTCACGCTGCGCCTACCGCTAACCGAGGAAGAAGGTAAATCATTTTTCGAACAAGCCCTTCTAGCACCAACTTGAACGCGACAAGAGTTTAAGGTGTTGCAATGTCGATTCACCTGTCGATTCCTGAGATTTAAGGTCCCGGAATTTACAATCGAATTATTGCTCCCCCCAGAATCCGTGGAGCAGACAGCCGATGTACTAGGTACACTAGCAGTGTGGGATTCTGAGCATTTAGCTCTACCCACCTGGGGTAATCTAGTTTTACAATTCGACATCGTGATTATTATTATTATTATTATTATTATTATTATTTTTTTTTTTTTTTTCTTTTCTACGGCATCGACATCACAGGTCATTAGCCGCTTTCACTAATTCTCAATCTTAATTTTTTTAAATTATTAGGTTATTACACTTTCGAGAAATAACCGGACTCGCGTAAAAATTGTATTATTCTTTTCAGAACATTAGGGTTATCTCCTAGGCAGTTCTTTAATTCATCTGGTATATTATGTGTTTGCCGTAATGCATTATATCGGGTACATTGTAGTAAAATGTGTTTAACTGTTAAGTTAGATTGGCAGAATTCACATCTTGGTTGTCTACCAGCGTTAAGCATGTACAGGGATGTACAGTTTGTGTGTCCAATTCTCATTCTGGTAATTACAACTTGTTCTCTTCTTGTCAGATTTATGGGGGATCTCCAAGCATCTACATTTTGTTTGATGTGTCTTAGTTGGGTGTCTGTGGTATTCCATTGCTCTTGCCATGTTTGTTGGGCTTGTTGTTTTAGGTAGCATTTTAGGTCATTTGGCTGAATAGGAATGTCTTCTATATTTTCTTGCACTGTTGCTAGTCTTGCAGCAGTATCAACCAAATCATTGCCCCGTATTCCGGTGTGACTAGGAATCCACATGAAGACCACAGTATGTTCGGATAGAGTTAGGTGTGTTATTCGGGATAGTATTTTTTGGGCTAGAGGGTCTTTGTTGTAGGGATTTGATATCGTTTGTAGTGAACTTAGAGAGTCAGAGCATATCAAACTTTTTGTGTGTGTGCTGAATTCGATATATAGCAGTGCCTGCCAGATGGCATACAATTCTGCAGAATAAATGCTGGCTTCCTTTAAAAGTGTCCATGAATGACATTCTCCTCTATGTACAATAGCGCTGCCCGTACCACTATTTGTCTTTGAACCATCCGTATATATGGTTTCATAATCAGTATAATTGCCAATGATCCTATTAAATTCTGCTAATATAAGTGTATTGTTTGTGTCTTCTTTCTTGAATTGAGTTAACTCTAATATAATTAGTGGGGGTTTTATTTCCCACGGGGCTATTTCAGCAGGGGCTAGTTTATAGATACTAGGTAGCACTATGTTTCTCGAGTTTAAATATTCTAATAATCGAACGTTTGATGGTCTTGTAATAGTTGTACGAGTTTCAAAAATAGATGTATCTGTATCGAACATAAGTGGATGATTACGGTGATTAGGTTGTGCCCATATTCCTGCTCCGTATACACTTAATAGTTGGTATCTCCTGTATTTAAGAGGGGGGATCCCTGATTCACAACACATTGATGTGAATGGGCTTGTACGGAAGGCGCCGAGGGCCAATCTTAAACCAGTGCAGTGTATTGAATCTAGTACCTTTAGTCTAGATGGTCGTGCAGCTCCGTAGATCGTGCAACCATAATCCATTTTAGACATGATTAAGGATCTATATAATCTTAACAGAACTTCTCTGTCACAGCCCCATTTAAGGCTCGAAATGGTTCGAAGAGGGTTAAGAGCTCTTTTACACCTAATAGCTAGATCTTCAATGTGTGGTCCCCAGTAAAGCTTTTTATCATAAATGAGACCGAGAAATTTTACTGTTTCTTTACATTCTAAGTTTTGATTATTCAACATTAGGTGAGGGTCATCATGTTCTGCTCTAAGTCGGCAGAAGTGTACACATTGAGTTTTATTAGCTGAGAACTTAAATCCTATGTTACTGGCATGATCTGCTAAATTATCGATGGCATTTTGTAAAGTTGTCTGAATGTGATCTATTTTGGGGGCTGAGAAATAAATGGTTAAATCGTCAACATATAGACTTCTTTCAATTAGTGGGTTGAGATTGTCTGTTAGGGAATTAACAGCAATGGCAAACAGAACAACACTTAATGTTGATCCTTGCGGGACTCCATTTTCTAAATTACGTTGGCTTGAAAGTGCCAGTCCATTTCTAACACGAAATCTTCTATTTTGTAGAAAACTTTCTATGAGCTTTGGTAGTCTACCTCTGATTCCCCAATTATAGAGTGTTAACAGAATATTATAGCGCCATGTCGTATCATAGGCTTTTTCCAAATCAAAAAATATGGCCACTAAGTGGTTCCTTTGTGCAAAGCTGTTCTGGATTGCATTTTCGAGGTGTGTTAGTTGATCTATTGTTGATCTATGAGGTCGAAAACCCGCTTGGGCCACAGAAAGAAGATTTTTTGTCTCCAGATACCACATAAGACGTAGGCTTATCATTTTTTCCAAAAGTTTGCTCAAGCAGCACGTAAGTGATATTGGCCTATAATTAGTAGGAAATCTTATGTCCTTGTTAGGTTTCAGGATAGGGATTATAATAGCTTCTCGCCAGCAATCGGGGTATATTCCAGTGGACCATATTCTATTGTAGAGTTCTAGGATGGTTTCTTTTGCTTGTAGGGGAAGTTGTCGTATAAACTCAGACGGAATATTATCTATTCCGGGTGCTGAATTGCGGCATTCTGAAAGGGAATTTTCAAACTCTAACATTGTAAAAGGTTTATTATAAACGGATGTTATATTCTCATCAAAATTAAGAGGAGTCTCACTAGTCTGTTTTAGTTGAAGAAAATCCGGGCTATAATTTATTGAGCTGCTTGCTTTTTCGAACTGTGTAGCAAACGCTTCAGCTATTTCTTGTGAGTCGGATATTACCTGGCCATCAACGTCTAAAATTTGAGATGGGATTGCAAACTTCTTACCTATTATAGTACCGATCTTTTTCCACACTTCTGATAATGGAGTATCTTTTTCAATGGTGGACACGTAGCTTTCCCAGGAGAATTTTTTACTTTTGAGTATTATGCGTCTAGCTTTAGCACGTAATCGTTTGAATATCGTAAGGTTATCTTGAGTGGGTGTACGTTTAAAGACATTGTATGCATGTTTTTTTTCCCGGATCGCTACAGCGACTTCTTCGTTCCACCATGGAACTGATTTTGTATTTAAGTGGTCACTTGATATTGGTATTGAGCTTTCGGCTGCATCTAGAATATTTTTGGTTATGATATCCACTAATATATTATCTTGATTATCAGGTAACGTGAGTGATTCTAGTTTCTGCTGGAAAAGAGGCCAATTAGCTTTTTCTAATTTCCATCGTTTTGGTGAGTGTCTGTCCGTGCTTAGACCTGCACATCTGATAGTAATTGGAAAGTGGTCAGTGGCGTTATAATCATCTAAGCAAAACCATTCTAATCGTGGTGCTAAACTTGCTGAGCAGATAGACAGATCTATAGCCGACAGGTTATTCGACTGTGAGTTTATGTAAGTGCCTGCTCCTGTGTTTAAAATAACAAGATCCAAATCATTGACTATATCTTCTATAACCCTTCCTCTACCATTCAGGTTAATAGAGCCCCAAATAGGGTTATGGGAATTAAAATCTCCAAGAATTAAGAAAGGTCTAGGCAGTTGTTCCACTAGATTCTGCAGATCATTCCTATTCCAGTGTTGGTCAGGTAAGTAAATATTACATATAGTCATATGAAAAGGGAAGTCGATTTGCACAGCAATAGCTTGAATATTTGTTTGCAAGGTTACAGGTTCCGACGGAATGGTATCTCTCATAAAAATAGCAACTCCACCTCTCGCTCGATGGATAGGAATTACATCTTTTCTATAAACATTATAACCTCGGAGTCTAAATGATTCTCCTGGTTTAAAATGCGTTTCTTGAAGGCCAATACAAAATGGGGTTCTTTCACATAAAATTGTTTCCAATTGAAAATAATTGTTTTTACAGCCATTGCAATTCCATTGAATAATATTTTCTATCTTGGACATATTTAATTTAATAAAAAAACTACAAACAATAGTAAAAAACAACACAATTATTAAATAAATAATACAAATACTAGTTAAATAATCAGAACGAATAAACAAACAGGTAAATAAATAAATAAATAAATAGGTATATAAATAAAATCACAGATATTTTGACTAGGTTTATTACTTTCTTGCTTTCCCTTTGGGCCAACCTGGTTTTTCCTTTGTTTTTGTGGATGAGGCTTGACTCGTTTCAGAATCAGAGGCCTCATTACCAGATGTTAATTTTCCTATCACGGCACGTTTTCTCTTTTCTGTGAGAAAACTGTCGCGTCTGGTTTCACGAGGCTGACTTCCAGTAGACAACGTTTCAGTTGCTACTGTTGGGGGAGGGAAGTTTGCAATTCCCTCCTGAGGTGGTTGTGAAACCACCCTAGATGTTGATGGCATGGATGTGATATCCATGCCGTTAGGATTAATTCTTCTTCCTTGAAGTAAATCACTACAAATACTAACTATTTCGGGAATTATTTGTTTCAATACATCTTTAATATCCACTGACGATGTTGTTTTAGTCGCTTGAGCATATGACCTAGGTAATGTAGGAATGTTTTCTTTTACTTTTTTCTTGGCTTCAAAATAAGATAATTTCTCTTCTACTTTTATTCTTTGAATTGCGACTTCTTCTTTGTAAATGGGACAGTTACGAGATCTGGCAGAGTGTTCGCCTCCACAGTTAACACAAACAATTGGTTCATTACAGCTTCTACCTTCGTGAATATTTTCCCCACAGACACATACTTGTGGTTTGTCACATTTTTCAGAGGTGTGTCCGAATCTCTGACATTTAAAACACCTTAAAGGTGCAGGAATATACTGACGAACGGGCAGTACATGAATTCCGGCTTTTACTTTTTTGGGCAGGGTCATCTGGTTAAAGGTAAGTATTAAAGATGGTGTATCTTGCATAGATCCGTCCCGTTTAATTATAATTCTTTTAACACTTATCACACCTTGGTCCTTCATATTTTCTTCTATTTCGGCTACCGAGCAATTAAGGAGGTCTCGGCAAGTAACTACACCTTTACTGTAGTTAAGAGAGGCGTGAGGCGTAACATCAATCTCCCAGTCATTAAAATATTTAATATCTCTTAATTTGATGCTCTGACTTGTGTTAGCGGTTTCAATTAAAAGTCCGTCTTTGATTTTTCTAACTGATTTGACAGTACCAACAATATTACAAAGAAGTTTATCTATCAGGAATGGGCTCACTCTAGAAAAGTCTCCCTCTTTCTTTTTAACGACCCAAAACCTAGGAACAATATTCCTATCTGGGTTTGTCACAGCCACCTTTGAAAAGGTGGGGTTCTTCCGCCTAGAGGCGGGGTTTGGGTTTATTTGGGGTGGATCCCCATCCACATCCCTATTTTGAGAGGGGGACGCCTCTTGTAATTTTGGATTAATAATTGTATTCATATTGATCCCACGAGTAAGCTCTGAAAGAAAAAACAACCGCAGCAGAGCAGGCTTACCACGGAAGGGACAAAGTTACAACCGGAAGTCGCCAGCTGTCCGGAGGCAGCCGTTTGAGACTCACTAACGTAGAGCCATTCATTCCTCGGCACGGCAAACACCTTGAATTACGGATTATTTTTTCAGGGTTCACTCCCATAGATCCATCGTGTTCTGCGAAAACAGGGTAACCTCTAGTCGGATGTGGCTCTTCACCACGCACGATGGTCTTGCAAGTGCATAGGCTATGTATTCGCATGACACTTGCCTGGGTCATTTGACCCTCTACCCCTATTATTATTATTTTTTTTTTTTTATTTTTTATGCAGCATCGATTACTAAGATGCAGCCTCCATTTCCTAAATACGGTTAGTTATATGAACAGCTCTAAGGTGAGTTAGTGTTTTTAATATACTTTCTCTACTGAAAAGTTTGTTTAGAATTGTAGGTTCAACTCCACATAGTGTTCGGTGGACTTGAAAATATTGGCAACTGAATATATGTTCCGGAAGAAGCCTATGGTTACAATGGGGACATCTGGGCCTAGGATTACCAACGAGAAGATGTGAATGAGTCAGGTGGGTATGTCCAATTCTCAATCTGCAAATTATTACCTGCTCGCGCCTTGTTAAATTTGTTGGGTATAACCATTTATTTATAGCTGGTTTAATAGTTTTAAGTTGGCCATTAGATTGAGACCATCTTTGTTGCCATATTTTTTGTACGATGTCTTTAATATTGATTTTTAAGTCACTATAAGGTATGGGTATACCGTTATCTACTGGACATTCCGTGGTTAATTTTGCAGCAGAGTCGGCTTTCTCATTCCCAGGAATTTGACAGTGTCCTGGAATCCATATTAATTCGCATATTTTGTTTATACTTGTTAGATACGTGTTTAATTCCAATATGCGTTGACATGTTATGTTCTTTGTAAATACATCACTTATCAAACTGATAGCACTAAGGGAGTCTGAGCACACAGTACATGATTGATAATTCGACATTGAAAAATACAAAAGAGCTTGCCAAATAGCGTATAGTTCAGCCGTGAAGACTGAACAGGAGTTATGGAGCGCCCATTGATATACACCACTATTCACGACTATAGCAGAACCAGTTCCATTCTCAAATTTTGATCCGTCAGTATAAATAATGAGATTATTTTGTCGGGATTCTAATTCTGCATAAAAAAGTGCTCTATAAGTTGAAGGAGGGGTATTTTCTTTTTTCCAAGATGCTAATTTGGTGTTAATTTTTGGGACAGAGAAAGCCCATGGAGGCACCGTGGATATCTGTTCTGTCAAAATTGGGTCCTGTATTACAGAAAACTTTTTGCAGGCTTCAATGTTTCTCGCTCTTGCCGGACGCGTTGTGGATAGTCTTGTTCCAAATTCATTATTAGAACTGAAAAAGGTATAATTAATGTGAGATGGTATAGAGAGAATCTTTGAGGCATATATAATTATTTGGGAATCTCTCCTGAGGTCCGGAGGAAGAACACCGGCATCACATTGTACAGCCATTGTTGGACTAGTTCTGAATGCACCTGTTGCATATCTTAAAGCTGCTGCTTGAATTCTGTCTAGACGTATAAGCCTAGATCGCCTACAGGAGTTATAGACAACAGCTGCATAGTCTATTTTACCCTGAATGACTGATTGATAAAATTTCAAAAGCACTTCCCTGTCAGCCCCCCACTTTATGCTGGACATACATTTAATTATATTTAATGCCTTTTGACACTTTGCTTCAAGTTGGATTAGCTGCTCGTTCCAAAGAAGTTTCGAGTCAAATATTAGGCCGAGACATTTTATGCTGCTTCTGACATTAATACGAACGCCCTCCATATAGAGCTTGGGATCCTCATGTGTTCGTCTCAATCTACAGAAGTGAATGGATGTAGTTTTTTCTGTTGAAAATTTAAATCCCCTTTGCTTTACCTCTTTATTCAGGTGAATTATGTCCTCATTTAAACACCGATTGATAGTATCCATGGACTGATTCCGTAAAAATATTACCAGATCGTCAACATATAAAATTTTTTTCACATTGGTTTCATTTTTCTCCAATATAAAATTAATTGCAATTGCAAATAATGTTACACTTAAAACGGACCCTTGAGGGATTCCATTTTCCAGAGTTCTAATCGAAGATTGCGCAGTACCTACTCTCACAGTAAAAATCCTTTCTTCAAGAAAGTTCTGAAGTAGTATTGGGAGTTTTCCCTTTAGTCCCCACTTGTTGAGTTGCTTAAGGATAGAAAATCTCCAGACTCGGTCATAGGCTTTTTCTAGGTCAAAACTCACCGCAACAAGATGTTCCCGATTCAAAAAAGATTTTTGAATTTCGTTCTCTAAGTACACTAGGGTGTCAATTGTAGAATGTTTGCTGCGGCAACCAGTTTGATTTTGAGAAAGAAGGTTGTTTGATTCCAACCACCAGGAGAGTCTTGTATTAATAATTTTTTCAAAAAGTTTTCCTAAACAGCTTGTTAAGGATATAGGTCGATAGCTGTTAGTGTCAGACAGAAGTTTATCGGGTTTTAAAAACGGGACAATAGTGGCCATCTTCCAGCTTTTTGGGAATGATCCTGAATTTAAGACACAATTGAATAGATTGAGAATGTATTGTAAATCCACTTCTGATAGGTTTTTTATCATGCCGTAGAGGATATCGTCATGACCAACTGCCGCCTCTTCACTATTTTCCATCGCGTGGTACAACTCATTAATTGTTATTGGGAAGTTGTAGGGTTCCCCATTCTGGGAAGTGAAGTCAAGTCTCATAGACTCTTGTCTAGCTTTGTATTCGGAGAATTCTTCTTCATATATGGATGACTTACTAGAGGATTCATAGTGATCGGCAAATTCTTCGCAAATTTGTTGTGGGTCCGTGACTACATCATTACCAGATTTTAATATTTGAGGAAACTCAAAAGTGTTTTTGCCAGTAATTATTTTTATTTTTCTCCAAATTTCCTGTAGACTTACCTGTGGGATAATTGTTCCGACGTATTCCTGCCAGGAAGCTGTTTTAGATTGAATGATCAATCTCCTCGAATAAGCTCTAGCTCTTTTGAAGTTAATCAGATTTTCTAATGTTGGGTACCTTTTAAATTTATTATAAAATGTCTTTCTCTGTTTAATAGCTACTTTGATGTTTTCATTCCACCATGGAACACATCTGCGTGATGTAGTCGGATTTGACCTGGGGATGCTTGATTTAGCTGCTTCCACTAATGACTTTGTAACAATATCAACGGCATCATCAACATTGTCAGGGAGACTGGGGATATTAACAGATTCTTTATATTTATTCCAGTCCGCTTTCTTTGTTAACCATCTTTCTTTCATTACAAACACTTTTGCATGTGTATCAGTTTTTATGATTATTGGGAAATGATCACTAGAATGTAACTCGTCGTCTACATCCCAGAATAATCTTGGTGCAAGCTGTGGAGAGCATAAGGATAAGTCAATAGCAGATGTGGCGCCATTTCTGGCACTAAAGTGAGTGGGTTTTCCACTGTTCAAAATTATTAAATTATTATGATCTATCACAGATTCTATGCGGCGACCTTTGGTATCCACAATTGTGGATCCCCAGGATGGCGAATGAGCGTTAAAATCCCCTACAATAAAAAGAGGTGGAGTAAGTTGGTTGATCACATCCTGGATCTGTTGTGAATGCCAGTTCCCATCCGGTAAGTAGAAATTACATATAGTAGTTTTAATTGGGTGATCAATCTGAACCGCTTTGACTTGTAAATTTGTAACTAATCTAACGTCTTTTGCAGGTATATTATTACGGATAAAAATAGCGACTCCTCCTTTGGCTCTGATGGAAGGTTGCCCATCTTTACGGAAACACCGAAACCCTCTAAGGCGAAAAGGTTCCTCTGGTTTAAGATGGGTTTCTTGAAGAAGAATAATTGATGGCGAAAACTGTTTTTTCAATAGATCGATCTCACCAATATGATTTTTGATACCATTGCAATTCCATTGGATAAAAATATTGTTGGTTTTGTCCATTGGTTATGATTATTATTATTATTATTACTTTTCTTTCAGCTATTTTTGACTGTAATCTTGGTGAAGTCGAGATGAAATTTATTAAAATCGAAATTTATTGTAGATATAAAAATATTGATATAAAATGTAAATATTAAAACGTGTAAATAACATAAATAAAATATAGATCTGAATAAAAATTTAAAATATCACAGATTATTATTTTTCTGGCGGTAACACCATCTCCTCTAAAGCATTCGAAGACGGCAGAATAAAGTCTGGGGTTGACGAGGTATTAGTCAAAGATTCTTTTGTTTTCTCACAAGTTGTGGCATCCATTTTATCGAGGCTCTTTTTTCTTGGTTTGCCCTTTGGCCACCCTCTTCTTCCTTTCTGTTTTTTTCGATAACTTACTCCGCTAGACACTGATTCGTTATCTGACGAGCCTGGGTGATCCCGCTTATATACAGATGGAAGAGACTGACAATCGGAGGCTTGCGAGGTGATACTTGAGGCTAAAGGAAACGTGATACATCTTTGTATAGAGCTTAGTAACAATGGTGTTAGTTCTTTGACAAGCTCTTGGATATTAACTTGTGGAGGAGCAGACAAAGGGGTAGTAGTAGCTGCACGAGCATAAGAAATATTAGGTTTAGGAGTAATAACAGCTACTTTTTTCTTAGCTTCAAAATAGGAAATATTTTCCTTCACTTTCACTTCCTGTATTGCTACTTCCTGCTTATATACTGGACATTCTCTGGCTCTCGATGAGTGTGGCCCATTACAGTTGACACATGTAAATGGCGGTTCACATGGTTTATCGGTGTGAAGTGGTTTACCGCATTCACATAACGGTTCTTTATTGCATCTTGCCGCAGGATGTCCAAAAAGTTGACAGCGGAAACATCTTAGTGGCGATGGAATGTATGGTCGGACCTTAAGTATATAAAAGGCGATTTTAATTTCACGTGGCATTTTTGGGGTGTCAAAGGTTAGAATATGAATAGGAGTGTCCGATAGGGTACCTCCTTTCTTTGATTTTATTCTTCTTACTCCTATTATCCCTTAGTCTTTTAGTTCATCTAATATTTCTTGTTCTGTACAGTTTAAGAGATCTCTACAATTTACTACACCTTGAGATTGATTTAGTTTGATATGTGGAACTATTTCAACTTCGTAATTCAGTACATGAGTTAATTTTTTAATTTGACTTGATTGTGCTGCAGAAGCTGTTTCGAGTAGTAAGCCGTCCTTTATTTTTCGCATATTTTTTACCTGTCCCACTTTTCCGTAAATATATTTATGTAATAAGAAGGGATTCGTTGTAGCGAAATCTCCTTCTTTTCTTTTCACGATCAAAAACCGAGGTTGATTTCTCGTCTCCTGATTCGTGTTCTTTGTTTGTTGGTGCTTTTCTGTAGTCGCAGATCCAGCACCACCCTCTGCGACCATTGGTGATTTAATTTTTTCAGAACTCATTCAGTTCCCACGAGTAGGGAAGAATTTCAAGGTCCACTGTGGCAGTGCTCCCTTACCACAGTAAGGCTGCATACAAATGAGGATCGCCTGGCACTCACAGGGCATCGTTAATAACTGCATTTTGGATGAGCCATTCATCTTGTTGGCACGATAGCTTCCACCTTAAGATTCCAGATTTTTTATTGAGGTTTACTCCTCTGAAATTCAGGAGTGATTTGTGAAGGAAAATGGATTGGGAGAGGATGGGTCAGCGGGCAGCTGGACTGGAGTCTCGTGGGTTCGTCAGACCCTTAGTATGCCAGCATCACGATGGGCATGGCCCACCGTGACACCAGCATACCCCCCTCCGGGGTATTATTATTATTATTATTGTTATTATTATTATTATTATTATTATTATTATTATTATTTCCAACTCAAGTGTACTCTTGCTCAGCTCTTGCTGGTAATGTTCACCTATCCCGAGCGTGTGTAAACGCAAATGGGATTAGGCACAGCAGTTACATATTTAGAAATTTACGGACAGTGTGACAAGTATTCAAAATTGCAGCCTTCTGCAGATCGATGTATGTGTTTTTGTGAAGACCTAGTTTGGTGAGGCTGTCTTGTAGAGTTTTGGGGATAAGTCCCGTAGATGAAACAATGACCGGCACCACCTCTACTTTCTCTGCCTGCCACATCTGTCCTACCTCAATTGCAAGATCGGTGTATTTTGCAATTTTCTCGTTGTATTTGTCTAAAATATTATTGTTATTGGGTACAGCAACATCCACTAGGAGAACCGAGTTAGCGTTTTTATCCACAACCACAATATCAGGCCGGTTATTCGTCACCCGTCTATCGGTGATAATTGACCTATCGTAGTATAGTCTGAAATCAGCATTCTCTAGAACTGCATGCGGATGGTACTTGTAATAAGGCGTGTAGGTGTTAACTAATCCAAATTTGTTGGCCAACTTCTGATGGATGATGTTGCAAAGTTGATTGTGCCTGCGTAGGTAATCAATGTTAGCTATGGCTGAACATCCCGACGTAATGTGTTGTATTGTCTCTGTTGTTTGTTGACACCTTCTGCACTTGTCCGATACGATATTTGGATCTCTTATAATAAATTTCTTGTAATTGTTGGTATTAATTACTTGGTCTTGGATCGCCATCATAAATCCTTCTGTTTCTGGAAACAATGTTCCATCAGAGAGCCACTTATTTGATGCTTCCTTGTCGATATATGGTTGATTGAGGTCGTGATGATGTCGACCATGGAGCGCTTTCTGGGACCACTCTGCCTGTTTGTCAGAGTCTGTAACGATTTCAAGTTTATTATCAGGGTTTACAAGATCTAAGGGGGAATAGTTTTTATCTGCTTTCGCGACCAGCTCATGCAATTTAGATGTTTGAGCCTTGCCAATGAAGAATTTTTGGAGTTGGGATATTTGTTTGTAATGTAAATTAACTACGTCCGTTAGAGCTCTCCCTCCCTCTTTTCTTGGTAGAGTGGTCCTAATAACTGATGATGTCGGGTGGTGACATTTGTGTTTGGTCATCATGGTTCGCGTTGTTCTTTGGATATCTTCCAGTTCTGTTTTTGTCCACTTCAGAATTCCAAATGAGTATGTCAGGACCGGTATCGCGTAGGTGTTAATTGCTTTGGCAAGATTTCCTGCGTTCAACTGGGATTTCAATAAAGCAGTTATCCTTTGAGTGAACTGTCCTCGAATTTTGGTTTTTGCTTGCTTCTGGTCTAGTAGCTTAGCTTGCTGAAATCCTAGATATTTGTAGGTTTCACCATTTTGCATCGCATTTATAATGTTCCCATTAGGTAGTAACACATCTCCGTTAACGATTTTACCCTTCTCGATATTCAAGGTTTTGCACTTGTCTAATCCAAATCCCATTTGGATATCACTGGAAAAATTTTCAGTGATATTAAGTAAATGTTGAATTTGACGCTGGTTTGATGCGTATATTTTGATGTCATCCATGTATAAAAGGTGGGAAACAGTGCAGCTAGTGTTCCTGTTGGCTTTGATTTTGAAGCCGTAATCCGTATCGTTAAGTAGATTGGAGAGTGGATTCATTGCCAAACAAAACCAAAGTGGACTCAGGGAGTCGCCCTGGAAGATCCCCCTACGGATAGAAATTTCATCAGTTTCGAGGTATTGACCATTTATTTGTAAATGAAGGTTCGTTCGCCAGTGCTTCATCGATGATTCAAGAAAAGTAACAAGAATGGGGTGTACTTTGTAAATTTGCAAAACTTTAACAAGCCAGGAATGTGGAACGCTATCAAATGCTTTCCTATAATCTACGAAAGCCGTGTAGATGTTGCGCTGTTCCTTCTGCGCCTGGTTTAGTATTACCGAATCGATGATGAGTTGTTCTTTGCAGCCTTGGTGATCTCGTCTGCACCCTTTCTGTTCTTCCGACAAGATGTTGTTATGATCCGCATGTCTGTAAATACGGTTAGTAATGCAAGACGTTAATATTTTATATATAGTTGGAAGGCATGTTATAGGTCTATACTGCGTAGGATCGTGAGTTTGATGCGTTTTGGGAAGCAAGTGGGTCGAACCCAGTGTCAGAAATGGTGGTGTATCTTCTGGATGTTGCAGAATATGTGAAAATGATGTTGCCATTGCTTCATGCAGACTGTCAAACTTCTTATACCAGAAGTTTTGGACATTGTCAACCCCTGGTGTCTTCCAACTACTGGTGCTCTTTATAGCTTCGGTTACCTCGCTTGTTGTCAAGTTAACGAAAGGCATTGGTTCAATGTTCATTTTTTCCTCCTCAGTTCTTATCCAGTGAGCGTTGGATTTATGTTCGATAGGGTTCGACCATAAAGAAGACCAATACTCCGTTAGCTCATCTTTATTTGGAAGACTTTGGTTGTGATTGTTTACTGTACCGCTTAGTTGCCTGTAAAATAACTTCTGATTGTTATTGAATAAGTAGTTTTGTTGTTTCCTTTTCGTGCACTTGACATATCGTGACAAACGTTTGGATTTTGCCTTTAACTTTTGCCTGAGTAAATCCATATATTCACATACATGTTGTTTATGTTGTGGGTGACCTGTAAAAGTTTTGATTTTTCGATAGATCTTTCTCACTCTGTTTGTTAAGCGCCTAGACGGTTTCAAGTTGTTTTTAAACTCTGTTAGCTGCCCCAATTCCCTTCTGATGTCATCAATGGACTTTTCCAGCCGGCGTTGCCACCAAGGCTTGAGCTGTTTGTAGTCTTTACCCCCATTGTTCTTTGGGGATTGGATTTGTTGATTGTGACTTCGAAGCACTGCTACCGCTCCACAATAGATGAGAGTGTGAAGTTGTTCCAGCGCTTCGCAGTCTTTAGCATGGTTCTGCAGTAGTAAGTTCACAGCTGCTAGTATGCTGTTAGTGCTCTTATTGGTTCGAAGCTTGGGTAGTTTTGGCCGCTGTATTGGGTTGGTGCCATTAAATTCCGCTAGTGCTTTACAAAGTTCGGTATTATAGTCATTATCGGTGGTTTTGTCGCAATCATTGTTTATCTCCTCAACGCCATCGTGGTCTCCTTGTGCATTCTCCGATTTATGTGTATCCTGATCGGTAATTATGTCATTCTCTCCATCTTGAAGGTCAAGAAGGACTTCACCTCGAATTTGTTGCAACGTCGGACCGGGTAGTAGATTGTTTCTCACAATACTTCGACGTTGGTCAGCAATACGCTGTTCCGTGAGATGGTGAAATTCTGGAAAATGTTCAATGAATGCACGGTGGAGGGCGTATCTGTATGTCGTCATATCAGTTTCCATCTTGGTGATTTTAAAGTAGGAGCGCATAATGAATGAGTTTAGCTCGATAGTCCACTTCATGCGCTTCCTGGGCTTTCCGGCTTTTGTGGTCGTAGATGTGCCGACTTGCGTCACTCCAGAAACATCAGAAGCCGGTGGCGGAGGATCGATGTTGTTTTCCCCCTGAGTGTGGTTCGCAGTAGCCCTACTCGGTGTCACGCTGCGCCTACCGCTAACCGAGGAAGAAGGTAAATCATTTTTCGAACAAGCCCTTCTAGCACCAACTTGAACGCGACAAGAGTTTAAGGTGTTGCAATGTCGATTCACCTGACGATTCCTGAGATTTAAGGTCCCGGAATTTACAATCGAATTATTGCTTCCCCCAGAATCCGTGGAGCAGACAGCCGATGTACTAGGTACACTAGCAGTGTGGGATTCTGAGCATTTAGCTCTACCCACCTGGGGTAATCTAGTTTTACAATTCGACATCGTGATTGTCGCATTTTAGACCTACTGCCAGGTGTTGATTCAGCCGCTCCTTACATGGAGAACAGACGCTGTCGGAGTACCGCTCCTTACATGGAGACCGTCGTGTCCTGAAACTAACTGGTTTTGGTTCGCTCCGAGGTATTTAATTTCCTCGATACCTTCTATATCTAAAAGGCATTCCCCGATCCACCACCTAGGGAAGCGCCCGATAGGGGACCAGTACCCCCACGGGTTATTATTATTATTATTATTTCCAAACTCAAGTGTACTCTTGCTCAGCTCTTGCTGGTAATGTTCACCTATCCCGAGCGTATGTAAACGCAAATGGGATTAGGCACAGCAGTTACATATTTAGAAATTTACGGACAGTGTGACAAGTATTCAAAATTGCAGCCTTCTGCAGATCGATGTATGTGTTTTTGTGAAGACCTAGTTTGGTGAGGCTGTCTTGTAGAGTTTTGGGGATTAGTCCCGTAGATGAAACGATGACTGGCACCACCTCTACTTTCTCTGCCTGCCACATCTGTCCCACCTCAATTGCAAGATCGGTGTATTTTGCAATTTTCTCGTTGTATTTGTCTAACATATTGTTGTTATTGGGTACAGCAACATCCACTAGAAGAACCGAGTTAGCTTTTTTATCCACAACTACAATATCAGGCCGGTTATTCGTCACCCGTCTATCGGTGATAATTGACCTATCGTAGTATAGTCTAAAATCAGCATTCTCTAGAACTGCATGTGGATGGTACTTGTAATAAGGCGTGTAGGTGTTAACTAATCCAAATTTGTTGGCCAACTTCTGATGAATTATGTTGCACAGTTGGTTGTGCCTGCGTAGGTAATCAATGTTAGCTATGGCTGAACATCCCGACGTAATGTGTTGTATCGTCTCTGTTGTTTGTTGACACCTTCTGCACTTGTCCGACACGATGTTTGGATCTCTTATAACAAATTTCTTGTAATTATTGGTATTAATTACTTGGTCTTGGATCGCCATCATAAATCCTTCTGTTTCTGGAAACAATGTTCCATCAGAGAGCCACTTATTTGATGCTTCCTTGTCGATATATGGTTGATTGAGGTCGTGATGATGTCGACCATGGAGCGCTTTCTGGGCCCACTCTGCCTGTTTGTCAGAGTCTGTAACGATTTCAAGTTTATTATCAGGGCTTACAAGATCTAAGGGGGAATAGTTTTTATCTGCTTTCGCGACCAACTCATGCAATTTAGATGTTTGAGCCTTGCCAATGAAGAATTTTTGGAGTTGGGATATTTGCTTGTAATGTAAATTTACTATGTCCGTTAGAGCTCTCCCTCCCTCTTTTCTTGGTAGTGTGGTCCTAATAACTGATGATGTCGGGTGGTGACATTTGTGTTTGGTCATCATGGTTCGCGTTGTTCTTTGAATATCTTCCAGTTCTGTTTTTGTCCACTTCAGAATTCCAAATGAGTATGTCAGGATCGGTATGGCGTGGGTGTTAATTGCTTTGGCAAGATTTCCTGCATTCAACTGGGATTTCAATAAAGCAGATATCCTTTGAGTGAACTGTCCTCGAATTTTGGTTTTTGCTTGCTTCTGGTCAAGTAGCTTAGCTTGCTGGAATCCTAGATATTTGTAGGTTTCACCATTTTGCATGGCATTTATAATGTTCCCATTAGGTAGTAATACATCTCCGTTAACGATTTTACCCTTCTCGATATTTAAGGTTTTGCACTTGTCTAATCCAAATCCCATTTGTATATCGCTGGAAAATTTTTCAGTAATATTAAGTAAATGTTGAATTTGACGCTGGTTTGATGCGTATATTTTGATGTCATCCATGTATAAGAGGTGGGAAACAGTGCAGCTAGTGTTTCTGTTGGCCTTGATTCTAAAGCCGTAATCCGTATCGTTAAGTAGATTGGAGAGTGGATTCATTGCCAAACAAAACCAAAGTGGACTCAGGGAGTCGCCTTGGAAGATCCCCCTACGGATAGAAATTTCACCAGTTTCGAGGTATTGACCATTTATTTGTAAATGAAGGTTCGTTCGCCAGTGCTTCATCGATGATTCAAGAAAAGTAACAAGAGTGGGGTGTACTTTGTAAATTTGCAAAACTTTAACAAGCCAGGAATGTGGAACGCTATCAAATGCTTTCCTATAATCAACGAAAGCCGTGTAGATGTTGCGCTGTTCCTTCTGCGCCTGTTTTAGTATTACCGAATCGATGATGAGTTGCTCTTTGCAGCCTTGGTGATCTCGTCTGCACCCTTTTTGTTCTTCCGACAAGATGTTGTTTTGATCGGCATGTCTGTAAATACGGTTAGTAATGCAAGACGTTAATATTTTATATATAGTTGGAAGGCATGTTATAGGTCTATACTGCGTAGGATCGTGAGTTTGATGCGTTTTGGGAAGCAAGTGGGTCGAACCCAGTGTCAGAAACGGTGGTGTATCTTCTGGATGCTGCAGAATATGTGTAAATGATCTTGCCATTGCTTCATGCAGACTGTCAAACTTCTTATACCAGAAGTTTTGGACATGGTCAACTCCTGGTGTCTTCCAATTACTGGTGCTCTTTATAGCTTCGGTTACCTCGCTTGTTGTCAAGTTAACGAAAGGCATTGGTTCAATGTTAATTTTTTCCTCCTCAGTTCTTATCCAGTGAGCGTTGGATTTATGTTCGATAGGGTTCGACCATAAAGAAGACCAGTACTCCGTTAGCTCATCTTTATCTGGGAGACTTTGGTTGTGATTGTTTACAGTACCGCTTAGTTGCCTGTAAAATAACTTCTGATTGTTATTGAATAAGTAGTTCTGTTGTTTCCTTTTCGTGCACTTGACATATCGTGACAAACGTTTTGATTTTGCCTTTAACTTTTGCCTGAGTGAATCGATATATTCACATACATGTTGTTTATGTTGTGGGTGACCTGTATAAGTGTTGATTCTTCGATAGATCTTCCTCACTCTGTTTGTTAAGCGCCTAGACGGTTTCAAGTTGTTTTTAAATTCTGTAAGCTGCCCCAATTCCCTTCTGATGTCATCAATGGACTTTTCCAGCCGGCGTTGCCACCAAGGCTTGAGCTGTTTGTAGTCTTTACCCCGATTGTTCTTAGGGGATTGGATCTGTTGATTGTGACTTCGAATCACTGCTACCGCTCCACAATAGATGAGAGTGTGAAGTTGTTCCAGCGCCTCGCAGTCTTTAGCATAGTTCTGCAGTAGTAAGTTCACAGCTGCTAGTATGCTGTTAGTGCTCTTATTGGTTCGCAGCTTTGGTAATTTTGGCCGGTGTATTGGGTTGGTGCCATTAAATTCCGCTAGTGCTTTACAAAGTTCGGTATTATAGTCATTATCGGTGGTTTTGTCGCAATCATTGTTTATTTCCTCAACGCCATTGTGGTCTCCTTGTGCATTCTCCGATTTATGTGTATCCTGATCGGTAATTATGTCATTCTCTCCATCTTGAAGGTCAAGAAGGACTTCACCTCGAATTTGTTGCAACGTCGGACCGGGTAGTAGATTGTTTTTCACAATACTTCGACGTTGGTCAGCAATACGCTGTTCCGTGAGATGGTGAAATTCTGGATAATGTTCAACGAATGCACGGTGGAGGGCGTATCTGTATGTCGTCATATCAGTTTCCATATTCGTGATTTTAAAGTAGGAGCGCATAATGAATGAGTTTAGCTCGATAGTCCACTTCATGCGCTTCCTGGGCTTTCCGGCTTTTGTGGTCGTAGATGTGCCGACTTGCGTCACTCCAGAAACATCAGAAGCCGGTGGCGGAGGATCGATGTTGTTTTCCCCCTGAGTGTGGTTCGCAGTAGCCCTACTCGGTGTCACGCTGCGCCTACCGCTAACCGAGGAAGAAGGTAAATCATTTTTCGAACAAGCCCTTCTAGCACCAACTTGAACGCGACAAGAGTTTAAGGTGTTGCAATGTCGATTCACCTGACGATTCCTGAGATTTAGGGTCCCGGAATTTACACTCGAATTATTGCTCCCCCCAGAATCCGTGGAGCAGACAGCCGATGTACTAGGTACACAAGCAGTGTGGGATTCTGAGCATTTAGCTCTACCCACCTGGGGTAATCTTGTTTTACAATTCGACATCGTGATTGTCGCATTTTAGACCTACTGCCAGGTGCTGATTCAGCCGCTCCTTACTTATATATATATTATATATATATATATTATATTATTATTATTATTATTATTATTATTATTATTATTATTATTATTATTATTATTATTATTATTATTATTATTATTATTATTATTATTTCCAACTCAAGTGTACTCTTGCTCAGCTCTTGCTGGTAATGTTCACCTGTCCCGAGCGTGTGTAAACGCAAATGGGATTAGGCTCAGCAGTTACATATTTAGAAATTTACGGACAGTGTGACAAGTATTCAAAATTGCAGCCTTCTGCAGATCGATGTATGTGTTTTTGTGAAGACCTAGTTTGGTGAGGCTGTCTTGTAGAGTTTTGGGGATTAGTCCCGTAGATGAAACGATGATCGGCACCACCTCTACTTCCTCTGCATGCCACATCTGTCCTACCTCAATTGCAAGATCGGTGTATTTTGCAATTTTCTCGTTGTATTTGTCTAACATATTGTTGTTATTGGGTACAGCAACATCCACTAGAAGAACCGAGTTAGCTTTTTTATCCACAACTACAATATCAGGCCGGTTATTCATCACCCGACTATCGGTGATAATTGACCTATCGTAGTATAGTCTAAAATCAGCATTCTCTAGAACTGCATGAGGATGGTACTTGTAATAAGGCGTGTAGGTGTTAACTAATCCAAATTTGTTGGCCAACTTCTGATGAATGATGTTGCACAGTTGGTTGTGCCTGCGTAGGTAATCAATGTTAGCTATGGCTGAACATCCCGACGTAATGTGTTGTATCGTCTCTGTTGTTTGTTGACACCTTCTGCACTTGTCCGACACGATGTTTGGATCTCTTATAACAAATTTCTTGTAATTGTTGGTATTAATAACTTGGTCTTGGATCGCCATCATAAATCCTTCTGTTTCTGGAAACAATGTTCCATCAGAAAGCCACTTATTTGATGCTTCCTTGTCGATATATGGTTGATTGAGGTCGTGATGATGTCGACCATGAAGCGCTTTCTGGGCCCACTCCGCCTGTTTGTCAGAGTCTGTAACGATTTCAAGTTTTTTATCAGGGTTTACAAGATCTAAGGGGGAATAGTTTTTATCTGCTTTCGCGACCAGCTCATGCAATTTAGATGTTTGAGCCTTGCCAATGAAGAACTTTTGGAGTTTAGATATTTGATTATAATGTAAATTAACTATGTCCGTTAAAGCTCTCCCTCCCTCTTTTCTTGGTAATGTGGTCCTAATAACTGATGATGTCGGGTGGTGACATTTGTGTTTGGTCATCATGGTTCGCGTTGTTCTTTGAATATCTTCCAGTTCTGTTTTTGTCCACTTCAGAATTCCAAATGAGTATGTCAGGATCGGTATGGCGTAGGTGTTAATTGCTTTGGCGAGATTTCCTGCGTTCAACTGGGATTTCAATAAAGCAGTTATCCTTTGAGTGAACTGTCCTCGAATTTTGGTTTTTGCTTGCTTCTGGTCTAGTAGCTTAGCTTGCTGAAATCCTAGATATTTGTAGGTTTCACCATTTTGCATGGCATTTATAATGTTCCCATTAGGTAGTAATACATCTCCGTTAACGATTTTACCCTTCTCGATATTTAAGGTTTTGCACTTGTCTAATCCAAATCCCATTTGTATATCACTGGAAAATTTTTCAGTAATATTAAGTAAATGTTGAATTTGACGCTGGTTTGATGCGTATATTTTGATGTCATCCATGTATAAGAGGTGGGAAACAGTGCAGCTAGTGTTTCTGTTGGCCTTGATTTTAAAGCCGTAATCCGTATCGTTAAGTAGATTGGAGAGTGGATTCATTGCCAAACAAAACCAAAGTGGACTCAGGGAGTCGCCTTGGAAGATCCCCCTACGGATAGAAATTTCATCAGTTTCGAGGTATTGACCATTTATTTGTAAATGAAGGTTCGTTCGCCAGTGCTTCATCGATGATTCAAGAAAAGTAACAAGAGTCGGGTGTACTTTGTAAATTTGCAACACTTTAACAAGCCAGGAATGTGGAACGCTATCAAATGCTTTCCTATAATCTACGAAAGCCGTGTAGATGTTGCGCTGTTCCTTCTGCGCCTGTTTTAGTATTACCGAATCCATGATGAGTTGCTCTTTGCAGCCTTGGTGATCTCGTCTGCACCCTTTTTGTTCTTCCGACAAGATGTTGTTTTGATCGGCATGTCTGTAAATACGGTTAGTAATGCAAGACGTTAATATTTTATATATAGTTGGAAGGCATGTTATAGGTCTATACTGCGTAGGATCGTGAGTTTGATGCGTTTTGGGAAGCAAGTGGGTCGAACCCAGTGTCAGAAATGGTGGTGTATCTTCTGGATGCTGCAGAATATGTGTAAATGATCTTGCCATTGCTTCATGCAGACTGTCAAACTTCTTATACCAGAAGTTTTGGACATTGTCAACTCCTGGTGTCTTCCAACTACTGGTGCTCTTTATAGCTTCGGTTACCTCGCTTGTTGTCAAGTTAACGAAAGGCATTGGTTCAATGTTAATTTTTTCCTCCTCAGTTCTTATCCAGTGAGCGTTGGATTTATGTTCGATAGGGTTCGACCATAAAGAAGACCAGTACTCCGTTAGCTCATCTTTATCTGGGAGACTTTGGTTGTGATTGTTTACAGTACCGCTTAGTTGCCTGTAAAATAACTTCTGATTGTTATTGAATAAGTAGTTCTGTTGTTTCCTTTTCGTGCACTTGACATATCGTGACAAACGTTTTGATTTTGCCTTTAACTTTTGCCTGAGTGAATCGATATATTCACATACATGTTGTTTATGTTGTGGGTGACCTGTATAAGTGTTGATTCTTCGATAGATCTTCCTCACTCTGTTTGTTAAGCGCCTAGACGGTTTCAAGTTGTTTTTAAATTCTGTAAGCTGCCCTAACTCCCTTCTGATGTCATCATTATTATTATTATTATTATTATTATTAATATTATTATTATTATTATTATTATTATTATTATTATTATTATTATTATTATTATTATTATTATTATTATTATTATTATTATTATTATTATTATTATTATTATTATTTCCAATTCAAGTGTACTCTTGCTCAGCTTTTGCTGGTAATGTTCACCTATCCCGAGCGTTTGTAAACGCAAATGGAATTAGGCACAGCAGTTACATATTTAGAAATTTACGGACAGTGTGACAAGTATTCAAAATTGCAGCCTTCTGCAGATCGATGTATGTGTTTTTGTGAAGACCTAGTTTGGTGAGGCTGTCTTGTAGAGTTTTGGGGATTAGTCCCGTAGATGAAACGATGACCGGCACCACCTCTACCCTCTCTGCATGCCACATCTGTCCTACCTCAATTGCAAGATCGGTGTATTTTGCAATTTTCTCGTTGTATTTGTCTAACACATTTTTGTTATTGGGTACAGCAACATCCACTAGAAGAACCGAGTTAGCTTTTTTATCCACAACTACAATATCAGGCCGGTTATTCGTCACCCGTCTATCGGTGATAATTGACCTATCGTAGTATAGTCTAAAATCAGCATTCTCTAGAACTGCATGAGGATGGTACTTGTAATAAGGCGTGTAAGTGTTAACTAATCCAAATTTGTTGGCCAACTTCTGATGAATGATGTTGCACAGTTGGTTGTGCCTGCGTAGGTAATCAATGTTAGCTATGGCTGAACATCCCGACGTAATGTGTTGTATCGTCTCTGTTGTTTGTTGACACCTTCTGCACTTGTCCGACACGATGTTTGGATCTCTGATAACAAATTTCTTGTAATTGTTGGTATTAATAACTTGGTCTTGGATCGCCATCATAAATCCTTCTGTTTCTGGAAACAATGTTCCATCAGAGAGCCACTTATTTGATGCTTCCTTGTCGATATATGGTTGATTGAGGTCGTGATGATGTCGACCATGAAATGCTTTCTGGGCCCACTCCGCCTGTTTGTCAGAGTCTGTAACGATTTCAAGTTTATTATCAGGGTTTACAAGATCTAAGGGGGAATAGTTTTTATCTGCTTTCGCGACCAGCTCATGCAATTTAGATGTTTGAGCCTTGCCAATGAAGAACTGTTGGAGTTTAGATATTTGTTTGTAATGTTAATTAACTATGTCCGTTAGAGCTCTCCCTCCCTCTTTTCTTGGTAGTGTGGTCCTAATAACTGATGATGTCGGGTGGTGACATTTGTGTTTGGTCATCATGGTTCGCGTTGTTCTTTGAATATCTTCCAGTTCTGTTTTTGTCCACTTCAGAATTCCAAATGAGTATGTCAGGACCGGTATGGCGTAGGTGTTAATTGCTTTGGCAAGATTTCCTGCGTTCAACTGGGATTTCAATAAAGCAGTTATCCTTTGAGTGAACTGTCCTCGAATTTTGGTTTTTGCTTGCTTCTGGTCTAGTAGCTTAGCTTGCTGAAATCCTAGATATTTGTAGGTTTCACCATTTTGCATGGCATTTATAATGTTCCCATTAGGTAGTAACACATCTCCGTTAACGATTTTACCCTTCTCCATATTCAAGGTTTTGCACTTGTCTAATCCAAATCCCATTTGTATATCACTGGAAAAATTTTCAGTGATATTAAGTAAATGTTGAATTTGACGCTGGTTTGATGCGTATATTTTGATGTCATCCATATATAAAAGGTGGGAAACAGTGCAGCTAGTGTTCCTGTTGGCTTTGATTTTAAAGCCGTAATCCGTATCGTTAAGTAGCTTGGAAAGTGGATTCATTGCCAAACAAAACCAAAGTGGACTCAGGGAGTCGCCCTGGAAGATCCCCCTACGGATAGAAATTTCATCAGTTTCGAGGTATTGACCATTTATTTGTAAATGAAGGTTCGTTCGCCAGTGCTTCATCGATGATTCAAGAAAAGTAACAAGAATGGGGTGTACTTTGTAAATTTGCAAAACTTTAACAAGCCAGGAATGTGGAACGCTATCAAATGCTTTCCTATAATCTACGAAAGCCGTGTATATGTTGCGCTGTTCCTTCTGCGCCTGTTTTAGTATTACCGAATCGATGATGAGTTGTTCTTTGCAGCCTTGGTGATCTCGTCTGCACCCTTTCTGTTCTTCCGACAAGATGTTGTTGTGATCCGCATGTCTGTAAATACGGTTAGTAATGCAAGACGTTAATATTTTATATATAGTTGGAAGGCATGTTATAGGTCTATACTGCGTAGGATCGTGAGTTTGATGCGTTTTGGGAAGCAAGTGGGTCGAACCCAGTGTCACAAATGGTGGTGTATCTTCTGGATGTTGCAGAATATGTGTAAATGATCTTGCTATTGCTTCATGCAGACTGTCAAACTTCTTATACCAGAAGTTTTGGACATTGTCAGCTCCTGGTGTCTTCCAACTACTGGTGCTCTTTATAGCTTCGGTTACCTCGCTTGTTGTCAAGTTAACGAAAGGCATTGGTTCAATGTTTATTTTTTCCTCCTCAGTTCTTATCCAGTGAGCGTTGGATTTATGTTCGATAGGGTTCGACCATAAAGAAGACCAGTACTCCGTTAGCTCATCTTTATTTGGAAGACTTTGGTTGTGGTTGTTTACTGTACCGCTTAGTTGCCTGTAAAATAACTTCTGATTGTTATTGAATAAGTAGTTTTATTGTTTCCTTTTCGTGCACTTGACATATCGTGACAAACGTTTGGATTTTGCCTTTAACTTTTGCCTGAGTAAATCCATATATTCACATACATGTTGTTTATGTTGTGGGTGACCTGTAAAAGTTTTGATTTTTCGATAGATCTTTCTCACTCTGTTTGTTAAGCGCCTAGACGGTTTCAAGTTGTTTTTAAATTCTGTTAGCTGCCCCAATTCCCTTCTGATGTCATCAATGGACTTTTCCAGCCGGCGTTGCCACCAAGGCTTGAGCTGTTTGTAGTCTTTACCCCGATTGTTCTTTGGGGATTGGATTTGTTGATTGTGACATCGAAGCACTGCTACCGCTCCACAATAGATGAGAGTGTGAAGTTGTTCCAGCGCTTCGCAGTCTTTGGCATGGTTCTGCAGTAGTAGGTTCACAGCTGCTAGTATGCTGTTAGTGCTCTTATTGGTTCGAAGCTTGGGTAGTTTTGGCCGGTGTATTGGGTTGGTGTCATTAAATTCCGCTAGTGCTTTACAAAGTTCGGTATTATAGTCATTATCGGTGGTTTTGTCGCAATCATTGTTTATTTCCTCAACGCCATTGTGGTCTCCTTGTGCATTCTCCGATTTATGTGTATCCTGATCGGTAATTATGTCATTCTCTCCATCTTGAAGGTCAAGAAGGACTTCACCTCGAATTTGTTGCAACGTCGGACCGGGTAGTAGATTATTTCTCACAATACTTCGACGTTGGTCAGCAATACGCTGTTCCGTGAGATGGTGAAATTCTGGAAAATGTTCAATGAATGCACGGTGGAGGGCGTATCTGTATGTCGTCATATCAGTTTCCATCTTGGTGATTTTAAAGTAGGAGCGCATAATGAATGAGTTTAGCTCGATAGTCCACTTCATGCGCTTCCTGGGCTTTCCGGCTTTTGTGGTCGTAGATGTGCCGACTTGCGTCACTCCAGAAACATCAGAAGCCGGTGGCGGAGGATCGATGTTGTTTTCCCCCTGAGTGTGGTTCGCAGTAGCCCTACTCGGTGTCACGCTGCGCCTACCGCTAACCGAGGAAGAAGGTAAATCATTTTTCGAACAAGCCCTTCTAGCACCAACTTGAACGCGACAAGAGTTTAAGGTGTTGCAATGTCGATTCACCCGACGATTCCTGAGATTTAAGGTCCCGGAATTTACAATCGGATTATTGCTCCCCCCAGAATCCGTGGAGCAGACAGCCGATGTACTAGGTACACTAGCAGTGTGGGATTCTGAGCATTTAGCTCTACCCACCTGGGGTAATCTAGTTTTACAATTCGACATCGTGATTGTCGCATTTTAGACCTACTGCCAGGTGCTGATTCAGCCGCTCCTTACATGGAGAACAGACGCTGTCGGAGTACCGCTCCTTACATGGAGACCGTCGTGTCCTGAAACTAACTGGTTTTGGTTCGCTCCGAGGTATTTAATTTCCTCGATACCTTCTATATCTAAAAGGCATTCCCCGATCCACCACCTGGGGAAGCGCCCGATAGGGGACCAGTACCCCCACGGGTTATTATTATTATTATTATTATTATTATTTCCAACTCAAGTGTACTCTTGCTCAGCTCTTGCTGGTAATGTTCACCTATCCCGAGCGTGTGTAAACGCAAATGGGATTAGGCACAGCAGTTACATATTTAGAAATTTACGGACAGTGTGACAAGTATTCAAAATTGCAGCCTTCTGCAGATCGATGTATGTGTTTTTGTGAAGACCTAGTTTGGTGAGGCTGTCTTGTAGAGTTTTGGGGATTAGTCCCGTAGATGAAACGATGACTGGCACCACCTCTACTTTCTCTGCCTGCCACATCTGTCCCACCTCAATTGCAAGATCGGTGTATTTTGCAATTTTCTCGTTGTATTTGTCTAACATATTGTTGTTATTGGGTACAGCAACATCCACTAGAAGAACCGAGTTAGCTTTTTTATCCACAACTACAATATCAGGCCGGTTATTCGTCACCCGTCTATCGGTGATAATTGACCTATCGTAGTATAGTCTAAAATCAGCATTCTCTAGAACTGCATGTGGATGGTACTTGTAATAAGGCGTGTAGGTGTTAACTAATCCAAATTTGTTGGCCAACTTCTGATGAATTATGTTGCACAGTTGGTTGTGCCTGCGTAGGTAATCAATGTTAGCTATGGCTGAACATCCCGACGTAATGTGTTGTATCGTCTCTGTTGTTTGTTGACACCTTCTGCACTTGTCCGACACGATGTTTGGATCTCTTATAACAAATTTCTTGTAATTATTGGTATTAATTACTTGGTCTTGGATCGCCATCATAAATCCTTCTGTTTCTGGAAACAATGTTCCATCAGAGAGCCACTTATTTGATGCTTCCTTGTCGATATATGGTTGATTGAGGTCGTGATGATGTCGACCATGGAGCGCTTTCTGGGCCCACTCTGCCTGTTTGTCAGAGTCTGTAACGATTTCAAGTTTATTATCAGGGCTTACAAGATCTAAGGGGGAATAGTTTTTATCTGCTTTCGCGACCAACTCATGCAATTTAGATGTTTGAGCCTTGCCAATGAAGAATTTTTGGAGTTGGGATATTTGCTTGTAATGTAAATTTACTATGTCCGTTAGAGCTCTCCCTCCCTCTTTTCTTGGTAGTGTGGTCCTAATAACTGATGATGTCGGGTGGTGACATTTGTGTTTGGTCATCATGGTTCGCGTTGTTCTTTGAATATCTTCCAGTTCTGTTTTTGTCCACTTCAGAATTCCAAATGAGTATGTCAGGATCGGTATGGCGTAGGTGTTAATTGCTTTGGCAAGATTTCCTGCGTTCAACTGGGATTTCAATAAAGCAGATATCCTTTGAGTGAACTGTCCTCGAATTTTGGTTTTTGCTTGCTTCTGGTCAAGTAGCTTAGCTTGCTGGAATCCTAGATATTTGTAGGTTTCACCATTTTGCATGGCATTTATAATGTTCCCATTAGGTAGTAATACATCTCCGTTAACGATTTTACCCTTCTCGATATTTAAGGTTTTGCACTTGTCTAATCCAAATCCCATTTGTATATCGCTGGAAAATTTTTCAGTAATATTAAGTAAATGTTGAATTTGACGCTGGTTTGATGCGTATATTTTGATGTCATCCATGTATAAGAGGTGGGAAACAGTGCAGCTAGTGTTTCTGTTGGCCTTGATTCTAAAGCCGTAATCCGTATCGTTAAGTAGATTGGAGAGTGGATTCATTGCCAAACAAAACCAAAGTGGACTCAGGGAGTCGCCTTGGAAGATCCCCCTACGGATAGAAATTTCACCAGTTTCGAGGTATTGACCATTTATTTGTAAATGAAGGTTCGTTCGCCAGTGCTTCATCGATGATTCAAGAAAAGTAACAAGAGTGGGGTGTACTTTGTAAATTTGCAAAACTTTAACAAGCCAGGAATGTGGAACGCTATCAAATGCTTTCCTATAATCAACGAAAGCCGTGTAGATGTTGCGCTGTTCCTTCTGCGCCTGTTTTAGTATTACCGAATCGTTGATAATTTGTTCTTTGCAGCCTTGGTGATCTCGTCTGCACCCTTTCTGTTCTTCCGACAAGGTGTTGTTTTGATCCGCATGTCTGTAAATACGGTTAGTAATGCAAGACGTTAATATTTTATATATAGTTGGATAGTTGGATTTTGCCTTTAACTTTTGCCTGAGTGAATCGATATATTCACATACATGTTGTTTATGTTGTGGGTGACCTGTATAAGTGTTGATTCTTCGATAGATCTTCCTCACTCTGTTTGTTAAGCGCCTAGACGGTTTCAAGTTGTTTTTAAATTCTGTAAGCTGCCCCAATTCCCTTCTGATGTCATCAATGGACTTTTCCAGCCGGCGTTGCCACCAAGGCTTGAGCTGTTTGTAGTCTTTACCCCGATTGTTCTTAGGGGATTGGATCTGTTGATTGTGACTTCGAATCACTGCTACCGCTCCACAATAGATGAGAGTGTGAAGTTGTTCCAGCGCCTCGCAGTCTTTAGCATAGTTCTGCAGTAGTAAGTTCACAGCTGCTAGTATGCTGTTAGTGCTCTTATTGGTTCGCAGCTTTGGTAATTTTGGCCGGTGTATTGGGTTGGTGCCATTAAATTCCGCTAGTGCTTTACAAAGTTCGGTATTATAGTCATTATCGGTGGTTTTGTCGCAATCATTGTTTATTTCCTCAACGCCATTGTGGTCTCCTTGTGCATTCTCCGATTTATGTGTATCCTGATCGGTAATTATGTCATTCTTTCCATCTTGAAGGTCAAGAAGGACTTCACCTCGAATTTGTTGCAACGTCGGACCGGGTAGTAGATTGTTTTTCACAATACTTCGACGTTGGTCAGCAATACGCTGTTCCGTGAGATGGTGAAATTCTGGATAATGTTCAACGAATGCACGGTGGAGGGCGTATCTGTATGTCGTCATATCAGTTTCCATATTCGTGATTTTAAAGTAGGAGCGCATAATGAATGAGTTTAGCTCGATAGTCCACTTCATGCGCTTCCTGGGCTTTCCGGCTTTTGTGGTCGT
Source organism: Lochmaea crataegi (assembly GCA_947563755.1). Lineage (NCBI taxonomy): Eukaryota > Metazoa > Arthropoda > Insecta > Coleoptera > Chrysomelidae > Lochmaea > Lochmaea crataegi. Next base: position 30,370,984 of record OX387429.1, read on the forward strand.
AGATGTGCCGACTTGCGTCACTCCAGAAACATCAGAAGCCGGTGGCGGAGGATCGATGTTGTTTTCCCCCTGAGTGTGGTTCGCAGTAGCCCTACTCGGTGTCACGCTGCGCCTACCGCTAACCGAGGAAGAAGGTAAATCATTTTTCGAACAAGCCCTTCTAGCACCAACTTGAACGCGACAAGAGTTTAAGGTGTTGCAATGTCGATTCACCTGACGATTCCTGAGATTTAGGGTCCCGGAATTTACACTCGAATTATTGCTCCCCCCAGAATCCGTGGAGCAGACAGCCGATGTACTAGGTACACAAGCAGTGTGGGATTCTGAGCATTTAGCTCTACCCACCTGGGGTAATCTTGTTTTACAATTCGACATCGTGATTGTCGCATTTTAGACCTACTGCCAGGTGCTGATTCAGCCGCTCCTTACATAGAGAACAGACGCTGTCGGAGTACCGCTCCTTACATGGAGACCGTCGTGTCCTGAAACTAACTGGTTTTGGTTCGCTCCGAGGTATCTTTATTATATATATTATTATATATATTATTATATAGGTATATTATTATTATTATTATTATTATTATTATTATTATTATTATTATTATTATTATTATTATTATTTCCAACTCAAGTGTACTCTTGCTCAGCTCTTGCTGGTAATGTTCACCTATCCCGAGCGTTTGTAAACGCAAATGTGATTAGGCAGAGCAGTTACATATTTAGAAATTTACGGACAATGTGACAAGTATTCAAAATTGCAGCCTTCTGCAGATCGATGTATGTGTTTTTGTGAAGACCTAGTTTGGTGAGGATGTCTTGTAGAGTTTTGGGGGTTAGTCCCGTAGATGAAACGATGACCGGCACCACCTCTACTTTGTCTGCCTGCCACATCTGTCCTACCTCAATTGCAAGATCGGTGTATTTTGCAATTTTCTCGTTGTATTTGTCTGAAATATTGTTGTTATTGGGTACAGCAACATCCACTAGGAGAACCGAGTTAGCTTTTAAATCCACAACCACAATAGCAGGCCGGTTATTCGTCACCCATCTATCGGTGATAATTGACTTATCGCAGTATAGTCTAAAATCAGCATTATCTAGAACTGCATGCGGATGGTACTTGTAATAAGGCGTGTAGGTGTTAACTAATCCAAATTTGTTGGCCAACTTCTGATGGATTATGTTGCAAAGTTGATTGTGCCTGCGTAGGTAATCAATGTTAGCTATGGCTGAACATCCCGACGTAATGTGTTGTATCGTCTCTGTTATTTGTTGACACCTTCTGCACTTGTCCGATACGATGTTTGGATCTCTTATAACAAATTTCTTGTAATTGTTGGTATTAATAACTTGGTCTTGGATCACCATCATAAATCCTTCTGTTTCTGAGAACAATGTTCAATCAGAAAGCCACTCATTTGTTGCTTCCTTGTCGATATATGGTTGATTGAGGTCATGATGATGTCGACCACGAAGCGCTTTCTGGGCCCACTTTGCCTATTTGTTAGATTATGTAACGATTTCAAGTTTCTCATCAGGGTTTACAAGATCTAAGTAGGAATAGTTTTTATCTGCTTTCGCGACCAGCTCATGCAATCTAGATGTTTGTTTTGCCAATGAAAAATTTTTGGAGTTTAGATATTTGTTTGTAATGTAAATTAACTATGTCCGTTAGAGCTCTCCCTCCCTCTTTTCTTGGTAGTGTGGTCCTAATAACTGATGGCGGGTGGCGACATTTGTGTTTGTTCATCATGGTTCGCATTGTTCTCTGAGTATCTCCCAGTTCTGTTTTTGTCCACTTCAGAATTCCAAATGAGTATGTCAGGACCGGTATGGCGTAGGTGTTAATTGCTTTGGCGAGATTTCCTGCGTTCAAATGGGATTTTAATAAAGCAGTTATCTTTTGAGTGAACTGTCCTCGTATTTTGGTTTTTGCTTGCTTCTGGTTTTGTGGCCCAGCTTGCTGAAATCCTAGATATTTGTAAGTTTCACCATTTTGCATGGCATTTATAATGTTCTCATTAGGTAGTGATACATCTCCGTTAACGATTTTACCCTTCTCGATATTCAAGGTTTTGCACTTGTCTAATCCAAATCCCATTTGTATATCACTGGAAAAATGTTCAGTGATATTAGGTAGATGTTGAATTTGACGCTGGCTTGATGCGTATATTTTGATGTCATCCATGTATAAAAGGTGGGAAACAGTGCAGCTTTGATTTTAAAGCCGTAATCCGTATCGTTAAGTAGCTTGGAAAGTGGATTCATTGCCAAACAAAACCAAAGTGGACTCAGGGAGTCACCCTGGAAGATCCCCCTACGGATCGAAATTTCATCATTTCCGAGCTATTGACCATTTATTTGTAAATGAAATTTCGCTCACCAGTGCTTCATCGATGATTTAAGAAAAGTAACATGAGTGGGATGTAATTTGTAAATTTGCAAAACTTTAACAAGCCAGGAATGTGTAACGCTATCAAATGCTTTCCTATAATCTACGAAAGCCGTGTAGATGTTGCGCTGTTCCTTCTGCCCCTGTTTTAGTATTACCGAATCGTTGATAATTTGTTCTTTGCAGCCTTGGTGATCTCGTCTGCACCCTTTCTGTTCTTCCGACAAGGTGTTGTTTTGATCCGCATGTCTGTAAATACGGTTAGTAATGCAAGACGTTAATATTTTATATATAGTTGGAAGGCATGTTATAGGTCTATAATGAGTAGGATCGTGAGTTTGATGCGTTCTGGGAAGCAAGTGGATCGAACCCAGTGTCAGAAATTGTGGTGTATCTTCTGGATGTTGCAGAATATGTGTAGATGATCTTGCCATTGCTTCATGCAGTCTGTCAATCTTCTCATATCAGAAGTTTTGGATATGGTCAACTCTTGGTGTCTTCCAATTACTGGTGCCCTTCATAGCTTCGATTAACTCGCTTGTTGTCAAGTTAACGAAACGCATTGGTTCAATGTTAATTTCCTCCTCAGTTCTTATCCAGTGAGCGTTGGATTTATGTTCGATAGGGTTCGACCATAAAGAAGACCAGTACTCAGTGAGCTCATCTTTATTTGGAAGACTTTGGTTGTGATTGTTTACTGTACCGCTTAGTTGCCTGTAAAATAACTTCTGATTGTTATTGAATAAGTAGTGTCTGTTGTTGGGTTGGTGCCATTAAATTCCGCTAGTGCTTCACAAAGTTCGGTATTATAGTCATTATCGGTGGTTTTGTCGCAATCATTGTTTATTTCCTCAACGCCATTGTGGTCTCCTTGTGCATTCTCCGATATATGTGTATCCTGATCGGTAATCATTTCATTCTCTCCACCTTGTAGGTCAAGAAGAACTTCACCTCGAATTTGTTGCAACGTCGGACCGGGTAGTAGATTGTTTCTCACACTACTTCGACGTTGGTCAGCAATACGCTGTTCCGTGAGATGGTGAAATTCTGGAAAATGTTCAATGAATGCACGGTGGAGGGCGTATCTGTATGTCGTCATATCAGTTTCCATCTTGGTGATTTCAAAGTAGGAGCGCATAATGAATGAATTTAGCTCGATAGTCCACTTCATGCGCTTCCTGGGCTTTCCGTCTTTTGTGGTCGTAGATGTGCCGACTTGCGTCACTCCAGAAACATCAGAAGCCGGTGGCGGAGGATCGATGTTGTTTTCCCCCTGAGTGTGGTTCGCAGTAGCCCTACTCGGTGTCACGCTGCGCCTACCGCTAACCGAGGAAGAAAGTAAATCATTTTTCGGACAAGCCCTTCTAGCACCAACTTGAACGCGACAAGAGTTTAAAGTGTTGCAATGTCGATTCACCTGACGATTTCTGAGATTTAAGGTCCCGGAATTTACAATCGAATTATTGCTCCCCCCATAATCCGTGGAGCAGACAGCCGATGTACTAGGTACACTAGCAGTGTGGGATTCTGAGCATTTAGCTCTACCCACCTGGGGTAATCTAGTTTTACAATTCGACATCGTGATTGTCGCATTTTAGACCTACTGCCAGGTGCTGATTCAGCCGCTCCTTACATGGAGAACAGACGCTGTCGGAGTACCGCTCCTTACATGGAGACCGTCGTGTCCTGAAACTAACTGGTTTTGGTTCGCTCCGAGGTATTTAATTTCCTCGATACCTTCTATATCTAAAAGGCATTCCCCGATCCACCACCTGGGGAAGCGCCCGATAGGGGATATTATTATTATTATTATTATTTCCAACTCAAGTGTACTCTTGCTCAGCTATTGCTGGTAATGTTCACCTATCCCGAGCGTGTGTAAACGCAAATGGGATTGGGCACAGCAGTTACATATTTAGAAATTTACGGACAGTGTGACAAGTATTCAAAATTGCAGCCTTCTGCAGATCGATGTATGTGTTTTTGTGAAGACCTAGTTTGGTGAGGCTGTCTTGTAGAGTTTTGGGGATTAGTCCCGTAGATGAAACGATGACCGGCACCACCTCTACTTTCTCTGCATGCCACATCTGTCCTACCTCAATTGCAAGATCGGTGTATTTTGCAATTTTCTCGTTGTATTTGTCTAACATATTGTTGTTATTGGGTACAGCAACATCCACTAGAAGAACCGAGTTAGCTTTTTTATCCACAACTACAATATCAGGCCGGTTATTCGTCACCCGTCTATCGGTGATAATTGACCTATCGTAGTATAGTCTAAAATCAGCATTCTCTAGAACTGCATGTGGATGGTACTTGTAATAAGGCGTGTAGGTGTTAACTAATCCAAATTTGTTGGCCAACTTCTGATGAATTATGTTGCACAGTTGGTTGTGCCTGCGTAGGTAATCAATGTTAGCTATGGCTGAACATCCCGACGTAATGTGTTGTATCGTCTCTGTTGTTTGTTGACACCTTCTGCACTTGTCCGACACGATGTTTGGATCTCTTATAACAAATTTCTTGTAATTATTGGTATTAATTACTTGGTCTTGGATCGCCATCATAAATCCTTCTGTTTCTGGAAACAATGTTCCATCAGAGAGCCACTTATTTGATGCTTCCTTGTCGATATATGGTTGATTGAGGTCGTGATGATGTCGACCATGGAGCGCTTTCTGGGCCCACTCTGCCTGTTTGTCAGAGTCTGTAACGATTTCAAGTTTATTATCAGGGCTTACAAGATCTAAGGGGGAATAGTTTTTATCTGCTTTCGCGACCAACTCATGCAATTTAGATGTTTGAGCCTTGCCAATGAAGAATTTTTGGAGTTGGGATATTTGCTTGTAATGTAAATTTACTATGTCCGTTAGAGCTCTCCCTCCCTCTTTTCTTGGTAGTGTGGTCCTAATAACTGATGATGTCGGGTGGTGACATTTGTGTTTGGTCATCATGGTTCGCGTTGTTCTTTGAATATCTTCCAGTTCTGTTTTTGTCCACTTCAGAATTCCAAATGAGTATGTCAGGATCGGTATGGCGTAGGTGTTAATTGCTTTGGCAAGATTTCCTGCGTTCAACTGGGATTTCAATAAAGCAGATATCCTTTGAGTGAACTGTCCTCGAATTTTGGTTTTTGCTTGCTTCTGGTCAAGTAGCTTAGCTTGCTGGAATCCTAGATATTTGTAGGTTTCACCATTTTGCATGGCATTTATAATATTCCCATTAGGTAGTAATACATCTCCGTTAACGATTTTACCCTTCTCGATATTTAAGGTTTTGCACTTGTCTAATCCAAATCCCATTTGTATATCGCTGGAAAATTTTTCAGTAATATTAAGTAAATGTTGAATTTGACGCTGGTTTGATGCGTATATTTTGATGTCATCCATGTATAAGAGGTGGGAAACAGTGCAGCTAGTGTTTCTGTTGGCCTGGATTCTAAAGCCGTAATCCGTATCGTTAAGTAGATTGGAGAGTGGATTCATTGCCAAACAAAACCAAAGTGGACTCAGGGAGTCGCCTTGGAAGATCCCCCTACGGATAGAAATTTCATCAGTTTCGAGGTATTGACCATTTATTTGTAAATGAAGGTTCGTTCGCCAGTGCTTCATCGATGATTCAAGAAAAGTAACAAGAGTGGGGTGTACTTTGTAAATTTGCAAAACTTTAACAAGCCAGGAATGTGGAACGCTATCAAATGCTTTCCTATAATCAACGAAAGCCGTGTAGATGTTGCGCTGTTCCTTCTGCGCCTGTTTTAGTATTACCGAATCGATGATGAGTTGCTCTTTGCAGCCTTGGTGATCTCGTCTGCACCCTTTTTGTTCTTCCGACAAGATGTTGTTTTGATCGGCATGTCTGTAAATACGGTTAGTAATGCAAGACGTTAATATTTTATATATAGTTGGAAGGCATGTTATAGGTCTATACTGCGTAGGATCGTGAGTTTGATGCGTTTTGGGAAGCAAGTGGGTCGAACCCAGTGTCAGAAACGGTGGTGTATCTTCTGGATGCTGCAGAATATGTGTAAATGATCTTGCCATTGCTTCATGCAGACTGTCAAACTTCTTATACCAGAAGTTTTGGACATGGTCAACTCCTGGTGTCTTCCAATTACTGGTGCTCTTTATAGCTTCGGTTACCTCGCTTGTTGTCAAGTTAACGAAAGGCATTGGTTCAATGTTAATTTTTTCCTCCTCAGTTCTTATCCAGTGAGCGTTGGATTTATGTTCGATAGGGTTCGACCATAAAGAAGACCAGTACTCCGTTAGCTCATCTTTATCTGGGAGACTTTGGTTGTGATTGTTTACAGTACCGCTTAGTTGCCTGTAAAATAACTTCTGATTGTTATTGAATAAGTAGTTCTGTTGTTTCCTTTTCGTGCACTTGACATATCGTGACAAACGTTTTGATTTTGCCTTTAACTTTTGCCTGAGTGAATCGATATATTCACATACATGTTGTTTATGTTGTGGGTGACCTGTATAAGTGTTGATTCTTCGATAGATCTTCCTCACTCTGTTTGTTAAGCGCCTAGACGGTTTCAAGTTGTTTTTAAATTCTGTAAGCTGCCCCAATTCCCTTCTGATGTCATCAATGGACTTTTCCAGCCGGCGTTGCCACCAAGGCTTGAGCTGTTTGTAGTCTTTACCCCGATTGTTCTTAGGGGATTGGATCTGTTGATTGTGACTTCGAATCACTGCTACCGCTCCACAATAGATGAGAGTGTGAAGTTGTTCCAGCGCCTCGCAGTCTTTAGCATAGTTCTGCAGTAGTAAGTTCACAGCTGCTAGTATGCTGTTAGTGCTCTTATTGGTTCGCAGCTTTGGTAATTTTGGCCGGTGTATTGGGTTGGTGCCATTAAATTCCGCTAGTGCTTTACAAAGTTCGGTATTATAGTCATTATCGGTGGTTTTGTCGCAATCATTGTTTATTTCCTCAACGCCATTGTGGTCTCCTTGTGCATTCTCCGATTTATGTGTATCCTGATCGGTAATTATGTCATTCTCTCCATCTTGAAGGTCAAGAAGGACTTCACCTCGAATTTGTTGCAACGTCGGACCGGGTAGTAGATTGTTTTTCACAATACTTCGACGTTGGTCAGCAATACGCTGTTCCGTGAGATGGTGAAATTCTGGATAATGTTCAACGAATGCACGGTGGAGGGCGTATCTGTATGTCGTCATATCAGTTTCCATATTCGTGATTTTAAAGTAGGAGCGCATAATGAATGAGTTTAGCTCGATAGTCCACTTCATGCGCTTCCTGGGCTTTCCGGCTTTTGTGGTCGTAGATGTGCCGACTTGCGTCACTCCAGAAACATCAGAAGCCGGTGGCGGAGGATCGATGTTGTTTTCCCCCTGAGTGTGGTTCGCAGTAGCCCTACTCGGTGTCACGCTGCGCCTACCGCTAACCGAGGAAGAAGGTAAATCATTTTTCGAACAAGCCCTTCTAGCACCAACTTGAACGCGACAAGAGTTTAAGGTGTTGCAATGTCGATTCACCTGACGATTCCTGAGATTTAGGGTCCCGGAATTTACACTCGAATTATTGCTCCCCCCAGAATCCGTGGAGCAGACAGCCGATGTACTAGGTACACAAGCAGTGTGGGATTCTGAGCATTTAGCTCTACCCACCTGGGGTAATCTTGTTTTACAATTCGACATCGTGATTGTCGCATTTTAGACCTACTGCCAGGTGCTGATTCAGCCGCTCCTTACATAGAGAACAGACGCTGTCGGAGTACCGCTCCTTACATGGAGACCGTCGTGTCCTGAAACTAACTGGTTTTGGTTCGCTCCGAGGTATCTAATTTCCTCGATACCTTCTATATCTAAAAGGCATTCCCCGATCCACCACCTGGGGAAGCGCCCGATAGGGGACCAGTACCCCCACGGGTTATTATTATTATTATTATTATTATTATTATTTCCAACTCAAGTGTACTCTTGCTCAGCTCTTGCTGGTAATGTTCACCTATCCCGAGCGTGTGTAAACGCAAATGGGATTAGGCACAGCAGTTACATATTTAGAAATTTACGGACAGTGTGACAAGTATTCAAAATTGCAGCCTTCTGCAGATCGATATATGTGTTTTTGTGAAGACCTAGTTTGGTGAGGCTGTCTTGTAGAGTTTTGGGGATTAGTCCCGTAGATGAAACGATGACCGGCACCACCTCTACTTTCTCTGCATGCCACATCTGTCCTACCTCAATTGCAAGATCGGTGTATTTTGCAATTTTCTCGTTGTATTTGTCTAAAATATTGTTGTTATTGGGTACAGCAACATCCACCAGGAGAACCGAGTTAGCTTTTTTATCCACAACTACAATATCAGGCCGGTTATTCGTCACCCGTCTATCGGTGATAATTGACCTATCGTAGTATAGTCTAAAATCAGCATTCTCTAGAACTGCATGAGGATGGTACTTGTAATAAGGCGTGTAAGTGTTAACTAATCCAAATTTGTTGGCCAACTTCTGATGAATGATGTTGCACAGTTGGTTGTGCCTGCGTAGGTAATCAATGTTAGCTATGGCTGAACATCCCGACGTAATGTGTTGTATCGTCTCTGTTGTTTGTTGACACCTTCTGCACTTGTCCGACACGATGTTTGGATCTCTGATAACAAATTTCTTGTAATTGTTGGTATTAATAACTTGGTCTTGGATCGCCATCATAAATCCTTCTGTTTCTGGAAACAATGTTCCATCAGAGAGCCACTTATTTGATGCTTCCTTGTCGATATATGGTTGATTGAGGTCGTGATGATGTCGACCATGAAGCGCTTTCTGGGCCCACTCCGCCTGTTTGTCAGAGTCTGTAACGATTTCAAGTTTATTATCAGGGTTTACAAGATCTAAGGGGGAATAGTTTTTATCTGCTTTCGCGACCAGCTCATGCAATTTAGATGTTTGAGCCTTGCCAATGAAGAACTGTTGGAGTTTAGATATTTGTTTGTAATGTAAATTAACTATGTCCGTTAGAGCTCTCCCTCCCTCTTTTCTTGGTAGAGTGGTCCTAATAACTGATGATGTCGGGTGGTGACATTTGTGTTTGGTCATCATGGTTCGCGTTGTTCTTTGGATATCTTCCAGTTCTGTTTTTGTCCACTTCAGAATTCCAAATGAGTATGTCAGGACCGGTATGGCGTAGGTGTTAATTGCTTTGGCAAGATTTCCTGCGTTCAACTGGGATTTCAATAAAGCAGTTATCCTTTGAGTGAACTGTCCTCGAATTTTGGTTTTTGCTTGCTTCTGGTCTAGTAGCTTAGCTTGCTGAAATCCTAGATATTTGTAGGTTTCACCATTTTGCATGGCATTTATAATGTTCCCATTAGGTAGTAACACATCTCCGTTAACGATTTTACCCTTCTCGATATTCAAGGTTTTGCACTTGTCTAATCCAAATCCCATTTGTATATCACTGGAAAACTTTTCAGTGATATTAAGTAAATGTTGAATTTGACGCTGGTTTGATGCGTATATTTTGATGTCATCCATGTATAAAAGGTGGGAAACAGTGCAGCTAGTGTTCCTGTTGGCTTTGATTTTAAAGCCGTAATCCGTATCGTTAAGTAGCTTGGAAAGTGGATTCATTGCCAAACAAAACCAAAGTGGACTCAGGGAGTCGCCCTGGAAGATCCCCCTACGGATAGAAATTTCATCAGTTTCGAGATATTGACCATTTATTTGTAAATGAAGGTTCGTTCGCCAGTGCTTCATCGATGATTCAAGAAAAGTAACAAAAATGGGGTGTACTTTGTAAATTTGCAAAACTTTAACAAGCCAGGAATGTGGAACGCTATCAAATGCTTTCCTATAATCTACGAAAGCCGTGTAGATGTTGCGCTGTTCCTTCTGCGCCTGTTTTAGTATTACCGAATCGATGATGAGTTGTTCTTTGCAGCCTTGATGATCTCGTCTGCACCCTTTCTGTTCTTCCGACAAGATGTTGTTATGATCCGCATGTCTGTAAATACGGTTAGTAATGCAAGACATCAATATTTTATATATAGTTGGAAGGCATGTTATAGGTCTATACTGCGTAGGATCGTGAGTTTGATGCGTTTTGGGAAGCAAGTGGGTCGAACCCAGTGTCAGAAATGGTGGTGTATCTTCTGGATGTTGCAGAATATGTGTAAATGATCTTGCTATTGCTTCATGCAGACTGTCAAACTTCTTATACCAAAAGTTTTGGACATTGTCAACTCCTGGTGTCTTCCAACTACTGGTGCTTTTTATAGCTTCGGTTACCTCGCTTGTTGTCAAGTTAACGAAAGGCATTGGTTCAATGTTTATTTTTTCCTCCTCAGTTCTTATCCAGTGAGCGTTGGATTTGTGTTCGATAGGGTTCGACCATAAAGAAGACCAGTACTCCGTTAGCTCATCTTTATTTGGAAGACTTTGGTTGTGATTGTTTACTGTACCGCTTAGTTGCCTGTAAAATAACTTTTGATTGTTATTGAATAAGTAGTTTTGTTGTTTCCTTTTCGTGCACTTGACATATCGTGACAAACGTTTGGATTTTGCCTTTAACTTTTGCCTGAGTAAATCCATATATTCACATACATGTTGTTTATGTTGTGGGTGACCTGTAAAAGTTTTGATTTTTCGATAGATCTTTCTCACTCTGTTTGTTAAGCGCCTAGACGGTTTCAAGTTGTTTTTAAACTCTGTTAGCTGCCCCAATTCCCTTCTGATGTCATCAATGGACTTTTCCAGCCGGCGTTGCCACCAAGGCTTGAGCTGTTTGTAGTCTTTGCCCCGATTGTTCTTTGGGGATTGGATTTGTTGATTGTGACTTCGAAGCACTGCTACCGCTCCACAATAGATGAGAGTGTGAAGTTGTTCCAGCGCTTCGCAGTCTTTAGCATGGTTCTGCAGTAGTAAGTTCACAGCTGCTAGTATGCTGTTAGTGCTCTTATTGGTTCGAAGCTTGGGTAGTTTTGGCCGGTGTATTGGGTTGGTGCCATTAAATTCCGCTAGTGCTTTACAAAGTTGGGTATTATAGTCATTATCGGTGGTTTTGTCGCAATCATTGTTTATTTTCTCAACGCCATTGTGGTCTCCTTGTGCATTCTCCGATTTATGTGTATCCTGATCGGTAATTATGTCATTCTCTCCATCTTGAAGGTCAAGAAGGACTTCACCTCGAATTTGTTGCAACGTCGGACCGGGTAGTAGATTGTTTCTCACAATACTTCGACGTTGGTCAGCAATACGCTGTTCCGTGAGATGGTGAAATTCTGGAAAATGTTCAATGAATGCACGGTGGAGGGCGTATCTGTATGTCGTCATATCAGTTTCCATCTTGGTGATTTTAAAGTAGGAGCGCATAATGAATGAGTTTAGCTCGATAGTCCACTTCATGCGCTTCCTGGGCTTTCCAGCTTTTGTGGTCGTAGATGTGCCGACTTGCGTCACTCCAGAAACATCAGAAGCCGGTGGCGGAGGATCGATGTTGTTTTCCCCCTGAGTGTGGTTCGCAGTAGCCCTACTCGGTGTCACGCTGCGCCTACCGCTAACCGAGGAAGAAGGTAAATCATTTTTCGAACAAGCCCTTCTAGCACCAACTTGAACGCGACAAGAGTTTAAGGTGTTGCAATGTCGATTCACCTGACGATTCCTGAGATTTAAGGTCCCGGAATTTACAATCGAATTATTGCTCCCCCCAGAATCCGTGGAGCAGACAGCCGATGTACTAGGTACACTAGCAGTGTGGGATTCTGAGCATTTAGCTCTACCCACCTGGGGTAATCTAGTTTTACAATTCGACATCGTTATTATTATTATTATTATTATTTCCAATTCAAGTGTACTCTTGCTCAGCTTTTGCTGGTAATGTTCACCTATCCCGAGCGTTTGTAAACGCAAATGGGATTAGGCACAGCAGTTACATATTTAGAAATTTACGGACAGTGTGACAAGTATTCAAAATTGCAGCCTTCTGCAGATCGATGTATGTGTTTTTGTGAAGACCTAGTTTGGTGAGGCTGTCTTGTAGAGTTTTGGGGATTAGTCCCGTAGATGAAACGATGACCGGCACCACCTCTACCCTCTCTGCATGCCACATCTGTCCTACCTCAATTGCAAGATCGGTGTATTTTGCAATTTTCTCGTTGTATTTGTCTAACATATTGTTGTTATTGGGTACAGCAACATCCACTAGAAGAACCGAGTTAGCTTTTTTATCCACAACTACAATATCAGGCCGGTTATTCGTCACCCGTCTATCGGTGATAATTGACCTATCGTAGTATAGTCTAAAATCAGCATTCTCTAGAACTGCATGAGGATGGTACTTGTAATAAGGCGTGTAAGTGTTAACTAATCCAAATTTGTTGGCCAACTTCTGATGAATGATGTTGCACAGTTGGTTGTGCCTGCGTAGGTAATCAATGTTAGCTATGGCTGAACATCCCGACGTAATGTGTTGTATCGTCTCTGTTGTTTGTTGACACCTTCTGCACTTGTCCGACACGATGTTTGGATCTCTGATAACAAATTTCTTGTAATTGTTGGTATTAATAACTTGGTCTTGGATCGCCATCATAAATCCTTCTGTTTCTGGAAACAATGTTCCATCAGAGAGCCACTTATTTGATGCTTCCTTGTCGATATATGGTTGATTGAGGTCGTGATGATGTCGACCATGAAGCGCTTTCTGGGCCCACTCCGCCTGTTTGTCAGAGTCTGTAACGATTTCAAGTTTATTATCAGGGTTTACAAGATCTAAGGGGGAATAGTTTTTATCTGCTTTCGCGACCAGCTCATGCAATTTAGATGTTTGAGCCTTGCCAATGAAGAACTGTTGGAGTTTAGATATTTGTTTGTAATGTAAATTAACTATGTCCGTTAGAGCTCTCCCTCCCTCTTTTCTTGGTAGTGTGGTCCTAATAACTGATGATGTCGGGTGGTGACATTTGTGTTTGGTCATCATGGTTCGCGTTGTTCTTTGAATATCTTCCAGTTCTGTTTTTGTCCACTTCAGAATTCCAAATGAGTATGTCAGGACCGGTATGGCGTAGGTGTTAATTGCTTTGGCAAGATTTCCTGCGTTCAACTGGGATTTCAATAAAGCAGTTATCCTTTGAGTGAACTGTCCTCGAATTTTGGTTTTTGCTTGCTTCTGGTCAAGTAGCTTAGCTTGCTGAAATCCTAGATATTTGTAGGTTTCACCATTTTGCATGGCATTTATAATGTTCCCATTAGGTAGTAATACATCTCCGTTAACGATTTTACCCTTCTCGATCTTTAAGGTTTTGCACTTGTCTAATCCAAATCCCATTTGTATATCACTGGAAAATTTTTCAGTAATATTAAGTAAATGTTGAATTTGACGCTGGTTTGATGCGTATATTTTGATGTCATCCATGTATAAGAGGTGGGAAACAGTGCAGCTAGTGTTTCTGTTGGCCTTGATTTTAAAGCCGTAATCCGTATCGTTAAGTAGATTGGAGAGTGGGTTCATTGCCAAACAAAACCAAAGTGGACTCAGGGAGTCGCCTTGGAAGATCCCCCTACGGATAGAAATTTCATCAGTTTCGATTATTTATTATTATTATTATTTCCAACTCAAGTGTACTCTTGCTCAGCTCTTGCTGGTAATGTTCACCTGTCCCGAGCGTGTGTAAACGCAAATGGGATTAGGCTCAGCAGTTACATATTTAGAAATTTACGGACAGTGTGACAAGTATTCAAAATTGCAGCCTTCTGCAGATCGATGTATGTGTTTTTGTGTAGACCTAGTTTGGTGAGGCTGTCTTGTAGAGTTTTGGGGATTAGTCCCGTAGATGAAACGATGACCGGCACCACCTCTACTTTCTCTGCATGCCACATCTGTCCTACCTCAATTGCAAGATCGGTGTATTTTGCAATTTTCTCGTTGTATTTGTCTAACATATTGTTGTTATTGGGTACAGCAACATCCACTAGAAGAACCGAGTTAGCTTTTTTATCCACAACTACAATATCAGGCCGGTTATTCGTCACCCGACTATCGGTGATAATTGACCTATCGTAGTATAGTCTAAAATCAGCATTCTCTAGAACTGCATGAGGATGGTACTTGTAATAAGGCGTGTAGGTGTTAACTAATCCAAATTTGTTGGCCAACTTCTGATGAATGATGTTGCACAGTTGGTTGTGCCTGCGTAGGTAATCAATGTTAGCTATGGCTGAACATCCCGACGTAATGTGTTGTATCGTCTCTGTTGTTTGTTGACACCTTCTGCACTTGTCCGACACGATGTTTGGATCTCTTATAACAAATTTCTTGTAATTGTTGGTATTAATAACTTGGTCTTGGATCGCCATCATAAATCCTTCTGTTTCTGGAAACAATGTTCCATCAGAAAGCCACTTATTTGATGCTTCCTTGTCGATATATGGTTGATTGAGGTCGTGATGATGTCGACCATGAAGCGCTTTCTGGGCCCACTCCGCCTGTTTGTCAGAGTCTGTAACGATTTCAAGTTTTTTATCAGGGTTTACAAGATCTAAGGGGGAATAGTTTTTATCTGCTTTCGCGACCAGCTCATGCAATTTAGATGTTTGAGCCTTGCCAATGAAGAACTTTTGGAGTTTAGATATTTGATTATAATGTAAATTAACTATGTCCGTTAAAGCTCTCCCTCCCTCTTTTCTTGGTAATGTGGTCCTAATAACTGATGATGTCGGGTGGTGACATTTGTGTTTGGTCATCATGGTTCGCGTTGTTCTTTGAATATCTTCCAGTTCTGTTTTTGTCCACTTCAGAATTCCAAATGAGTATGTCAGGATCGGTATGGCGTAGGTGTTAATTGCTTTGGCGAGATTTCCTGCGTTCAACTGGGATTTCAATAAAGCAGTTATCCTTTGAGTGAACTGTCCTCGAATTTTGGATTATTATTATTATTATTATTATTATTATTATTATTATTATTATTATTATTTCCAACTCAAGTGTACTCTTGCTCAGCTCTTGCTGGTAATGATCACCTATCCCGAGCGTTTGTAAACGCAAGTGGGATTAGGCAGAGCAGTTACATATTTAGAAATTTACGGACAGTGTGACAAGTATTCAAAATTGCAGCCTTCTGCAGATCGATGTATGTGTTTTTGTGAAGACCTAGTTTGGTGAGGCTGTCTTGTAGAGTTTTGGGGATTAGTCCCGTAGATGAAACGATGACCGGCACCACCTCTACTTTCTCTGCATGCCACATCTGTCCTACCTCAATTGCAAGATCGGTGTATTTTGCAATTTTCTCGTTGTATTTGTCTAACATATTGTTGTTATTGGGTACAGCAACATCCACTGGAAGAACCGAGTTAGCTTTTTTATCCACAACTACAATATCAGGCCGGTTATTCGTCACCCGTATATCGGTGATAATTGACCTATCGTAGTATAGTCTAAAATCAGCATTCTCTAGAACTGCATGAGGATGGTACTTGTAATAAGGCGTGTAGGTGTTAATTAATCCAAATTTGTTGGCCAACTTCTGATGAATGATGTTGCACAGTTGGTTGTGCCTGCGTAGGTAATCAATGTTAGCTATGGCTGAACATTCCGACGTAATGTGTTGTATCGTCTCTGTTGTTTGTTGACACCTTCTGCACTTGTCCGACACGATGTTTGGATCTCTTATAACAAATTTCTTGTAATTGTTGGTATTAATAACTTGGTCTTGGATCGCCATCATAAATCCTTCTGTTTCTGGAAACAATGTTCCATCAGAGAGCTACTTATTTGATGCTTCCTTGTCGATATATGGTTGATTAAGGTCGTGATGATGTCGACCATGAAGCGCTTCCTGGGCCCACTCCGCCTGTTTGTCAGAGTCTGTAACGATTTCAAGTTTTTTATCAGGGTTTACAAGATCTAAGGGGGAATAGTTTTTATCTGCTTTCGCGACCAGCTCATGCAATTTAGATGTTTGAGCCTTGCCAATGAAGAACTTTTGGAGTTTAGATATTTGATTATAATGTAAATTAACTATGTCCGTTAAAGCTCTCCCTCCCTCTTTTCTTGGTAATGTGGTCCTAATAACTGATGATGTCGGGTGGTGACATTTGTGTTTGGTCATCATGGTTCGCGTTGTTCTTTGAATATCTTCCAGTTCTGTTTTTGTCCACTTCAGAATTCCAAATGAGTATGTCAGGATCGGTATGGCGTAGGTGTTAATTGCTTTGGCGAGATTTCCTGCGTTCAACTGGGATTTCAATAAAGCAGATATCCTTTGAGTGAACTGTCCTCGAATTTTGGTTTTTGCTTGCTTCTGGTCAAGTAGCTTAGCTTGCTGAAATCCTAGATATTTGTAGGTTTCACCATTTTGCATGGCATTTATAATGTTCCCATTAGGTAGTAATACATCTCCGTTAACGATTTTACCCTTCTCGATATTTAAGGTTTTGCACTTGTCTAATCCAAATCCCATTTGTATATCACTGGAAAATGTTTCAGTAATATTAGGTAAATGTTGAATTTGACGCTGGTTTGATGCGTATATTTTGATGTCATCCATGTATAAGAGGTGGGAAACAGTGCAGCTAGTGTTTCTGTTGGCCTTGATTTTAAAGCCGTAATCCGTATCGTTAAGTAGATTGGAGAGTGGATTCATTGCCAAACAAAACCAAAGTGGACTCAGGGAGTCGCCTTGGAAGATCCCCCTAAGGATAGAAATTTCATCAGTTTCGAGGTATTGACCATTTATTTGTAAATGAAGGTTCGTTCGCCAGTGCTTCATCGATGATTCAAGAAAAGTAACAAGAGTGGGGTGTACTTTGTAAATTTGCAAAACTTTAACAAGCCAGGAATGTGGAACGCTATCAAATGCTTTCCTATAATCTACGAAAGCCGTGTAGATGCTGCGCTGTTCCTTCTGCGCCTGCTTATTATTATTATTAATATTATTATTATTTCCAATTCAAGTGTACTCTTGCTCAGCTTTTGCTGGTAATGTTCACCTATCCCGAGCGTTTGTAAACGCAAATGGGATTAGGCACAGCAGTTACATATTTAGAAATTTACGGACAGTGTGACAAGTATTCAAAATTGCAGCCTTCTGCAGATCGATGTATGTGTTTTTGTGAAGACCTAGTTTGGTGAGGCTGTCTTGTAGAGTTTTGGGGATTAGTCCCGTAGATGAAACAATGACAGGCACCACCTCTACTTTCTCTGCCTGCCACATCTGTCCTACCTCAATTGCAAGATCGGTGTATTTTGCAATTTTCTCGTTGTATTTGTCTAAAATATTATTGTTATTGGGTACAGCAACATCCACCAGGAGAACCGAGTTAGCTTTTTTTTCCACAACCACAATATCAGGCCGGTTATTCGTCACCCGTCTATCGGTGATAATTGACCTATCGTAGTATAGTCTGAAATCAGCATTCTCTAGAACTGCATGCGGATGGTACTTGTAATAAGGCGTGTAGGTGTTAATTAATCCAAATTTGTTGGCCAACTTCTGATGAATGATATTGCACAGTTGGTTGTGCCTGCGTAGGTAATCAATGTTAGCTATGGCTGAACATCCCGACGTAATGTGTTGTATTGTCTCTGTTGTTTGTTGACACCTTCTGCACTTGTCCGATACGATATTTGGATCTCTTATAATAAATTTCTTGTAATTGTTGGTATTAATAACTTGGTCTTGGATCGCCATCATAAATCCTTCTGTTTCTGGAAACAATGTTCCATCAGAGAGCTACTTATTTGATGCTTCCTTGTCGATATATGGTTGATTGAGGTCGTGATGATGTCGACCATGGAGCGCTTTCTGGGCCCACTCTGCCTGTTTGTCAGAGTCTGTAACGATTTCAAGTTTATTATCAGGGTTTACAAGATCTAAGGAGGTTGAATAGTTTTTATCTGCTTTCGCGACCAGCTCATGCAATTTAGATGTTTGAGCCTTGCCAATGAAGAATTTTTGGAGTTGGGATATTTGTTTGTAATGTAAATTAACTATGTCCGTTAGAGCTCTCCCTCCCTCTTTTCTTGGTAGAGTGGTCCTAATAACTGATGATGTCGGGTGGTGACATTTGTGTTTGGTCATCAGGGTTCGCGTTGTTCTTTGGATATCTTCCAGTTCTGTTTTTGTCCACTTCAGAATTCCAAATGAGTATGTCAGGACCGGTATCGCGTAGGTGTTAATTGCCTTGGCAAGATTTCCTGCGTTCAACTGGGATTTCAATAAAGCAGTTATCCTTTGAGTGAACTGTCCTCGAATTTTGGTTTTTGCTTGCTTCTGGTCTAGTAGCTTAGCTTGCTGAAATCCTAGATATTTGTAGGTTTCACCATTTTGCATGGCATTTATAATGTTCCCATTAGGTAGTAATACATCTCCGTTAACGATTTTACCCTTCTCGATATTTAAGGTTTTGCACTTGTCTAATCCAAATCCCATTTGTATATCACTGGAAAATTTTTCAGTAATATTAAGTAAATGTTGAATTTGACGCTGGTTTGATGCGTATATTTTGATGTCATCCATGTATAAGAGGTGGGAAACAGTGCAGCTAGTGTTTCTGTTGGCCTTGATTTTAAAGACGTAATCCGTATCGTTAAGTAGATTGGAGAGTGGATTCATTGCCAAACAAAACCAAAGTGGACTCAGGGAGTCGCCTTGGAAGATCCCCCTACGGATAGAAATTTCATCAGTTTCGAGGTATTGACCATTTATTTGTAAATGAAGGTTCGTTCGCCAGTGCTTCATCGATGATTCAAGAAAAGTAACAAGAGTGGGGTGTACTTTGTAAATTTGCAAAACTTTAACAAGCCAGGAATGTGGAACGCTATCAAATGCTTTCCTATAATCTACGAAAGCCGTGTAGATGTTGCGCTGTTCCTTCTGCGCCTGTTTTAGTATTACCGAATCGATGATGAGTTGCTCTTTGCAGCCTTGGTGATCTCGTCTGCACCCTTTTTGTTCTTCCGACAAGATGTTGTTTTGATCGGCATGTCTGTAAATACGGTTAGTAATGCAAGACGTTAATATTTTATATATAGTTGGAAGGCATGTTATAGGTCTATACTGCGTAGGATCGTAAGTTTGATGCGTTTTGGGAAGCAAGTGGGTCGAACCCAGTGTCAGAAATGGTGGTGTATCTTCTGGATGCTGCAGAATATGTGTAAATGATCTTGCCATTGCTTCATGCAGACTGTCAAACTTCTTATACCAGAAGTTTTGGACATGGTCAACTCCTGGTGTCTTCCAATTACTGGTGCTCTTTATAGCTTCGGTTACCTCGCTTGTTGTCAAGTTAACGAAAGGCATTGGTTCAATGTTAGATTTTTCCTCCTCAGTTCTTATCCAGTGAGCGTTGGATTTATGTTCGATAGGGTTCGACCATAAAGAAGACCAGTACTCCGTTAGCTCATCTTTATCTGGGAGACTTTGGTTGTGATTGTCTACAGTACCGCTTAGTTGCCTGTAAAATAACTTCTGATTGTTATTGAATAAGTAGTTCTGTTGTTTCCTTTCCGTGCACTTGACATAGGTATCGTGACAAACGTTTTGATTTTGCCTTTAACTTTTGCCTGAGTGAATCGATATATTCACATACATGTTGTTTATGTTGTGGGTGACCTGTATAAGTGTTGATTCTTCGATAGATCTTCCTCACTCTGTTTGTTAAGCGCCTAGACGGTTTCAAGTTGTTTTTAAAGTCTGTAAGCTGCCCCAATTCCCTTCTGATGTCATCAATGGTCTTTTCCAGCCGGCGTTGCCACCAAGGCTTGAGCTGTTTGTAGTCTTTACCCCGATTGTTCTTTGGGAATTGGATTTGTTGATTGTGACTTCGAAGCACTGCTACCGCTCCACAATAGATGAGAGTGTGAAGTTGTTCCAGCGCTTCGCAGTCTTTAGCATAGTTCTGCAGTAGTAAGTTCACAGCTGCTAGTATGCTGTTAGTGCTCTTATTGGTTCGCAGCTTTGGTAATTTTGGCCGGTGTATTGGGTTGGTGCCATTAAATTCCGCTAGTGCTTTACAAAGTTCGGTATTATAGTCATTATCGGTGGTTTTGTCGCAATCATTGTTTATTTGCTCAACGCCATTGTGGTCTCCTTGTGCATTCTCCGATTTATGTGTATCCTGATCGGTAATTATGTCATTCTCTCCATCTTGAAGGTCAAGAAGGACTTCACCTCGAATTTGTTGCCACGTCGGACCGGGTAGTAGATTGTTTTTCACAATACTTCGACGTTGGTCAGCAATACGCTGTTCCGTGAGATGGTGAAATTCTGGAAAATGTTCAACGAATGCACGGTGGAGGGCGTATCTGTATGTCGTCATATCAGTTTCCATATTCGTGATTTTAAAGTAGGAGCGCATAATGAATGAGTTTAGCTCGATAGTCCACTTCATGCGCTTCCTGGGCTTTCCGGCTTTTGTGGTCGTAGATGTGCCGACTTGCGTCACTCCAGAAACATCAGAAGCCGGTGGCGGAGGATCGATGTTGTTTTCCACCTGAGTGTGGTTCGCAGTAGCCCTACCCGGTGTCACGCTGCGCCTACCGCTAACCGAGGAAGAAGGTAAATCATTTTTCGAACAAGCCCTTCTAGCACCAACTTGAACGCGACAAGAGTTTAAGGTGTTGCAATGTCGATTCACCTGACGATTCCTGAGATTTAAGGTCCCGGAATTTACACTCGAATTATTGCTCCCCCCAGAATCCGTGGAGCAGACAGCCGATGTACTAGGTACACAAGCAGTGTGGGATTCTGAGCATTTAGCTCTACCCACCTGGGGTAATCTTGTTTTACAATTCGACATCGTGATTGTCGCATTTTGGACCTACTGCCAGGTGCTGATTCAGCCGCTCCTTACATGGAGAACAGACGCTGTTGGAGTACCGCTCCTTACATGGAGACCGTCGTGTCCTGAAACTAACTGGTTTTGGTTCGCTCCGAGGTATTTAATTTCCTCGATACCTTCTATATCTAAAAGGCATTCCCCTATCCACCACCTGGGGAAGCGCCCGATAGGGGACCAGCACCCCCACGGGCTTATTATTATTATTATTATTATTATTATTATTATTATTATTATTATTATTTCCAATTCAAGTGTACTCTTGCTCAGCTCTTGCTGGTAATGTTCACCTATCCCGAGCGTGTGTAAACGCAAATGGGATTAGGCACAGCAGTTACATATTATTATTATTATTATTATTATTATTATTTCCAACTCAAGTGTACTCTTGCTCAGCTCTTGCTGGTAATGTTCACCTATCCCGAGCGTGTGTAAACGCAAATGGGATTAGGCACAGCAGTTACATATTTAAAAATTTACGGACAGTGTGACAAGTATTCAAAATTGCAGCCTTCTGCAGATCGATGTATGTGTTTTTGTGAAGACCTAGTTTGGTGAGGCTGTCTTGTAGAGTTTTGGGGATTAGTCCCGTAGATGAAACGATGACCGGCACCACCTCTACTTTCTCTGCATGCCACATCTGTCCTACCTCAATTGCAAGATCGGTGTATTTTGCAATTTTCTCGTTGTATTTGTCTAACATATTGTTGTTATTGGGTACAGCAACATCCACTAGAAGAACCGAGTTAGCTTTTTTATCCACAACTACAATATCAGGCCGGTTATTCGTCACCCGTCTATCGGTGATAATTGACCTATCGTAGTATAGTCTAAAATCAGCATTCTCTAGAACTTCATGAGGATGGTATTATTATTATTATTATTATTTCCAATTCAAGTGTACTCTTGCTCAGCTTTTGCTGGTAATGTTCACCTATCCCGAGCGTTTGTAAACGCAAATGGGATTAGGCACAGCAGTTACATATTTAGAAATTTACGGACAGTGTGACAAGTATTCAAAATTGCAGCCTTCTGCAGATCGATGTATGTGTTTTTGTGAAGACCTAGTTTGGTGAGGCTGTCTTGTAGAGTTTTGGGGATTAGTCCCGTAGATGAAACGATGACCGGCACCACCTCTACCCTCTCTGCATGCCACATCTGTCCTACCTCAATTGCAAGATCGGTGTATTTTGCAATTTTCTCGTTGTATTTGTCTAACATATTTTTGTTATTGGGTACAGCAACATCCACTAGAAGAACCGAGTTAGCTTTTTTATCCACAACTACAATATCAGGCCGGTTATTCGTCACCCGTCTATCGGTGATAATTGACCTATCGTAGTATAGTCTAAAATCAGCATTCTCTAGAACTGCATGAGGATGGTACTTGTAATAAGGCGTGTAAGTGTTAACTAATCCAAATTTGTTGGCCAACTTCTGATGAATGATGTTGCACAGTTGGTTGTGCCTGCGTAGGTAATCAATGTTAGCTATGGCTGAACATCCCGACGTAATGTGTTGTATCGTCTCTGTTGTTTGTTGACACCTTCTGCACTTGTCCGACACGATGTTTGGATCTCTGATAACAAATTTCTTGTAATTGTTGGTATTAATAACTTGGTCTTGGATCGCCATCATAAATCCTTCTGTTTCTGGAAACAATGTTCCATCAGAGAGCCACTTATTTGATGCTTCCTTGTCGATATATGGTTGATTGAGGTCGTGATGATGTCGACCATGAAGCGCTTTCTGGGCCCACTCCGCCTGTTTGTCAGAGTCTGTAACGATTTCAAGTTTATTATCAGGGTTTACAAGATCTAAGGGGGAATAGTTTTTATCTGCTTTCGCGACCAGCTCATGCAATTTAGATGTTTGAGCCTTGCCAATATATATATTTGTTTGTAATGTAAATTAACTATGTCCGTTAGAGCTCTCCCTCCCTCTTTTCTTGGTAGTGTGGTCCTAATAACTGATGATGTCGGGTGGTGACATTTGTGTTTGGTCATCATGGTTCGCGTTGTTCTTTGAATATCTTCCAGTTCTGTTTTTGTCCACTTCAGAATTCCAAATGAGTATGTCAGGACCGGTATGGCGTAGGTTTTAATTGCTTTGGCAAGATTTCCTGCGTTCAACTGGGATTTCAATAAAGCAGTTATCCTTTGAGTGAACTGTCCTCGAATTTTGGTTTTTGCTTGCTTCTGGTCTAGTAGCTTAGCTTGCTGAAATCCTAGATATTTGTAGGTTTCACCATTTTGCATGGCATTTATAATGTTCCCATTAGGTAGTAACACATCTCCGTTAACGATTTTACCCTTCTCCATATTCAAGGTTTTGCACTTGTCTAATCCAAATCCCATTTGTATATCACTGGAAAAATTTTCAGTGATATTAAGTAAATGTTGAATTTGACGCTGGTTTGATGCGTATATTTTGATGTCATCCATATATAAAAGGTGGGAAACAGTGCAGCTAGTGTTCCTGTTGGCTTTGATTTTAAAGCCGTAATCCGTATCGTTAAGTAGCTTGGAAAGTGGATTCATTGCCAAACAAAACCAAAGTGGACTCAGGGAGTCGCCCTGGAAGATCCCCCTACGGATAGAAATTTCATCAGTTTCGAGGTATTGACCATTTATTTGTAAATGAAGGTTCGTTCGCCAGTGCTTCATCGATGATTCAAGAAAAGTAACAAGAATGGGGTGTACTTTGTAAATTTGCAAAACTTTAACAAGCCAGGAATGTGGAACGCTATCAAATGCTTTCCTATAATCTACGAAAGCCGTGTATATGTTGCGCTGTTCCTTCTGCGCCTGTTTTAGTATTACCGAATCGATGATGAGTTGTTCTTTGCAGCCTTGGTGATCTCGTCTGCACCCTTTCTGTTCTTCCGACAAGATGTTGTTGTGATCCGCATGTCTGTAAATACGGTTAGTAATGCAAGACGTTAATATTTTATATATAGTTGGAAGGCATGTTATAGGTCTATACTGCGTAGGATCGTGAGTTTGATGCGTTTTGGGAAGCAAGTGGGTCGAACCCAGTGTCAGAAATGGTGGTGTATCTTCTGGATGTTGCAGAATATGTGTAAATGATCTTGCTATTGCTTCATGCAGACTGTCAAACTTCTTATACCAGAAGTTTTGGACATTGTCAACTCCTGGTGTCTTCCAACTACTGGTGCTCTTTATAGCTTCGGTTACCTCGCTTGTTGTCAAGTTAACGAAAGGCATTGGTTCAATGTTTATTTTTTCCTCCTCAGTTCTTATCCAGTGAGCGTTGGATTTATGTTCGATAGGGTTCGACCATAAAGAAGACCAGTACTCCGTTAGCTCATCTTTATTTGGAAGACTTTGGTTGTGGTTGTTTACTGTACCGCTTAGTTGCCTGTAAAATAACTTCTGATTGTTATTGAATAAGTAGTTTTGTTGTTTCCTTTTCGTGCACTTGACATATCGTGACAAACGTTTGGATTTTGCCTTTAACTTTTGCCTGAGTAAATCCATATATTCACATACATGTTGTTTATGTTGTGGGTGACCTGTAAAAGTTTTGATTTTTCGATAGATCTTTCTCACTCTGTTTGTTAAGCGCCTAGACGGTTTCAAGTTGTTTTTAAATTCTGTTAGCTGCCCCAATTCCCTTCTGATGTCATCAATGGACTTTTCCAGCCGGCGTTGCCACCAAGGCTTGAGCTGTTTGTAGTCTTTACCCCGATTGTTCTTTGGGGATTGGATTTGTTGATTGTGACATCGAAGCACTGCTACCGCTCCACAATAGATGAGAGTGTGAAGTTGTTCCAGCGCTTCGCAGTCTTTGGCATGGTTCTGCAGTAGTAGGTTCACAGCTGCTAGTATGCTGTTAGTGCTCTTATTGGTTCGAAGCTTGGGTAGTTTTGGCCGGTGTATTGGGTTGGTGTCATTAAATTCCGCTAGTGCTTTACAAAGTTCGGTATTATAGTCATTATCGGTGGTTTTGTCGCAATCATTGTTTATTTCCTCAACGCCATTGTGGTCTCCTTGTGCATTCTCCGATTTATGTGTATCCTGATCGGTAATTATGTCATTCTCTCCATCTTGAAGGTCAAGAAGGACTTCACCTCGAATTTGTTGCAACGTCGGACCGGGTAGTAGATTATTTCTCACAATACTTCGACGTTGGTCAGCAATACGCTGTTCCGTGAGATGGTGAAATTCTGGAAAATGTTCAATGAATGCACGGTGGAGGGCGTATCTGTATGTCGTCATATCAGTTTCCATCTTGGTGATTTTAAAGTAGGAGCGCATAATGAATGAGTTTAGCTCGATAGTCCACTTCATGCGCTTCCTGGGCTTTCCGGCTTTTGTGGTCGTAGATGTGCCGACTTGCGTCACTCCAGAAACATCAGAAGCCGGTGGCGGAGGATCGATGTTGTTTTCCCCCTGAGTGTGGTTCGCAGTAGCCCTACTCGGTGTCACGCTGCGCCTACCGCTAACCGAGGAAGAAGGTAAATCATTTTTCGAACAAGCCCTTCTAGCACCAACTTGAACGCGACAAGAGTTTAAGGTGTTGCAATGTCGATTCACCCGACGATTCCTGAGATTTAAGGTCCCGGAATTTACAATCGAATTATTGCTCCCCCCAGAATCCGTGGAGCAGACAGCCGATGTACTAGGTACACTAGCAGTGTGGGATTCTGAGCATTTAGCTCTACCCACCTGGGGTAATCTAGTTTTACAATTCGACATCGTGATTGTCGCATTTTAGACCTACTGCCAGGTGCTGATTCAGCCGCTCCTTACATGGAGAACAGACGCTGTCGGAGTACCGCTCCTTACATGGAGACCGTCGTGTCCTGAAACTAACTGGTTTTGGTTCGCTCCGAGGTATTTAATTTCCTCGATACCTTCTATATCTAAAAGGCATTCCCCGATCCACCACCTGGGGAAGCGCCCGATAGGGGACCAGTACCCCCACGGGTTATTATTATTATTATTATTATTATTATTAATATTATTATTATTATTATTATTATTATTATTATTATTATTATTATTATTATTATTTCCAATTCAAGTATACTCTTGCTCAGCTCTTGCTGGTAATGTTCACCTATCCCGAGCGTTTGTAAACGCAAATGGGATTTGGCACAGCAGTTACATATTTAGAAATTTACGGACAGTGTGACAAGTATTCAAAATTGCAGCTTTCTGCAGATCGATGTATGTGTTTTTGTGAAGACCTAGTTTGGTGAGGCTGTCTTGTAGAGTTTTGGGGATTAGTCCCGTAGATGAAACGATGACCGACACCACCTCTCCTTTCTCTGCATGCCACATTTGTCCTACCTCAATTGCAAGATCGGTGTATTTTGCAATTTTCTCGTTGTATTTGTCTAACATATTGTTGTTATTGGGTACAGCAACATCAACTAGAAGAACCGAGTTAGCTTTTTTATCCACAACTACAATATCAGGCCGGTTATTCGTCACCCGTCTATCGGTGATAATTGACCTATCGTAGTATAGTCTAAAATCAGCATTCTCTAGAACTGCATGAGGATGGTACTTGTAATAAGGCGTGTAAGTGTTAACTAATCCAAATTTGTTGGCCAACTTCTGATGAATGATGTTGCACAGTTGGTTGTGCCTGCGTAGGTAATCAATGTTAGCTATGGCTGAACATCCCGACGTAATGTGTTGTATCGTCTCTGTTGTTTGTTGACACCTTCTGCACTTGTCCGACACGATGTTTGGATCTCTTATAACAAATTTCTTGTAATTGTTGGTATTAATAACTTGGTCTTGGATCGCCATCATAAATCCTTCTGTTTCTGGAAACAATATTCCATCAGAGAGCCACTTATTTGATGCTTCCTTGTCGATATATGGTTGATTGAGGTCGTGATGATGTCGACCATGGAGCGCTTTCTGGGCCCACTCTGCCTGTTTGTCAGAGTCTGTAACGATTTCAAGTTTATTATCAGGATTTACAAGATCTAAGGGGGAATAGCCTTTATCTGCTTTCGCGACCAGCTCATGCAGTTTGGATGTTTGAGCCTTGCCAATGAAGTATTTTTGGAGTTGAGATATTTGTTCGTAATGTAAATTGACTATGTCCGTTAGAGCTCTTCCTCCCTCTTTTCTTGGTAGTGTGGTCCTAATAACTGATGATGTCGGGTGGTGACATTTGTGTTTGGTCATCATGGTTCGCGTTGTTCTTTGAATATCTTCCAGTTCTGTTTTTGTCCACTTCAGAATTCCAAATGAGTATGTCAGGAACGGTATGGCGTAGGTGTTATTTGCTTTGGCAAGATTTCCTGCGTTCAACTGGGATTTCAATAAAGCAGTTATCCTTTGAGTGAACTGTCCTCGAATTTTGGTTTTTGCTTGCTTCTGGTCTAGTAGCTTAGCTTGCTGAAATCCTAGATATTTGTAGGTTTCACCATTTTGCATGGCATTTATAATGTTCCCACTAGGTAGTAACACATCTCCGTTAACGATTTTACCCTTCTCGATATTCAAGGTTTTGCACTTGTCTAATCCAAATCCCATTTGTATATCACTGGAAAATTTTTCAGTGATATTAAGTAAATGTTGAATTTGACGCTGGTTTGATGCGTATATTTTGATGTCATCCATGTATAAAAGGTGGGAAACAGTGCAGCTAGTGTTCCTGTTGGCTTTGATTTTAAAGCCGTAATCCGTATCGTTAAGTAGCTTGGAAAGTGGATTCATTGCCAAACAAAACCAAAGTGGACTCAGGGAGTCGCCCTGGAAGATCCCCCTACGGATAGAAATTTCATCAGTTACGAGGTATTGACCATTTATTTGTAAATGAAGGTTCGTTCGCCAGTGCTTCATCGATGATTCAAGAAAAGTAACAAGAATGGGGTGTACTTTGTAAATTTGCAAAACTTTAACAAGCCAGGAATGTGGAACGCTATCAAATGCTTTCCTATAATCTACGAAAGCCGTGTAGATGTTGCGCTGTTCCTTCTGCGCCTGTTTTAGTATTACCGAATCGATGATGAGTTGTTCTTTGCAGCCTTGATGATCTCGTCTGCACCCTTTCTGTTCGTCCGACAAGATGTTGTTATGATCCGCATGTCTGTAAATACGGTTAGTAATGCAAGACGTTAATATTTTATATATAGTTGGAAGGCATGTTATAGGTCTATACTGCGTAGGATCGTGAGTTTGATGCGTTTTGGGAAGCAAGTGGGTCGAACCCAGTGTCAGAAATGGTGGTGTATCTTCTGGATGTTGCAGAATATGTGTAAATGATCTTGCTATTGCTTCATGCAGACTGTCAAACTTCTTATACCAGAAGTTTTGGACATTGTCAACTCCTGGTGTCTTCCAACTACTGGTGCTCTTTATAGCTTCGGTTACCTCGCTTGTTGTCAAGTTAACGAAAGGCATTGGTTCAATGTTTATTTTTTCCTCCTCAGTTCTTATCCAGTGAGCGTTGGATTTGTGTTCGATAGGGTTCGACCATAAAGAAGACCAGTACTCCGTTAGCTCATCTTTATTTGGAAGACTTTGGTTGTGATTGTTTACTGTACCGCTTAGTTGCCTGTAAAATAACTTCTGATTGTTATTGAATAAGTAGTTTTGTTGTTTCCTTTTCGTGCACTTGACATATCGTGACAAACGTTTGGATTTTGCCTTTAACTTTTGCCTGAGTAAATCCATATATTCACATACATGTTGTTTATGTTGTGGGTGACCTGTAAAAGTTTTGATTTTTCGATAGATCTTTCTCACTCTGTTTGTTAAGCGCCTAGACGGTTTCAAGATGTTTTTAAACTCTGTTAGCTGCCCCAATTCACTTCTGATGTCATCAATGGACTTTTCCAGCCGGCGTTGCCACCAAGGCTTGAGCTGTTTGTAGTCTTTGCCCCGATTGTTCTTTGGGGATTGGATTTGTTGATTGTGACTTCGAAGCACTGCTACCGCTCCACAATAGATGAGAGTGTAAAGTTGTTCCAGCGCTTCGCAGTCTTTAGCATGGTTCTGCAGTAGTAAGTTCACAGCTGCTAGTATGCTGTTAGTGCTCTTATTGGTTCGAAGCTTGGGTAGTTTTGGCCGGTGTATTGGGTTGGTGCCATTAAATTCCGCTAGTGCTTTACAAAGTTCGGTATTATAGTCATTATCGGTGGTTTTGTCGCAATCATCGTTTATTTCCTCAACGCCATTGTGGTCTCCTTGTGCATTCTCCGATTTATGTGTATCCTGATCGGTAATTATGTCATTCTCTCCATCTCGAAGGTCAAGAAGGACTTCACCTCGAATTTGTTGTTGTTGTTATTATTATTATTATTATTATTATTATTATTATTATTATTATTATTATTATTATTATTATTATTATTATTATTATTATTATTATTATTATTATTATTTTTTTTTTAAATTTAAAAAAATTATTTTAGTTGGTGATTTTAATCTTGATTTGGATGGTCCTAGTTATCACTCTACTGAGATTAGGAACATGTTACATATGTATGGCCTTTCATCCCTAATCCATATTCCAACAAGGATCACGCCAACTACTAAATCACGGCTTGATAATGTAGTTACCAATGTTGATCTAAAAGACATCGATGTCGGTGTTTTGGATGTGGATATTGGGGATCATCAGGCACTTTATATTAAGTTACTAAATTTCTGTAGTCCTGATATGCCAGTTGTAAAAAAACGTATAATTAACACAAACAACATCAAATACTTTACAAACCAATTAAGTAAAATTAATTGGTTTAATTACAATTTACAATGTCTGAATTCAAATGATCTTGCTAATCATATATTGAGTACGTTACAGGAAATTGCGCAAGTAGCTTTTCCATTGAAATCAAAAATTCAGAATCGCAAAATAAAATGGTTCAATGATCATCTCAGAGAAATGAGAAAATCAGTATTCACTTTAAAAAATAAATTTAAAAAAACAAACTGCTTATCGGACTGGAATGCATACACAGCTCTCCGTTCGTCATATAAGAAATCTCTTAAGCAACATAAAAGGGAAGCTTATTCAAAAATTATAGAACAAGCCGATAACAAAAATAAAATAATTTGGAATTTAGTTAACTCAGAGAGAACTGTAAAAAATAAAAAACCAATACAAACAAATATTACGCCAGATGAATTTAATGAATTCTTTAGTACAGTTGCACAAAAAATTACTAATATTATTTTAGATTCAAGAAATGATCCGATGGAGTATTTAAATAATATGGCAAAACCATCAACTTCATTTTTCATGGGGCCAATTTTGCAATCTGATGTACGGGAAGCAGTACTAAGTTTGAAAAATAAGCCATGTCTAGATTTCTTTGATTTGAATGGGAAAATAATAATAAATTCTATTGAGTATATCATTGAACCACTTACAACTCTTTACAATCAATGTCTTCAAGAGGGCATTTGGCCTGATTTGTTTAAAATTACCAAAATTCTACCCACCTTTAAGAAGGGAGATTCTGATAACACTGACAACTATAGGCCAATTGCGATTGTACCAGTCCTAAGTAAAATTTTGGAAATATTGATCAAACAGAAATTAGTTAGCTACTGTGAACATAGTAATATTTTTTCACCTGCGCAGTTTGGATTTCGTAAGAATAGATCCACAACTAACGCATTACTGGATCTGATTGAGTATGCTACTGAGTCACTTGATATGAAAACAAGTGTTCATATTACATTTTGTGATCTCAGCAAAGCATTCGACTGTGTAGATCCGGACTTGCTAATAAAAAAAATTGAATATTACGGGATAAGATCCAAAGAATTACTCTTGTTTCGCTCCTATCTCTCAAACAGAAGACAATATGTCCATTGTGATGGTATAAATTCGAGTATCCTTTCTGTTGAAAAAGGTGTTCCGCAGGGCTCAGTTTTGGGACCTGTATTATTTATTTTATACATAAATGACCTGCCAGGCGCGGTGGAGTATTCTAAATGCCTTTTGTTTGCAGATGATACAACAATTAGCTCTCGCACGAATATACCGGAGTGTAAGGAAAGTATGCAATCCGTGAAAAATTGGTTCTCAGTAAATCATCTTAAGCTTAATGAAACTAAAACTCAATCCCTATTAGTAAGTTCTAGTAGATTAGTTGAGAATTCAGATCCTGTGGTATATTTAGGTTTAATGTTAGATACTCACCTGAATTGGAAACCTCATCTGAATTCTTTATGTTCAAAATTGGCATCACAAGTTTTTGCACTACGACAACTAAGATCATCTTTATCGTCCAATATTCTAACTACTGTGTACTTTGCAATTGTTCATTCCCACCTAAGTTATGGTATATTATTGTGGGGCAATGCAGCTGGAGCTGAAGCAGCATTCCGACTGCAAAAATCTGCTTTGCGAATCATTGATGGTGCAAAGTGGGATGCGCACTGTAAACCCCTGTTTTCAAAGTACAAAGTTCTACCTTTACCTTGTATGTATATCTTTGAAGTAGCAAAATTCATTCATCAGCATCGTGAAAAATTTATGACTCACTCGAATTTACATAATTACTCTACTAGGTCTGCCAACAACTTAGTTGTTGAGATATCTAGGATTGAAACCACTAAACGTAATAAGCTTGATGTGGGTATATACAACAAAATAATATATATATTGGATGGGGAAAATATTGTAAATATGTCAATCAATTTATTTGTACGTAAAGTCAAGGAGTTTTTACTGAAACATTGTTTTTATTCCATTCAGCAATTCATGTGTTACCACTTTTAATGTTTATTATTTTATTTCATTATTTTTATAAAGATTTATTGTGTGGATCATCCAGTCAAAATTTTATATAGCATACGTGTTCTATGTTATTTTATAATTGTATTTTAAAGTACTGTAAGTCAATTTTTCAAAAAATTTTTAAACATTTCAATATAATTTTTAGTTATTGTGTAAACGACCTATAGATACATGTTTGTATACTGTGTTTTCATATATTTAGGACCTAGACGTACTTTCGTATGTAAATATATTATATTTGGTCAATAAATGGTATGGTATGGTATTATGATTATTATTATTATTATTATTTCCAACTCAAGTGTACTCTTGCTCAGCTCTTGCTGGTAATGTTCACCTATCCCGAGCGTTTGTAAACGCAAATGGGATTAGGCACAGCAGTTACACATTTAGAAATTTACCGACAGTGTGACAAGTATTCAAAATTGCAGCCTTCTGCAGATCGATGTATGTGTTTTTGTGACAACCTAGTTTGGTGAGGCTGTCTTGTAGAGTTTTGGGGATTAGTCCCGTAGATGAAACGATGACCGGCACCACCTCTACTTTCTCTGCATGCCACATTTGTCCTACCTCAATTGCAAGATCGGTGTATTTTGCAATTTTCTCGTTGTATTTGTCTAACATATTGTTGTTATTGGGTACAGCAACATCAACTAGAAGAACCGAGTTAGCTTTTTTATCCACAACTACAATATCAGGCCGGTTATTCGTCACCCGTCTATCGGTGATAATTGACCTATCGTGGTATAGTCTAAAATCAGCATTCTCTAGAACTGCATGAGGATGGTACTTGTAATAAGGCGTGTAAGTGTTAACTAATCCAAATTTGTTGGCCAACTTCTGATGAATGATGTTGCACAGTTGGTTGTGCCTGCGTAGGTAATCAATGTTAGCTATGGCTGAACATCCCGACGTAATGTGTTGTATCGTCTCTGTTGTTTGTTGACACCTTCTGCACTTGTCCGACACGATGTTTGGATCTCTTATAACAAATTTCTTGTAATTGTTGGTATTAATAACTTGGTCTTGGATCGCCATCATAAATCCTTCTGTTTCTGGAAACAATATTCCATCAGAAAGCCACTTATTTGATGCTTCCTTGTCGATATATGGTTGATTGAGGTCGTGATGATGTCGACCATGGAGCGCTTTCTGGGCCCACTCTGCCTGTTTGTCAGAGTCTGTAACGATTTCAAGTTTATTATCAGGATTTACAAGATCTAAGGGGGAATAGCCTTTATCTGCTTTCGCGACCAGCTCATGCAGTTTGGATGTTTGAGCCTTGCCAATGAAGTATTTTTGGAGTTGAGAAATTTGTTCGTAATTTAAATTGACTATGTCCGTTAGAGCTCTTCCTCCCTCTTTTCTTGGTAGTGTGGTCCTAATAACTGATGATGTCGGGTGGTGACATTTGTGTTTGGTCATCATGGTTCGCGTTGTTCTTTGAATATCTTCCAGTTCTGTTTTTGTCCACTTCAGAATTCCAAATGAGTATGTCAGGACCGGTATGGCGTAGGTGTTAATTGCTTTGGCAAGATTTCCTGCGTTCAACTGGGATTTCAATAAAGCAGTTATCCTTTGAGTGAACTGTCCTCGAATTTTGGTTTTTGCTTGCTTCTGGTCTAGTAGCTTAGCTTGCTGAAATCCTAGATATTTGTAGGTTTCACCATTTTGCATGGCATTTATAATGTTCCCACTAGGTAGTAACACATCTCCGTTAACGATTTTACCCTTCTCGATATTCAAGGTTTTGCACTTGTCTAATCCAAATCCCATTTGTATATCACTGGAAAATTTTTCAGTGATATTAAGTAAATGTTGAATTTGACGCTGGTTTGATGCGTATATTTTGATGTCATCCATGTATAAAAGGTGGGAAACAGTGCAGCTAGTGTTCCTGTTGGCTTTGATTTTAAAGCCGTAATCCGTATCGTTAAGTAGCTTGGAAAGTGGATTCATTGCCAAACAAAACCAAAGTGGACTCAGGGAGTCGCCCTGGAAGATCCCCCTACGGATAGAAATTTCATCAGTTACGAGGTATTGACCATTTATTTGTAAATGAAGGTTCGTTCGCCAGTGCTTCATCGATGATTAAAGAAAAGTAACAAGAATGGGGTGTACTTTGTAAATTTGCAAAACTTTAACAAGCCAGGAATGTGGAACGCTATCAAATGCTTTCCTATAATCTACGAAAGCCGTGTAGATGTTGCGCTGTTCCTTCTGCGCCTGTTTTAGTATTACCGAATCGATGATGAGTTGTTCTTTGCAGCCTTGATGATCTCGTCTGCACCCTTTCTGTTCGTCTGACAAGATGTTGTTATGATCCGCATGTCTGTAAATACGGTTAGTAATGCAAGACGTTAATATTTTATATATAGTTGGAAGGCATGTTATAGGTCTATACTGCGTAGGATCGTGAGTTTGATGCGTTTTGGGAAGCAAGTGGGTCGAACCCAGTGTCAGAAATGGTGGTGTATCTTCTGGATGTTGCAGAATATGTGTAAATGATCTTGCTATTGCTTCATGCAGACTGTCAAACTTCTTATACCAGAAGTTTTGGACATTGTCAACTCCTGGTGTCTTCCAACTACTGGTGCTCTTTATAGCTTCGGTTACCTCGCTTGTTGTCAAGTTAACGAAAGGCATTGGTTCAATGTTTATTTTTTCCTCCTCAGTTCTTATCCAGTGAGCGTTGGATTTGTGTTCGATAGGGTTCGACCATAAAGAAGACCAGTACTCCGTTAGCTCATCTTTATTTGGAAGACTTTGGTTGTGATTGTTTACTGTACCGCTTAGTTGCCTGTAAAATAACTTCTGATTGTTATTGAATAAGTAGTTTTGTTGTTCCCTTTTCGTGCACTTGACATATCGTGACAAAAGTTTGGATTTTGCCTTTAACTTTTGCCTGAGTAAATCCATATATTCACATACATGTTGTTTATGTTGTGGGTGACCTGTAAAAGTTTTGATTTTTCGATAGATCTTTCTCACTCTGTTTGTTAAGCGCCTAGACGGTTTCAAGATGTTTTTAAACTCTGTTAGCTGCCCCAATTCACTTCTGATGTCATCAATGGACTTTTCCAGCCGGCGTTGCCACCAAGGCTTGAGCTGTTTGTAGTCTTTGCCCCGATTGTTCTTTGGGGATTGGATTTGTTGATTGTGACTTCGAAGCACTGCTACCGCTCCACAATAGATGAGAGTGTAAAGTTGTTCCAGCGCTTCGCAGTCTTTAGCATGGTTCTGCAGTAGTAAGTTCACAGCTGCTAGTATGCTGTTAGTGCTCTTATTGGTTCGAAGCTTGGGTAGTTTTGGCCGGTGTATTGGGTTGGTGCCATTAAATTCCGCTAGTGCTTTACAAAGTTCGGTATTATAGTCATTATCGGTGGTTTTGTCGCAATCATCGTTTATTTCCTCAACGCCATTGTGGTCTCCTTGTGCATTCTCCGATTTATGTGTATCCTGATCGGTAATTATGTCATTCTCTCCATCTCGAAGGTCAAGAAGGACTTCACCTCGAATTTGTTGTTGTTGTTATTATTATTATTATTATTATTATTCTTATTATTATTATTATTATTATTATTATTATTATTTTTTTTTTTAAATTTAAAAAAATTATTTTAGTTGGTGATTTTAATCTTGATTTGGATGGTCCTAGTTATCACTCTACTGAGATTAGGAACATGTTACATATGTATGGCCTTTCATCCCTAATCCATATTCCAACAAGGATCACGCCAACTACTAAATCACGGCTTGATAATGTAGTTACCAATGTTGATCTAAAAGACATCGATGTCGGTGTTTTGGATGTGGATATTGGGGATCATCAGGCACTTTATATTAAGTTACTAAATTTCTGTAGTCCTGATATGCCAGTTGTAAAAAAACGTATAATTAACACAAACAACATCAAATACTTTACAAACCAATTAAGTAAAATTAATTGGTTTAATTACAATTTACAATGTCTGAATTCAAATGATCTTGCTAATCATATATTGAGTACGTTACAGGAAATTGCGCAAGTAGCTTTTCCATTGAAATCAAAAATTCAGAATCGCAAAATAAAATGGTTCAATGATCATCTCAGAGAAATGAGAAAATCAGTATTCACTTTAAAAAATAAATTTAAAAAAACAAACTGCTTATCGGACTGGAATGCATACACAGCTCTCCGTTCGTCATATAAGAAATCTCTTAAGCAACATAAAAGGGAAGCTTATTCAAAAATTATAGAACAAGCCGATAAGAAAAATAAAATAATTTGGAATTTAGTTAACTCAGAGAGAACTGTAAAAAATAAAAAACCAATACAAACAAATATTACGCCAGATGAATTTAATGAATTCTTTAGTACAGTTGCACAAAAAATTACTAATATTATTTTAGATTCAAGACATGATCCGATGGAGTATTTAAATAATATGGCAAAACCATCAACTTCATTTTTCATGGGGCCAATTTTGCAATCTGATGTACGGGAAGCAGTACTAAGTTTGAAAAATAAGCCATGTCTAGATTTCTTTGATTTGAATGGGAAAATAATAATAAATTCTATTGAGTATATCATTGAACCACTTACAACTCTTTACAATCAATGTCTTCAAGAGGGCATTTGGCCTGATTTGTTTAAAATTACCAAAATTCTACCCACCTTTAAGAAGGGAGATTCTGATAACACTGACAACTATAGGCCAATTGCGATTGTACCAGTCCTAAGTAAAATTTTGGAAATATTGATCAAACAGAAATTAGTTAGCTACTGTGAACATAGTAATATTTTTTCACCTGCGCAGTTTGGATTTCGTAAGAATAGATCCACAACTAACGCATTACTGGATCTGATTGAGTATGCTACTGACTCACTTGATATGAAAACAAGTGTTCATATTACATTTTGTGATCTCAGCAAAGCATTCGACTGTGTAGATCCGGACTTGCTAATAAAAAAAAATGGAATATTACGGGATAATATCCAAAGAATTACTCTTGTTTCGCTCCTATCTCTCAAACAGAAGACAATATGTCCATTGTGATGGTATAAATTCGAGTATCCTTTCTGTTGAAAAAGGTGTTCCGCAGGGCTCAGTTTTGGGACCTGTATTATTTATTTTATACATAAATGACCTGCCAGGCGCGGTGGAGTATTCTAAATGCCTTTTGTTTGCAGATGATACAACAATTAGCTCTCGCACGAATATACCGGAGTGTAAGGAAAGTATGCAATCCGTGAAAAATTGGTTCTCAGTAAATCATCTTAAGCTTAATGAAACTAAAACTCAATCCCTATTAGTAAGTTCTAGTAGATTAGTTGAGAATTCAGATCCTGTGGTATATTTAGGTTTAATGTTAGATACTCACCTGAATTGGCAACCTCATCTGAATTCTTTATGTTCAAAATTGGCATCACAAGTTTTTGCACTACGACAACTAAGATCATCTTTATCGTCCAATATTCTAACTACTGTGTACTTTGCAATTGTTCATTCCCACCTAAGTTATGGTATATTATTGTGGGGCAATGCAGCTGGAGCTGAAGCAGCATTCCGACTGCAAAAATCTGCTTTGCGAATCATTGATGGTGCAAAGTGGGATGCGCACTGTAAACCCCTGTTTTCAAAGTACAAAGTTCTACCTTTACCTTGTATGTATATCTTTGAAGTAGCAAAATTCATTCATCAGCATCGTGAAAAATTTATGACTCACTCGAATTTACATAATTACTCTACTAGGTCTGATGTGAGTATATACAACAAAATAATATATATATTGGATGGGGAAAATATTGTAAATATGTCAATCAATTTATTTGTACGTAAAGTCAAGGAGTTTTTACTGAAACATTGTTTTTATTCCATTCAGCAATTCATGTGTTACCACTTTTAATGTTTATTATTTTATTTCATTATTTTTATAAAGATTTAATGTGTGGATCATCCAGTCAAAATTTTATATAGCATACGTGTTCTATGTTATTTTATAATTGTATTTTAAAGTACTGTAAGTCAATTTTTCAAAAAATTTTTGAACATTTCAATTTAATTTTTAGTTATTGTGTAAACGACCTATAGATACATGTTTGTATACTGTGTTTTCATATATTTAGGACCTAGACGTACT
This sequence comes from Lochmaea crataegi, assembly GCA_947563755.1. Classification (NCBI taxonomy): domain Eukaryota; kingdom Metazoa; phylum Arthropoda; class Insecta; order Coleoptera; family Chrysomelidae; genus Lochmaea; species Lochmaea crataegi. The sequence goes on from OX387429.1 coordinate 30,409,042, forward strand.
TTCGTATGTAAATATATTATATTTGGTCAATAAATGGTATGGTATGGTATTATTATTATTATTATTATTATTATTTCCAACTCAAGTGTACTCTTGCTCAGCTCTTGCTGGTAATGTTCACCTATCCCGAGCGTTTGTAAACGCAAATGGGATTAGGCAGAGCAGTTACATATTTAGAAATTTACGGACAGTGTGACAAGTATTCAAAATTGCAGCCTTCTGCAGATCGATGTATGTGTTTTTGTGAAGACCTAGTTTGGTGAGGCTGTCTTGTAGAGTTTTGGGGATTAGTCCCGTAGATGAAACGATGACCGGCACCACCTCTACTTTCTCTGCATGCCACATCTGTCCTACCTCAATTGCAAGATCGGTGTATTTTGCAATTTTTTCGTTGTATTTGTCTAAAATATTGTTGTTATTGGGTACAGCAACATCCACCAGGAGAACCGAGTTAGCTTTTTTATCCAATACCACAATATCAGGCCGGTTATTCGTCACCCGTCTATCGGTGATAATTGACCTATCGTAGTATAGTCTAAAATCAGCATTCTCTAGAACTGCATGCGGATGGTACTTGTAATAAGGCGTGTAGGTGTTAACTAATCCAAATTTGTTGGCCAACTTCTGATGGATGATGTTGCAAAGTTGATTGTGTCTGCGTAGGTAATCAATGTTAGCAATGGCTGAACATCCCGACGTAATGTGTTGTATCGTCTCTGTTGTTTGTTGACACCTTCTGCACTTGTCCGACACGATGTTTGGATCTCTTATAACAAATTTCTTGTAATTATTGGTATTAATTACTTGGTCTTGGATCGCCATCATAAATCCTTCTGTTTCTGGAGACAATGTTCCATCAGAGAGCCACTTATTTGATGCTTCCTTGTCGATATACGGTTGATTGAGGTCGTGATGATGTCGACCATGAAGCGCTTTCTGGGCCCACTCCGCCTGTTTGTCAGAGTCTGTAACGATTTCAAGTTTTTTATCAGGGTTTACAAGATCTAAGGGGGAATAGTTTTTATCTGCTTTCGCGACCAGCTCATGCAATTTAGATGTTTGAGCCTTGCCAATGAAGAACTTTTGGAGTTTAGATATTTGATTATAATGTAAATTAACTATGTCCGTTAAAGCTCTCCCTCCCTCTTTTCTTGGTAATGTGGTCCTAATAACTGATGATGTCGGGTGGTGACATTCGTGTTTGGTCATCATGGTTCGCGTTGTTCTTTGAATATCTTCCAGTTCTGTTTTTGTCCACTCCAGAATTCCAAATGAGTATGTCAGGATCGGTATGGCGTAGGTGTTAATTGCTTTGGCGAGATTTCCTGCGTTCAACTGGGATTTCAATAAAGCAGATATCCTTTGAGTGAACTGTCCTCGAATTTTGGTTTTTGCTTGCTTCTGGTCAAGTAGCTTAGCTTGCTGAAATCCTAGATATTTGTAGGTTTCACCATTTTGCATGGCATTTATAATGTTCCCATGAGGTAGTAATACATCTCCGTTAACGATTTTACCCTTCTCGATATTTAAGGTTTTGCACTTGTCTAATCCAAATCCCATTTGTATATCACTGGAAAATTTTTCAGTAATATTAAGTAAATGTTGAATTTGACGCTGGTTTGATGCGTATATTTTGATGTCATCCATGTATAAGAGGTGGGAAACAGTGCAGCTAGTGTTTCTGTTCGCCTTGATTTTAAAGCCGTAATCCGTATCGTTAAGTAGATTGGAAAGTGGATTCATTGCCAAACAAAACCAAAGTGGACTCAGGGAGTCGCCTTGGAAGATCCCCCTACGGATAGAAATTTCATCAGTTTCGAGGTATTGACCATTTATTTGTAAATGAAGGTTCGTTCGCCAGTGCTTCATCGATGATTCAAGAAAAGTAACAAGAGAGGGGTGTACTTTGTAAATTTGCAACACTTTAACAAGCCAGGAATGTGGAACGCTATCAAATGCTTTCCTATGATCTACGAAAGCCGTGTAGATCTTGCGCTGTTCCTTCTGCGCCTGTTTTAATATTACCGAATCGATGATGAGTTGCTCTTTGCAGCCTTGGTGATCTCGTCTGCACCCTTTTTGTTCTTCCGACAAGATGTTGTTTTGATCGGCATGTCTGTAAATACGGTTAGTAATGCAAGACGTTAATATTTTATATATAGTTGGAAGGCATGTTATAGGTCTATACTGCGTAGGATCGTGAGTTTGATGCGTTTTGGAAAGCAAGTGGGTCGAACCCAGTGTCAGAAATGGTGGTGTATCTTCTGGATGCTGCAGAATATGTGTAAATGATCTTGCCATTGCTTCATGCAGACTGTCAAACTTCTTATACCAGAAGTTTTGGACATTGTCAACTCCTGGTGTCTTCCAACTACTGGTGTTCTTTATAGCTTCGGTTACCTCGCTTGTTGTCAAGTTAACGAAAGGCATTGGTTCAATGTTAATTTTTTCCTCCTCAGTTCTTATCCAGTGAGCGTTGGATTTATGTTCGATAGGGTTCGACCATAAAGAAGACCAGTACTCCGTTAGCTCATCTTTATCTGGGAGACTTTGGTTGTGATTGTTTACAGTACCGCTTAGTTGCCTGTAAAATAACTTCTGATTGTTATTGAATAAGTAGTTCTGTTGTTTCCTTTTCGTGCACTTGACATATCGTGACAAACGTTTTGATTTTGCCTTTAACTTTTGCCTGAGTGAATCGATATATTCACATACATGTTGTTTATGTTGTGGGTGACCTGTATAAGTGTTGATTCTTCGATAGATCTTCCTCACTCTGTTTGTTAAGCGCCTAGACGGTTTCAAGTTGTTTTTAAATTCTGTAAGCTGCCCCAATTCCCTTCTGATGTCATCAATGGACTTTTCCAGCCGGCGTTGCCACCAAGGCTTGAGCTGTTTGTAGTCTTTACCTCGATTGTTCTTAGGAGATTGGATCTGTTGATTGTGACTTCGAATCACTGCTACCGCTCCACAATAGATGAGAGTGTGAAGTTGTTCCAGCGCTTCGCAGTCTTTAGCATAGTTCTGCAGTAGTAAGTTCACAGCTGCTAGTATGCTGTTAGTGCTCTTATTGGTTCGAAGCTTGGGTAGTTTTGGCCGGTGTATTGGGTTGGTGCCATTAAATTCCGCTAGTGCTTTACAAAGTTCGGTATTATAGTCATTATCGGTGGTTTTGTCGCAATCATTGTTTATTTCCTCAACGCCATTGTGGTCTCCTTGTGCATTCTCCGATTTATGTGTATCCTGATCGGTAATTATGTCATTCTCGCCATCTTGAAGGTCAAGAAGGACTTCACCTCGAATTTGTTGCAACGTCGGACCGGGTAGTAGATTGTTTTTCACAATACTTCGACGTTGGTCAGCAATACGATGTTCCGTGAGATGGTGAAATTCTGGAAAATGTTCAACGAATGCACGGTGGAGGGCGTATCTGTATGTCGTCATATCAGTTTCCATATTCGTGATTTTAAAGTAGGAGCGCATAATGAATGAGTTTAGCTCGATAATCCACTTCATGCGCTTCCTGGGCTTTCCGGCTTTTGTGGTCGTAGATGTGCCGACTTGCGTCACTCCAGAAACATCAGAAGCCGGTGGCGGAGGATCGATGTTGTTTTCCCCCTGAGTGTGGTTCGCAGTAGCCCTACTCGGTGTCACGCTGCGCCTACCGCTAACCGAGGAAGAAGGTAAAACATTTTTCGAACAAGCCCTTCTAGCACCAACTTGAACGCGACAAGAGTTTAAGGTGTTGCAATGTCGATTCACCTGACGATTCCTGAGATTTAGTGTCCCGGAATTTACACTCGAATTATTGCTCCCCCCAGAATCCGTGGAGCAGACAGCCGATGTACTAGGTACACAAGCAGTGTGGGATTCTGAGCATTTAGGTCTACCCACCTGGGGTAATCTAGTTTTACAATTCGACATCGTGATTGTCGCATTTAAGACCTACTGCCAGGTGCTGATTCAGCCGCTCCTTACATGGAGAACAGACGCTGTCGGAGTACCGGTCCTTACATGGAGACCGTCGTGTCCTGAAACTAACTGGTTTTGGTTCGCTCCGAGGTATTTAATTTCCTCGATACCTTCTATATCTAAAAGGCATTCCCCGATTCACCACCTGGGGAAGCGCCCGATAGGGGACCAGTACCCCCACGGGTTATTATTATTATTATTATTATTATTATTTCCAATTCAAGTGTACTCTTGCTCAGCTTTTGCTGGTAATGTTCACCTATCCCGAGCGTTTGTAAACGCAAATGGGATTAGGCACAGCAGTTACACATTTAGAAATTTACGGACAGTGTGACAAGTATTCAAAATTGCAGCCTTCTGCAGATCGATGTATGTGTTTTTGTGAAGACCTAGTTTGGTGAGGCTGTCTTGTAGAGTTTTGGGGATTAGTCCCGTAGATGAAACGATGACCGGCACCACCTCTACTTTCTCTGCATGCCACATTTGTCCTACCTCAATTGCAAGATCGGTGTATTTTGCAATTTTCTCGTTGTATTTGTCTAACATATTGTTGTTATTGGGTACAGCAACATCAACTAGAAGAACCGAGTTAGCTTTTTTATCCACAACTACAATATCAGGCCGGTTATTCGTCACCCGTCTATCGGTGATAATTGACCTATCGTAGTATAGTCTAAAATCAGCATTCTCTAGAACTGCATGCGGATGGTACTTGTAATAAGGCGTGTAGGTGTTAACTAATCCAAATTTGTTGGCCAACTTCTGATGAATGATGTTGCACAGTTGATTGTGCCTGCGTAAGTAATCAATGTTAGCTATGGCTGAACATCCCGACGTAATGTGTTGTATCGTCTCTGTTGTTTGTTGACACCTTCTGCACTTGTCCGACACGATATTTGGATCTCTTATAATAAATTTCTTGTAATTATTGGTATTAATTACTTGGTCTTGGATCGCCATCATAAATCCTTCTGTTTCTGGAAACAATGATCCATCAGAGAGCCACTTATTTGATGCTTCCTTGTCAATATATGGTTGATTTAGGTCGTGATGATGTCGACCATGGAGCGCTTTCTGGGCCCACTCTGCCTGTTTGTCAGAGTCTGTAACGATTTCAAGTTTATTATCAGGATTTACAAGATCTAAGGGGGAATAGCCTTTATCTGCTTTCGCGACCAGCTCATGCAGTTTGGATGTTTTAGCCTTGCCAATGAAGTATTTTTGGAGTTGAGATATTTGTTTGTAATGTAAATTAACTATGTCCGTTAGAGCTCTTCCTCCCTCTTTTCTTGGTAGTGTGGTCCTAATAACTGATGATGTCGGGTGGTGACATTTGTGTTTGGTCATCATGGTTCGCGTTGTTCTTTGAATATCTTCCAGTTCTGTTTTTGTCCACTTCAGAATTCCAAATGAGTATGTCAGGACCGGTATGGCGTAGGTGTTAATTGCTTTGGCAAGATTTCCTGCGTTCAACTGGGATTTCAATGAAGCAGTTATCCTTTGAGTGAACTGTCCTCGAATTTTGGTTTTTGCTTGCTTCTGGTCTAGTAGCTTAGCTTGCTGAAATCCTAGATATTTGTAGGTTTCACCATTTTGCATGGCATTTATAATGTTCCCATTAGGTAGTAACACATCTCCGTTAACGATTTTACCCTTCTCGATATTCAAGGTTTTGCACTTGTCCAATCCAAATCCCATTTGTATATCACTGGAAAATTTTTCAGTGATATTAAGTAAATGTTGAATTTGACGCTGGTTTGATGCGTATATTTTGATGTCATCCATGTATAAAAGGTGGGAAACAGTGCAGCTAGTGTTCCTGTTGGCTTTGATTTTAAAGCCGTAATCCGTATCGTTAAGTAGCTTGGAAAGTGGATTCATTGCCAAACAAAACCAAAGTGGACTCAGAGAGTCGCCCTGGAAGATCCCCCTACGGATAGAAATTTCATCAGTTACGAGGTATTGACCATTTATTTGTAAATGAAGGTTCGTTCGCCAGTGCTTCATCGATGATTCAAGAAAAGTAACAAGAATGGGGTGTACTTTGTAAATTTGCAAAACTTTAACAAGCCAGGAATGTGGAACGCTATCAAATGCTTTCCTATAATCTACGAAAGCCGTGTAGATGTTGCGCTGTTCCTTCTGCGCCTGTTTTAGTATTACCGAATGGATGATGAGTTGTTCTTTGCAGCCTTGATGATCTCGTCTGCACCCTTTCTGTTCTTCCGACAAGATGTTGTTATGATCCGCATGTCTGTAAATACGGTTAGTAATGCAAGACGTTAATATTTTATATATAGTTGGAAGGCATGTTATAGGTCTATACTGCGTAGGATCGTGAGTTTGATGCGTTTTGGGAAGCAAGTGGGTCGAACCCAGTGTCAGAAATGGAGGTGTATCTTCTGGATGTTGCAGAATATGTGTAAATGATCTTGCTATTGCTTCATGCAGACTGTCAAACTTCTTATACCAGAAGTTTTGGACATTGTCAACTCCTGGTGTCTTCCAACTACTGGTGCTCTTTATAGCTTCGGTTACCTCACTTGTTGTCAAGTTAACGAAAGGCATTGGTTCAATGTTTATATTTTCCTCCTCAGTTCTTATCCAGTGAGCGTTGGATTTGTGTTCGATAGGGTTCGACCATAAAGAAGACCAGTACTCCGTTAGCTCATCTTTATTTGGAAGACTTTGGTTGTGATTGTTTACTGTACCGCTTAGTTGCCTGTAAAATAACTTCTGATTGTTATTGAATAAGTAGTTTTGTTGTTTCCTTTTCGTGCACTTGACATATCGTGACAAACGTTTGGATTTTGCCTTTAACTTTTGCCTGAGTAAATCCATATATTCACATACATGTTGTTTATGTTGTGGGTGACCTGTAAAAGTTTTGATTTTTCGATAGATCTTTCTCACTCTGTTTGTTAAGCGCCTAGACGGTTTCAAGTTGTTTTTAAACTCTGTTAGCTGCCCCAATTCCCTTCTGATGTCATCAATGGACTTTTCCAGCCGGCGTTGCCACCAAGGCTTGAGCTGTTTGTAGTCTCTGCCCCGATTGTTCTTTGGGGATTGGATTTGTTGATTGTGACTTCGAAGCACTGCTACCGCTCCACAATAGATGAGAGTGTGAAGTTGTTCCAGCGCTTCGCAGTCTTTAGCATGGTTCTGCAGTAGTAAGTTCACAGCTGCTAGTATGCTGTTAGTGCTCTTATTGGTTCGAAGCTTGGGTAGTTTTGGCCGGTGTATTGGGTTGGTGCCATTAAATTCCGCTAGTGCTTTACAAAGTTCGGTATTATAGTCATTATCGGTGGTTTTGTCGCAATCATTGTTTATTTCCTCAACGCCATTGTGGTCTCCTTGTGCATTCTCCGATTTATGTGTATCCTGATCGGTAATTATGTCATTCTCTCCATCTTGAAGGTCAATAAGGACTTCACCTCGAATTTGTTGCAACGTCGGACCGGGTAGTAGATTGTTTCTTACAATACTTCGACGTTGGTCAGCAATACGCTGTTCCGTGAGATGGTGAAATTCTGGAAAATGTTCAATGAATGCACGGTGGAGGGCGTATCTGTATGTCCTCATATCAGTTTCCATCTTGGTGATTTTAAAGTAGGAGCGCATAATGAATGAGTTTAGCTCGATAGTCCACTTCATGCGCTTCCTGGGCTTTCCGGCTTTTGTGGTCGTAGATGTGCCGACTTGCGTCACTCCAGAAACATCAGAAGCCGGTGGCGGAGGATCGATGTTGTTTTCCCCCTGAGTGTGGTTCGCAGTAGCCCTACTCGGTGTCACGCTGCGCCTACCGCTAACCGAGGAAGAAGGTAAATCATTTTTCGAACAAGCCCTTCTAGCACCAACTTGAACGCGACAAGAGTTTAAGGTGTTGCAATGTCGATTCACCTGACGATTCCTGAGATTTAAGGTCCCGGAATTTACAATCGAATTATTGCTCCCCCCAGAATCCGTGGAGCAGACAGCCGATGTACTAGGTACACTAGCAGTGTGGGATTCTGAGCATTTAGCTCTACCCACCTGGGGTAATCTTGTTTTACAATATATTATTATTATTATTATTATTATTTCCAACTCAAGTGTACTCTTGCTCAGCTCTTGCTGGTAATGTTCACCTGTCCCGAGCGTGTGTAAACGCAAATGGGATTAGGCTCAGCAGTTACATATTTAGAAATTTACGGACAGTGTGACAAGTATTCAAAATTGCAGCCTTCTGCAGATCGATGTATGTGTTTTTGTGAAGACCTAGTTTGGTGAGGCTGTCTTGTAGAGTTTTGGGGATTAGTCCCGTAGATGAAACGATGATCGGCACCACCTCTACTTTCTCTGCATGCCACATCTGTCCTACCTCAATTGCAAGATCGGTGTATTTTGCAATTTTCTCGTTGTATTTGTCTAACATATTGTTGTTATTGGGTACAGCAACATCCACTAGAAGAACCGAGTTAGCTTTTTTATCCACAACTACAATATCAGGCCGGTTATTCGTCAACCGACTATCGGTGATAATTGACCTATCGTAGTATAGTCTAAAATCAGCATTCTCTAGAACTGCATGAGTATGGTACTTGTAATAAGGCGTGTAGGTGTTAACTAATCCAAATTTGTTGGCCAACTTCTGATGAATGATGTTGCACAGTTGGTTGTGCCTGCGTAGGTAATCAATGTTAGCTATGGCTGAACATCCCGACGTAATGTGTTGTATCGTCTCTGTTGTTTGTTGACACCTTCTGCACTTGTCCGACACGATGTTTGGATCTCTTATAACAAATTTCTTATAATTGTTGGTATTAATAACTTGGTCTTGGATAGCCATCATAAATCCTTCTGTTTCTGGAAACAATGTTCCATCAGAGAGCCACTTATTTGATGCTTCCTTGTCGATATATGGTTGATTGAGGTCGTGATGATGTCGACAATGAAGCGCTTTCTGGGCCCACTCCGCCTGTTTGTCAGAGTCTGTAACGATTTCAAGTTTTTTATCAGGGTTTACAAGATCTAAGGGGGAATAGTTTTTATCTGCTTTCGCGACCAGCTCATGCAATTTAGATGTTTGAGCCTTGCCAATGAAGAACTTTTTTGAGTTTAGATATTTGATTATAATGTAAATTAACTATGTCCGTTAAAGCTCTCCCTCCCTCTTTTCTTGCTAATGTGGTCCTAATAACTGATGATGTCGGGTGGTGACATTTGTGTTTGGTCATCATGGTTCGCGTTGTTCTTTGAATATCTTCCAGTTCTGTTTTTGTCCACTTCAGAATTCCAAATGAGTATGTCAGGATCGGTATGGCGTAGGTGTTAATTGCTTTGGCGAGATTTCCTGCGTTCAACTGGGATTTCAATAAAGCAGATATCCTTTGAGTGAACTGTCCTCGAATTTTGGTTTTTGCTTGCTTCTGGTCAAGTAGCTTAGCTTGCTGAAATCCTAGATATTTGTAGGTTTCACCATTTTGCATGGCATTTATAATGTTCCCATTAGGTAGTAATACATCTCCGTTAACGATTTTACCCTTCTCGATATTTAAGGTTTTGCACTTGTCTAATCCAAATCCCATTTGTATATCACTGGAAAATTTTTCAGTAATATTAAGTAAATGTTGAATTTGACGCTGGTTTGATGCGTATATTTTGATGTCATCCATGTATAAGAGGTGGGAAACAGTGCAGCTAGTGTTTCTGTTGGCCTTGATTTTAAAGCCGTAATCCGTATCGTTAAGTAGATTGGAGAGTGGATTCATTGCCAAACAAAACCAAAGTGGACTCAGGGAGTCGCCTTGGAAGATCCCCCTACGGATAGAAATTTCATTAGTTTCGAGGTATTGACCATTTATTTTTAAATGAAGGTTCGTTCGCCAGTGCTTCATCGATGATTCAAGAAAAGTAACAAGAGTGGGGTGTACTTTGTAAATTTGCAAAACTTTAACAAGCCAGGAATGTGGAACGGTATCAAATGCTTTCCTATAATCTACGAAAGCCGTGTAGATGTTGCGCTGTTCCTTCTGCGCCTGTTTTAGTAACACCGAATCGATGATGAGTTGCTCTTTGCAGCCTTGGTGATCTCGTCTGCACCCTTTTTGTTCTTCCGACAAGATGTTGTTTTGATCGGCATGTCTGTAAATTCGGTTAGTAATGCAAGACGTTAATATTTTATATATAGTTGGAAGGCATGTTATAGGTCTATACTGCGTAGGATCGTGAGTTTGATGCGTTTTGGGAAGCAAGTGGGTCGAACCCAGTGTCAGAAATGGTGGTGTATCTTCTGGATGCTGCAGAATATGTGTAAATGATCTTGCCATTGCTTCATGCAGACTGTCAAACTTCTTATACCAGAAGTTTTGGACATTGTCAACTCCTGGTGTCTTCCAACTACTGGTGCTCTTTATAGCTTCGGTTATTATTATTATTATTATTATTATTTCCAACTCAAGTGTACTCTTGCTCAGCTCTTGCTGGTAATGTTCACCTATCCCGAGCGTGTGTAAACGCAAATGGGATTAGGCACAGCAGTTACATATTTAGAAATTTACGGACAGTGTGACAAGTATTCAAAATTGCAGCCTTCTGCAGATCGATGTATGTGTTTTTGTGAAGACCTAGTTTGGTGAGGCTGTCTTGTAGAGTTTTGGGGATTAGTCCCGTAGATGAAACGATGACTGGCACCACCTCTACTTTCTCTGCCTGCCACATCTGTCCCACCTCAATTGCAAGATCGGTGTATTTTGCAATTTTCTCGTTGTATTTGTCTAACATATTGTTGTTATTGGGTACAGCAACATCCACTAGAAGAACCGAGCTAGCTTTTTTATCCACAACTACAATATCAGGCCGGTTATTCGTCACCCGTCTATCGGTGATAATTGACCTATCGTAGTATAGTCTAAAATCAGCATTCTCTAGAACTGCATGTGGATGGTACTTGTAATAAGGCGTGTAGGTGTTAACTAATCCAAATTTGTTGGCCAACTTCTGATGAATTATGTTGCACAGTTGGTTGTGCCTGCGTAGGTAATCAATGTTAGCTATGGCTGAACATCCCGACGTAATGTGTTGTATCGTCTCTGTTGTTTGTTGACACCTTCTGCACTTGTCCGACACGATGTTTGGATCTCTTATAACAAATTTCTTGTAATTATTGGTATTAATTACTTGGTCTTGGATCGCCATCATAAATCCTTCTGTTTCTGGAAACAATGTTCCATCAGAGAGCCACTTATTTGATGCTTCCTTGTCGATATATGGTTGATTGAGGTCGTGATGATGTCGACCATGGAGCGCTTTCTGGGCCCACTCTGCCTGTTTGTCAGAGTCTGTAACGATTTCAAGTTTATTATCAGGGCTTACAAGATCTAAGGGGGAATAGTTTTTATCTGCTTTCGCGACCAACTCATGCAATTTAGATGTTTGAGCCTTGCCAATGAAGAATTTTTGGAGTTGGGATATTTGCTTGTAATGTAAATTTACTATGTCCGTTAGAGCTCTCCCTCCCTCTTTTCTTGGTAGTGTGGTCCTAATAACTGATGATGTCGGGTGGTGACATTTGTGTTTGGTCATCATGGTTCGCGTTGTTCTTTGAATATCTTCCAGTTCTGTTTTTGTCCACTTCAGAATTCCAAATGAGTATGTCAGGATCGGTATGGCGTAGGTGTTAATTGCTTTGGCAAGATTTCCTGCGTTCAACTGGGATTTCAATAAAGCAGATATCCTTCGAGTGAACTGTCCTCGAATTTTGGTTTTTGCTTGCTTCTGGTCAAGTAGCTTAGCTTGCTGGAATCCTAGATATTTGTAGGTTTCACCATTTTGCATGGCATTTATAATGTTCCCATTAGGTAGTAATACATCTCCGTTAACGATTTTACCCTTCTCGATATTTAAGGTTTTGCACTTGTCTAATCCAAATCCCATTTGTATATCGCTGGAAAATTTTTCAGTAATATTAAGTAAATGTTGAATTTGACGCTGGTTTGATGCGTATATTTTGATGTCATCCATGTATAAGAGGTGGGAAACAGTGCAGCTAGTGTTTCTGTTGGCCTTGATTCTAAAGCCGTAATCCGTATCGTTAAGTAGATTGGAGAGTGGATTCATTGCCAAACAAAACCAAAGTGGACTCAGGGAGTCGCCTTGGAAGATCCCCCTACGGATAGAAATTTCACCAGTTTCGAGGTATTGACCATTTATTTGTAAATGAAGGTTCGTTCGCCAGTGCTTCATCGATGATTCAAGAAAAGTAACAAGAGTGGGGTGTACTTTGTAAATTTGCAAAACTTTAACAAGCCAGGAATGTGGAACGCTATCAAATGCTTTCCTATAATCAACGAAAGCCGTGTAGATGTTGCGCTGTTCCTTCTGCGCCTGTTTTAGTATTACCGAATCGATGATGAGTTGCTCTTTGCAGCCTTGGTGATCTCGTCTGCACCCTTTTTGTTCTTCCGACAAGATGTTGTTTTGATCGGCATGTCTGTAAATACGGTTAGTAATGCAAGACGTTAATATTTTATATATAGTTGGAAGGCATGTTATAGGTCTATACTGCGTAGGATCGTGAGTTTGATGCGTTTTGGGAAGCAAGTGGGTCGAACCCAGTGTCAGAAACGGTGGTGTATCTTCTGGATGCTGCAGAATATGTGTAAATGATCTTGCCATTGCTTCATGCAGACTGTCAAACTTCTTATACCAGAAGTTTTGGACATGGTCAACTCCTGGTGTCTTCCAATTACTGGTGCTCTTTATAGCTTCGGTTACCTCGCTTGTTGTCAAGTTAACGAAAGGCATTGGTTCAATGTTAATTTTTTCCTCCTCAGTTCTTATCCAGTGAGCGTTGGATTTATGTTCGATAGGGTTCGACCATAAAGAATACCAGTACTCCGTTAGCTCATCTTTATTTGGAAGACTTTGGTTGTGATTGTTTACTATTATTATTATTATTATTTCCAACTCAAGTGTACTCTTGCTCAGCTCTTGCTGGTAATGTTCACCTATCCCGAGCGTGTGTAAACGCAAATGGGATTAGATACAGCAGTTACATATTTAGAAATTTACGGACAGTGTGACAAGTATTCAAAATTGCAGCCTTCTGCAGATCGATATATGTGTTTTTGTGAAGACCTAGTTTGGTGAGGCTGTCTTGTAGAGTTTTGGGGATTAGTCCCGTAGATGAAACGATGACCGGCACCACCTCTACTTTCTCTGCATGCCACATCTGTCCTACCTCAATTGCAAGCTCGGTGTATTTTGCAATTTTTTCGTTGTATTTGTCTAAAATATTGTTGTTATTGGGTACAGCAACATCCACCAGGAGAACCGAGTTAGCTTTCTTATCCACAACCACAATATCAGGCCGGTTATTCGTCACCCGTCTATCGGTGATAATTGACCTATCGTAGTTTAGTCTAAAATCAGCATTCTCTAGAACTGCATGAGGATGGTACTTGTAATAAGGCGTGTAGGTGTTAACTAATCCAAATTTGTTGGCCAACTTCTGATGAATGATGTTGCACAGTTGGTTGTGCCTGCGTAGGTAATCAATGTTAGCTATGGCTGAACATCCCGACGTAATGTGTTGTATCGTCTCTGTTGTTTGTTGACACCTTCTGCACTTGTCCGACACGATGTTTGGATCTCTTATAACAAATTTTTTGTAATTGTTGGTATTAATAACTTGGTCTTGGATCGCCATCATAAATCCTTCTGTTTCTGGAAACAATGTTCCATCAGAGAGCCACTTATTTGATGCTTCTTTGTCGATATATGGTTGATTGAGGTCGTGATGATGTCGACCATGAAGCGCTTTCTGGGCCCACTCCGCCTGTTTGTCAGAGTCTGTAACGATTTCAAGTTTTTTATTAGGGTTTACAAGATCTAAGGGGGAATAGTTTTTATCTGCTTTCGCGACCAGCTCATGCAATTTAGATGTTTGAGCCTTGCCAATGAAGAACTTTTGGAGTTTAGATATTTGATTATAATGTAAATTAACTATGTCCGTTAAAGCTCTCCCTCCCTCTTTTTTTTTATTATTATTATTTCCAATTCAAGTGTACTCTTGCTCAGCTTTTGCTGGTAATGTTCACCTATCCCGAGCGTTTGTAAACGCAAATGGGATTAGGCACAGTAGTTACACATTTAGAAATTTACGGACAGTGTGACAAGTATTCAAAATTGCAGCCTTCTGCAGATCGATGTATGTATTTTTGTGAAGACCTAGTTTGGTGAGGCTGTCTTGTAGAGTTTTGGGGATTAATCCCGTAGATGAAACGATGACCGGCACTACCTCTACTTTCTCTGCATGCCACATTTGTCCTACCTCAATTGCAAGATCGGTGTATTTTGCAATTTTCTCGTTGTATTTGTCTAACATATTGTTGTTATTGGGTACAGCAACATCAACTAGAAGAACCGAGTTAGCTTTTTTATCCACAACTACAATATCAGGCCGGTTATTCGTCACCCGTCTATCGGTGATAATTGACCTATCGTAGTATAGTCTAAAATCAGCATTCTCTAGAACTGCATGCGGATGGTACTTGTAATAAGGCGTGTAGGTGTTAACTAATCCAAATTTGTTGGCCAACTTCTGATGGATGATGCTGCAAAGTTGATTGTGTCTGCGTAGGTAATCAATGTTAGCTATGGCTGAACATCCCGACGTAATGTGTTGTATCGTCTCTGTTGTTTGTTGACACCTTCTGCACTTGTCCGATACGATATATACGATTATTATTATTATTATTATTATTATTATTTCCAACTCAAGTGTACTCTTGCTCAGCTCTTGCTGGTAATGTTCACCTAATCCGAGCGTGTGTAAACGCAAATGGGATTAGGCACAGCATTTACATATTTAGAAATTTACGGACAGTGTGACAAGTATTCAAAATTGCAGCCTTCTGCAGATCGATATATGTGTTTTTGTGAAGACCCAGTTTGGTGAGGCTGTCTTGTAGAGTTTTGGGGATTAGTCCCGTAGATGAAACGATGACCGGCACCACCTCTACTTTCTCTGCATGCCACATCTGTACTACCTCAATTGCAAGATCGGTGTATTTTGCAATTTTTTCGTTGTATTTGTCTAAAATATTGTTGTTATTGGGTACAGCAACATCCACCAGGAGAACCGAGTTAGCTTTTTTTTCCACAACTACAATATCAGGCCGGTTATTCGTCACCCGTCTATCGGTGATAATTGACCTATCGTAGTATAGTCTAAAATCAGCATTCTCTAGAACTGCATGCGGATGGTACTTGTAATAAGGCGTGTAGGTGTTAATTAATCCAAATTTGTTGGCCAACTTCTGATGGATGATGTTACAAAGTTGATTGTGCCTGCGTAGGTAATCAATGTTAGCTATGGCTGAACATCCCGACGTAATGTGTTGTATCGTCTCTGTTGTTTGTTGACACCTTCTGCACTTGTCCGACACGATGTTTGGATCTCTTATAACAAATTTCTTGTAATTATTGGTATTAATTACTTGGTCTTGGATCGCCATCATAAATCCTTCTGTTTCCGGAAACAATGTTCCATCAGAGAGCCACTTATTTGATGCTTCCTTGTCGATATATGGTTGATTGAGGTCGTGATGATGTCGACCATGGAGCGCTTTCTGGGCCCACTCTGCTTGTTTGTCAGATTATTATTATTATTATTTCCAATTCAAGTGTACTCTTGCTCAGCTTTTGCTGGTAATGTTCACCTATCCCGAGCGTTTGTAAACGCAAATGGGATTAGGCACAGTAGTTACACATTTAGAAATTTACGGACAGTGTGACAAGTATTCAAAATTGCAGCCTTCTGCAGATCGATGTATGTATTTTTGTGAAGAACTAGTTTGGTGAGGCTGTCTTGTAGAGTTTTGGGGATTAATCCCCTAGATGAAACGATGACCGGCACTACCTCTACTTTCTCTGCATGCCACATTTGTCCTACCTCAATTGCAAGATCGGTGTATTTTGCAATTTTCTCGTTGAATTTGTCAAAAATATTGTTGTTATTGGGTACAGCAACATCAACTAGAAGAACCGAGTTAGATTTTTTATCCACATCTACAATATCAGGCCGGTTATTCGTCACCCGTCTATCGGTGATAATTGACCTATCGTAGTATAGTCTAAAATCAGCATTCTCTAGAACTGCATGCGGATGGTACTTGTAATAAGGCGTGTAGGTGTTAACTAATCCAAATTTGTTGGCCAACTTCTGATGAATGATGTTGCACAGTTGATTGTGCCTGCGTAGGTAATCAATGTTAGCTATTGCTGAACATCCCGACGTAATGTGTTGTATCGTCTCTGTTGTTTGTTGACACCTTCTGCACTTGTCCGACACGATATTTGGATCTCTTATAACAAATTTCTTGTAATTATTGGTATTAACTACTTGGTCTTGGATCGCCATCATAAATCCTTCTGTTTCTGGAAACAATGTTCCATCAGAGAGCCACTTATTTGATGCTTCCTTGTCGATATATGGTTGATTGAGGTCGTGATGATGTCAACCATGGAGCGCTTTCTGGGCCCACTCTGCCTGTTTGTCAGAGTCTGTAACGATTTCAAGTTTATTATCAGGGTTTACAAGATCTAAGGGGGAATAGTTTTTATCTGCTTTCGTGACCAGCTCATGCAATTTAGATGTTTGAGCCTTGCCAATGAAGAATTTTTGGAGTTGGGATATTTGTTTGTAATGTAAATTAGCTATGTCTGTTAGAGCTCTCCCTCCCTCTTTTCTTGGTAGAGTGGTCCTAATAACTGATGATGTCGGGTGGTGACATTTGTGTTTGGTCATCATGGTTCGCGTTGTTCTTTGAATATCTTCCAGTTCTGTTTTTGTCCACTTCAGAATTCCAAATGAGTATGTCAGGACCGGTATGGCGTAGGTGTTAATTGCTTTGGCAAGATTTCCTGCGTTCAACTGGGATTTCAATAAAGCAGTTATCCTTTGAGTGAACTGTCCTCGAATTTTGGTTTTTGCTTGCTTCTGGTCTAGTAGCTTAGCTTGCTGAAATCCTAGATATTTGTAGGTTTCACCATTTTGCATGGCATTTATAATGTTCCCATTAGGTAGTAACACATCTCCGTTAACGATTTTACCCTTCTCGATATTCAAGGTTTTGCACTTGTCTAATCCAAATCCCATTTGTATATCACTGGAAAATGTTTCAGTGATATTAAGTAAATGTTGAATTTGACGCTGGTTTGATGCGTATATTTTGATGTCATCCATGTATAAAAGGTGGGAAACAGTGCAGCTAGTGTTCCTGTTGGCTTTGATTTTAAAGCCGTAATCCGTATCGTTAAGTAGCTTGGAAAGTGGATTCATTGCCAAACAAAACCAAAGTGGACTCAGGGAGTCACCCTGGAAGATCCCCCTACGGATAGAAATTTCATCAGTTTCGAGGTATTGACCATTTATTTGTAAATGAAGGTTCGTTCGCCAGTGCTTCATCGATGATTCTAGAAAAGTAACAAGAGTGGGGTGTACTTTGTAAATTTGCAAAACTTTAACAAGCCAGGAATGTGGAACGCTATCAAATGCTTTCCTATAATCTACGAAAGCCGTATAGATGTTGCGCTGTTCCTTCTGCGCCTGTTTTAGTATTACCGAATCGATGATGAGTTGTTCTTTGCAGCCTTGGTGATCTCGTCTGCACCCTTTCTGTTCTTCCGACAAGATGTTGTTATGATCCGCATGTCTGTAAATACGGTTAGTAATGCAAGACGTTAATATTTTATATATAGTTGGAAGGCATGTTATAGGTCTATACTGCGTAGGATCGTGAGTTTGATGCGTTTTGGGAAGCAAGTGGGTCGAACCCAGTGTCAGAAATGGTGGAGTATCTTCTGGATGTTGCAGAATATGTGAAAATGATGTTGCCATTGCTTCATGCAGACTGTCAAACTTCTTATACCAGAAGTTTTGGACATTGTCAACTCCTGGTGTCTTCCAACTACTGGTGCTCTTTATAGCTTCGGTTACCTCGCTTGTTGTCAAGTTAACGAAAGGCATTGGTTCAATGTTTATTTTTTCCTCCTCAGTTCTTATCCAGTGAGCGTTGGATTTATGTTCGATAGGGTTCGACCATAAAGAAGACCAGTAATCCGTTAGCTCATCTTTATTTGGAAGACTTTGGTTGTGATTGTTTACTGTACCGCTTAGTTGCCTGTAAAATAACTTCTGATTGTTATTGAATAAGTAGTTTTGTTGTTTCCTTTTCGTGCACTTGACATATCGTGACAAACGTTTGGATTTTGCCTTTAACTTTTGCCTGAGTAAATCCATATATTCACATACATGTTGTTTATGTTGTGGGTGACCTGTAAAAGTTTTGATTTTTCGATAGATCTTTCTCACTCTGTTTGTTAAGCGCCTAGACGGTTTCAAGTTGTTTTTAAACTCTGTTAGCTGCCCCAATTCCCTTCTGATGTCATCAATCGACTTTTCCAGCCGGCGTTGCCACCAAGGCTTGAGCTGTTTGTAGTTTTTACCCCGATTGTTCTTTGGGGATTGGATTTGTTGATTGTGACTTCGAAGCACTGCTACCGCTCCACAATAGATGAGAGTGTGAAGTTGTTCCAGCGCTTCGCAGTCTTTAGCATGGTTCTGCAGTAGTAAGTTCACAGCTGCTAGTATGCTGTTAGTGCTCTTATTGGTTCGAAGCTTGGGTAGTCTTGGCCGGTGTATTGGGTTGGTGCCATTAAATTCCGCTAGTGCTTTACAAAGTTCGGTATTATAGTCATTATCGGTGGTTTTGTCGCAATCATTGTTTATTTCCTCAACGCCATTGTGGTCTCCTTGTGCATTCTCCGATTTATGTGTATCCTGATCGGTAATTATGTCATTCTCTCCATCTTGAAGGTCAAGAAGGACTTCACCTCGAATTTGTTGCAACTTCGGACCGGGTAGTAGATTGTTTCTCACAATACTTCGACGTTGGTCAGCAATACGCTGTTCCGTGAGATGGTGAAATTCTGGAAAATGTTCAATGAATGCACGGTGGAGGGTGTATCTGTATGTCGTCATATCAGTTTCCATCTTGGTGATTTTAAAGTAGGAGCGCATAATGAATGAGTTTAGCTCGATAGTCCACTTCATGCGCTTCCTGGGCTTTCCGGCTTTTGTGGTCGTAGATGTGCCGACTTGCGTCACTCCAGAAACATCAGAAGCCGGTGGCGGAGGATCGATGTTGTTTTCCCCCTGAGTGTGGTTCGCAGTAGCCCTACTCGGTGTCACGCTGCGCCTACCGCTAACCGAGGAAGAAGGTAAATCATTTTTCGAACAAGCCCTTCTAGCACCAACTTGAACGCGACAAGAGTTTAAGGTGTTGCAATGTCGATTCACCTGACGATTCCTGAGATTTAAGGTCCCGGAATTTACAATCGAATTATTGCTCCCCCCAGAATCCGTGGAGCAGACAGCCGATGTACTAGGTACACTAGCAGTGTGGGATTCTGAGCATTTAGCTCTACCCACCTGGGGTAATCTAGTTTTACAATTCGACATCGTGATTGTCGCATTTTAGACCTACTGCCAGGTGCTGATTCAGCCGCTCCTTACATGGAGAACAGACGCTGTCGGAGTACTGCTCCTTACATGGAGACCGTCGTGTCCTGGAACTAACTGGTTTTGGTTCGCTCCGAGGTATTTAATTTCCTCGATACCTTCTATATCTAAAAGGGAATCCCCGATCCACCACCTGGGGAAGCGCCCGATAGGGGACCAGTACCCCCACGGGCTTATTATTATTATTATTATTATTATTATTATTATTATTATTATTATTATTATTATTATTATTTCCAACTCAAGTGTACTCTTGCTCAGCTCTTGCTGGTAATGTTCACCTATCCCGAGCGTGTGTAAACGCAAATGGGATTAGGCACAGCAGTTACATATTTAGAAATTTACGGACAGTGTGACAAGTATTCAAAATTGCAGCCTTCTGCAGATCGATATATGTGTTTTTGTGAAGACCTAGTTTGGTGAGGCTGTCTTGTAGAGTTTTGGGGATCAGTCCCGTAGATGAAACGATGACCGGCACCACCTCTACTTTCTCTGCATGCCACAACTGTCCTACCTCTATTGCAAGATCGGTGTATTTTGCAATTTTTTCGTTGTATTTGTCTAAAATATTGTTGTTATTGGGTACAGCAACATCCACCAGGAGAACCGAGTTAGCTTTTTTATCCACAACCACAATATCAGGCCGGTTATTCGTCACCCGTCTATCGGTGATAATTGACCTATCGTAGTATAGTCTAAAATCAGCTTTCTGTAGAACTGCATGCGGATGGTACTTGTAATAAGGCGTGTAAGTGTTAACAAATCCAAATTTGTTGGCCAGCTTCTGATGGATGATGTTGCAAAGTTGATTGTGTCTGCGTAGGTAATCAATGTTAGCTATGGCTGAACATCCCGACGTAATGTGTTGTATCGTCTCTGTTGTTTGTTGACACCTTCTGCACTTGTCCGACACGATGTTTGGATCTCGCATAACAAATTTCTTGTAATTATTGGTATTAATTACTTGGTCTTGGATCGCCATCATAAATCCTTCTGTTTCTGAAAACAATGTTCCATCAGAGAGCCACTTATGTGATGCTTCCTTGTCGATATATGGTTGATTGAGGTCGTGATGATGTCGACCATGGAGCGCTTTCTGAGCCCACTCTGCCTGTTTGTCAGAGTCTGTAACGATTTCAAGTTTATTTGTCAGAATCTGTAACGATTCCAAGTTTATTATTATTATTATTATTTCCAACTCAAGTGTACTCTTGCTCAGCTCTTGCTGGTAATGTTCACCTATCCCGAGCGTGTGTAAACGCAAATGGGATTAGGCACAGCAGTTACATATTTAGAAATTTACGGACAGTGTGACAAGTATTCAAAATTGCAGCCTTCTGCAGATCGATGTATGTGTTTTTGTGAAGACCTAGTTTGGTGAGGCTGTCTTGTAGAGTTTTGGGGATAAGTCCCGTAGATGAAACGATGACCGGCACCTCCTCTACTTTCTCTGCATGCCACATCTGTCCTACCTCAATTGCAAGATCGGTGTATTTTGCAATTTTCTCGTTGTATTTGTCTAACATATTGTTGTTATTGGGTACAGCAACATCCACTAGAAGAACCGAGTTAGCTTTTTTATCCACAACTACAATATCAGGCCGGTTATTCGTCACCCGTCTATCGGTGATAATTGACCTATCGTAGTATAGTCTAAAATCAGCATTCTCTAGAACTGCATGAGGATGGTACTTGTAATAAGGCGTGTAAGTGTTAACTAATCCAAATTTGTTGGCCAACTTCTGATGAATGATGTTGCACAGTTGGTTGTGCCTGCGTAGGTAATCAATGTTAGCTATGGCTGAACATCCCGACGTAATGTGTTGTATCGTCTCTGTTGTTTGTTGACACCTTCTGCACTTGTCCGACACGATGTTTGGATCTCTTATAACAAATTTCTTGTAATTGTTGGTATTAATAACTTGGTCTTGGATCGCCATCATAAATCCTTCTGTTTCTGGAAACAATGTTCCATCAGAGAGCCACTTATTTGATGCTTTCTTGTCGATATATGGTTGATTGAGGTCGTGATGATGTCGACCATGAAGCGCTTTCTGGGCCCACTCCGCCTGTTTGTCAGAGTCTGTAACGATTTCAAGTTTTTTATCAGGGTTTACAAGATCTAAGGGGGAATAGTTTTTATCTGCTTTCGCGACCAGCTCATGCAATTTAGATGTTTGAGCCTTGCCAATGAAGAATTTTTGAAGCTGGGATATTTGTTTGTAATGTAAATTAACTATGTCCGTTAGAGAGTTATTATTATTATTTCCAATTCAAGTGTACTCTTGCTCAGCTTTTGCTGGTAATGTTCACCTATCCCGAGCGTTTGTAAACGCAAATGGGATTAGGCACAGCAGTTACATATTTAGAAATTTACGGACAGTGTGACAAGTATTCAAAATTGCAGCCTTCTGCAGATCGATGTATGTGTTTTTGTGAAGACCTAGTTTGGTGAGGCTGTCTTGTAGAGTTTTGGGGATTAGTCCCGTAGATGAAACGATGACCGGCACCACCTCTACTTTCTCTGCATGCCACATTTGTCCTACCTCAATTGCAAGATCGGTGTATTTTGCAATTTTTTCGTTGTATTTGTCTAACATATTGTTGTTATTGGGTACAGCAACATCCACTAGAAGAACCGAGTTAGCTTTTTTATCCACAACTACAATATCAGGCCGGTTATTCGTCACCCGTCTATCGGTGATAATTGACCTATCGTAGTATAGTCTAAAATCATCATTCTCTAGAACTGCATGCGGATGGTACTTGTAATAAGGCGTGTAGGTGTTAACTAATCCAAATTTGTTGGCCAACTTCTGATGGATGATGTTGCAAAGTTGATTGTGCCTGCGTAGGTAATCAATGTTAGCTATAGCTGAACATCCCGACGTAATGTGTTGTATTGTCTCTGTTGTTTGTTGACACCTTCTGCACTTGTCCGATACGATATTTGGATCTCTTATAACAAATTTCTTGTAATTGTTGGTATTAACTACTTGGTCTTGGATGGCCATCATAAATCCTTCTGTTTCTGGAAACAATGTTCCATCAGAGAGCCACTTATTTGATGCTTCCTTGTCGATATATGGTTGATTGAGGTCGTGATGATGTCGACCATGGAGCGCTTTCTGGGCCCACTCTGCCTGTTTGTCAGAGTCTGTAACGATTTCAAGTTTATTATCAGGGTTTACAAGATCTAAGGGGGAATAGTTATTATTATTATTATTATTATTTCCAACTCAAGTGTACTCTTGCTCAGCTCTTGCTGGTAATGTTCACCTATCCCGAGCGTGTGTAAACGCAAATGGGATTAGGCACAGCAGTTACATATTTAGAAATTTACGGACAGTGTGACAAGTATTCAAAATTGCAGCGTTCTGCAGATCGATGTATGTGTTTTTGTGAAGACCTAGTTTGGTGAGGCTGTCTTGTAGAGTTTTGGGGATTAGTCCTGTAGATGAAACGATGACCGGCACCACCTCTACTTTCTCTGCATGCCACATCTGTCCTACCTCAATTGCAAGATCGGTGTATTTTGCAATTTTCTCGTTGTATTTGTCTAACATATTGTTGTTATTGGGTACAGCAACATCCACTATGGTATGGCGTAGGTGTTAATTGCTTTGGCGAGATTTCCTGCGTTCAACTGGGATTTCAATAAAGCAGTTATCCTTTGAGTGAACTGTCCTCGAATTTTGGTTTTTGCTTGCTTCTGGTCAAGTAGCTTAGCTTGCTGAAATCCTAGATATTTGTAGGTTTCACCATTTTGCATGGCATTTATAATGTTCCCATTAGGTAGTAATACATCTCCGTTAACGATTTTACCCTTCTCGATATTTAAGGTTTTTATTATTATTTCCAACTCAAGTGTACTCTTGCTCAGCTCTTGCTGGTAATGTTCACCTATCCCGAGCGTGTGTAAACGCAAATGGGATTAGGCACAGCAGTTACATATTTAGAAATTTACGGACAGTGTGACAAGTATTCAAAATTGCAGCCTTCTGCAGATCGATGTATGTGTTTTTGTGAAGACCTAGTTTGGTGAGGCTGTCTTGTAGAGTTTTGGGGATTAGTCCCGTAGATGAAACGATGACCGGCACCACCTCTACTTTCTCTGCATGCCACATCTGTCCTACCTCAATTGCAAGATCGGTGTATTTTGCAATTTTCTCGTTGTATTTGTCTAACATATTGTTGTTATTGGGTACAGCAACATCCACTAGAAGAACCGAGTTAGCTTTTTTATCCACAACTACAATATCAGGCCGGTTATTCGTCACCCGTCTATCGGTGATAATTGACCTATCGTAGTATAGTCTAAAATCAGCATTCTCTAGAACTGCATGAGGATGGTACTTGTAATAAGGCGTGTAAGTGTTAACTAATCCAAATTTGTTGGCCAGCTTCTGATGAATGATGTTGCACAGTTGGTTGTGCCTGCGTAGGTAATCAATGTTAGCTATGGCTGAACATCCCGACGTAATGTGTTGTATCGTCTCTGTTGTTTGTTGACACCTTCTGCACTTGTCCGACACGATGTTTGGATCTCTTATAACAAATTTCTTGTAATTGTTGGTATGAATAACTTGGTCTTGGATCGCCATCATAAATCCTTCTGTTTCTGGAAACAATGTTCCATCAGAGAGCCACTTATTTGATGCTTCCTTGTCGATATATGGTTGATTGAGGTCGTGATGATGTCGACCATGAAGCGCTTTCTGGGCCCACTCCGCCTGTTTGTCAGAGTCTGTAACGATTTCAAGTTTTTTATCAGGGTTTACAAGATCTAAGGGGGAATAGTTTTTATCTGCTTTCGCGACCAGCTCATGCAATTTAGATGTTTGAGCCTTGCCAATGAAGAACTTTTGGAGTTTAGATATTTGATTATAATGTAAATTAACTATGTCCGTTAAAGCTCTCCCTCCCTCTTTTCTTGGTAATGTGGTCCTAATAACTGATGATGTCGGGTGGTGACATTTGTGTTTGGTCATCATGGTTCGCGTTGTTCTTTGAATATCTTCCAGTTCTGTTTTTGTCCACTTCAGAATTCCAAATGAGTATGTCAGGATCGGTATGGCGTAGGTGTTAATTGCTTTGGCGAGATTTCCTGCGTTCAACTGGGATTTCAATAAAGCAGTTATCCTTTGAGTGAACTGTCCTCGAATTTTGGTTTTTGCTTGCTTCTGGTCAAGTAGCTTAGCTTGCTGAAATCCTAGATATTTGTAGGTTTCACCATTTTGCATGGCATTTATAATGTTCCCATTAGGTAGTAATACATCTCCGTTAACGATTTTACCCTTCTCGATCTTTAAGGTTTTGCACTTGTCTAATCCAAATCCCATTTGTATATCACTTGAAAATTTTTCAGTAATATTAAGTAAATGTTGAATTTGACGCTGGTTTGATGCGTATATTTTGATGTCATCCATGTATAAGAGGTGGGAAACAGTGCAGCTAGTGTTTCTGTTGGCCTTGATTTTAAAGCCGTAATCCGTATCGTTAAGTAGATTGGAGAGTGGATTCATTGCCAAACAAAACCAAAGTGGACTCAGGGAGTCGCCTTGGAAGATCCCCCTACGGATAGAAATTTCATCAGTTTCGAGGTATTGACCATTTATTTATAAATGAAGGTTCGTTCGTCAGTGCTTCATCGATGATTCAAGAAAAGTAACAAGAGTGGGGTGTACTTTGTAAATTTGCAAAACTTTGACAAGCCAGGAATGTGTAACGCTATCAAATGCTTTCCTATAATCTACGAAAGCCGTGTAGATGTTGCGCTGTTCCTTCTGCGCCTGTTTTAGTATTACCGAATCGATGATGAGTTGCTCTTTGCAGCCTTGGTGATCTCGTCTGCACCCTTTTTGTTCTTCCGACAAGATGTTGTTTTGATCGGCATGTCTGTAAATACGGTTAGTAATGCAAGACGTTAATATTTTATATATAGTTGGAAGGCATGTTATAGGTCTATACTGCGTAGGATCGTGAGTTTGATGCGTTTTGGGAAGCAAGTGGGTCGAACCCAGTGTCAGAAATAGTGGTGTATCTTCTGGATGCTGCAGAATATGTGTAAATGATCTTGCCATTGCTTCATGCAGACTGTCAAACTTCTTATACCAGAAGTTTTGGACATGGTCAACCCCTGGTGTCTTCCAATTACTGGTGCTCTTTATAGCTTCGGTTACCTCGCTTGTTGTCAAGTTAACGAAAGGCATTGGTTCAATGTTAATTTTTTCCTCCTCAGTTCTTATCCAGTGAGCGTTGGATTTATGTTCGATAGGGTTCGACCATAAAGAAGACCAGTACTCCGTTAGCTCATCTTTATCTGGGAGACTTTGGTTGTGATTGTTTACAGTACCGCTTAGTTGCCTGTAAAATAACTTCTGATTGTTATTGAATAAGTAGTTCTGTTGTTTCCTTTTCGTGCACTTGACATATCGTGACAAACGTTTTGATTTTGCCTTTAACCTTTGCCTGAGTGAATCGATATATTCACATACATGTTGTTTATGTTGTGGGTGACCTGTATAAGTGTTGATTCTTCGATAGATCTTCCTCACTCTGTTTGTTTAGCGCCTAGACGGTTTCAAGTTGTTTTTAAACTCTGTAAGCTGCCCCAATTCCCTTCTGATGTCATCAATGGTCTTTTCCAGCCGGCGTTGCCACCAAGGCTTGAGCTGTTTGTAGTCTTTACCCCGATTGTTCTTTGGGAATTGGATTTGTTGATTGTGACTTCGAAGCACTGCTACCGCTCCACAATAGATGAGAGTGTGAAGTTGTTCCAGCGCTTCGCAGTCTTTAGCATAGCTCTGCAGTAGTAAGTTACAGCTGCTAGTATGCTGTTAGTGCTCTTATTGGTTCGCAGCTTTGGTAATTTTGGCCGGTGTATTGGGTTGGTGCCATTAAATTCCGCTAGTGCTTTACAAAGTTCGGTATTATAGTCATTATCGGTGGTTTTGTCGCAATCATTGTTTATTTCCTCAACGCCATTGTGGTCTCCTTGTGCATTCTCCGATTTATGTGTATCCTGATCGGTAATTATGTCATTCTCTCCATCCTGAAGGTCAAGAAGGACTTCACCTCGAATTTGTTGCAACGTCGGACCGGGTAGTAGATTGTTTTTCACAATACTTCGACGTTGGTCAGCAATACGCTGTTCCGTGAGATGGTGAAATTCTGGAAAATGTTCAACGAATGCACGGTGGAGGGCGTATCTGTATGTCGTCATATCAGTTTCCATATTCGTGATTTTAAAGTAGGAGCGCATAATGAATGAGTTTAGCTCGATAGTCCACTTCATGCGCTTCCTGGGCTTTCCGGCTTTTGTGGTCGTAGATGTGCCGACTTGCGTCACTCCAGAAACATCAGAAGCCGGTGGCGGAGGATCGATGTTGTTTTCCCCCTGAGTTTGGTTCGCAGTAGCCCTACTCGGTGTCACGCTGCGCCTACCGCTAACCGAGGAAGAAGGTGAATCATTTTTCGAACAAGCCCTTCTAGCACCAACTTGAACGCGACAAGAGTTTAAGGTGTTGCAATGTCGATTCACCTGACGATTCCTGAGATTTAAGGTCCCGGAATTTACACTCGAATTATTGCTCCCCCCAGAATCCGTGGAGCAGACAGCCGATGTACTAGGTACACAAGCAGTGTGGGATTCTGAGCATTTAGCTCTACCCACCTGGGGTAATCTTGTTTTACAATTCGACATCGTGATTGTCGCATTTTAGACCTACAGCCAGGTGCTGATTCAGCCGCTCCTTACATGGAGAACAGACGCTGTTGGAGTACCGCTCCTTACATGGAGACCGTCGTGTCCTGAAACTAACTGGTTTTGGTTCGCTCCGAGGTATTTAATTTCCTCGATACCTTCTATATCTAAAAGGCATTCCCCTATCCACCACCTGTGGAAGCGCCCGATAGGGGACCAGCACCCCCACGGGTTATTATTATTATTATTATTATTATTATTATTATTATTATTTCCAACTCAAGTGTACTCTTGCTCAGCTCTTGCTGGTAATGTTCACCTATCCCGAGCGTGTGTAAACGCAAATGGGATTAGGCACAGCAGTTACATATTTAGAAATTTACGGACAGTGTGACAAGTATTCAAAATTGCAGCCTTCTGCAGATCGATGTATGTGTTTTTGTGAAGACCTAGTTTGGTGAGGCTGTCTTGTAGAGTTTTGGGGATTAGTCCCGTAGATGAAACGATGATCGGCACCACCTCTACTTTCTCTGCATGCCACATCTGTCCTACCTCAATTGCAAGATCGGTGTATTTTGCAATTTTCTCGTTGTATTTGTCTAACATATTGTTGTTATTGGGTACAGCAACATCCACTAGAAGAACCGAGTTAGCTTTTTTATCCACAACTACAATATCATTCCGGTTATTCGTCACCCGTCTATCGGTGATAATTGACCTATCGTAGTATAGTCTGAAATCAGCATTCTCTAGAACTGCATGCGGATGGTACTTGTAATAAGGCGTGTAGGTGTTAACTAATCCAAATTTGTTGGCCAACTTCTGATGGATGATGTTGCAAAGTTGATTGTGCCTGAGTAGGTAATCAATGTTAGCTATGGCTGAACATCCCGACGTAATGTGTTGTATCGTCTCTGTTGTTTGTTGACACCTTCTGCACTTGTCCGACACGATGTTTGGATCTCTTATAACAAATTTTTTGTAATTGTTGGTATTAATAACTTGGTCTTGGATCGCCATCATAAATCCTTCTGTTTCTGGAAACAATGTTCCATCAGAGAGCCACTTATTTGATGATTCCTTGTCGATATATGGTTGATTGAGGTCGTGATGATGTCGACCATGGAGCGCTTTCTGGGCCCACTCCGCCTGTTTGTCAGAGTCTGTAACGATTTCAAGTTTTTTATCAGGGTTTACAAGATCTAAGGGGGAATAGTTTTTATCTGCTTTCGCGACCAGCTCATGCAATTTAGATGTTTGAGCCTTGCCAATGAAGAATTTTTGGAGTTGGGATATTTGTTTGTAATGTAAATTAACTATGTCCGTTAGAGCTCTCCCTCCCTCTTTTCTTGGTAATGTGGTCCTAATAACTGATGATGTCGGGTGGTGGCATTTGTGTTTGGTCATCATGGTTCGCGTTGTTCTTTGAATATCTTCCAGTTCTGTTTTTGTCCACTTCAGAATTCCAAATGAGTATGTCAGGATCGGTATGGCGTAGGTGTTAATTGCTTTGGCGAGATTTCCTGCGTTCAACTGGGATTTCAATAAAGCAGTTATCCTTTGAGTGAACTGTCCTCGAATTTTGGTTTTTGCTTGCTTCTGGTCAAGTAGCTTAGCTTGCTGAAATCCTAGATATTTGTAGGTTTCACCATTTTGCATGGCATTTATAATGTTCCCATTAGGTAGTAACACATCTCCGTTAACGATTTTACCCTTCTCGATATTCAAGGTTTTGCACTTGTCTAATCCAAATCCCATTTGTATATCACTGGAAAATTTTTCAGTGATATTAAGTAAATGTTGAATTTGACGCTGGTTTGATGCGTATATTTTGATGTCATCCATGTATAAAAGGTGGGAAACAGTGCAGCTAGTGTTCCTGTTGGCTTTGATTTTAAAGCCGTAATCCGTATCGTTAAGTAGCTTGGAAAGTGGATTCATTGCCAAACAAAACCAAAGTGGACTCAGGGAGTCGCCCTGGAAGATCCCCCTACGGATAGAAATTTCATCAGTTTCGAGATATTGACCATTTATTTGTAAATGAAGGTTCGTTCGCCAGTGCTTCATCGATGATTCAAGAAAAGTAACAAAAATGGGGTGTACTTTGTAAATTTGCAAAACTTTAACAAGCCACGAATGTGGAACGCTATCAAATGCCTTCCTATAATCTACGAAAGCCGTGTAGATGTTGCGCTGTTCCTTCTGCGCCTGTTTTAGTATTACCGAATCGATGATGAGTTGTTCTTTGCAGCCTTGGTGATCTCGTCTGCACCCTTTCTGTTCTTCCGACAAGATGTTGTTATGATCCGCATGTCTGTAAATACGGTTAGTAATGCAAGACGTTAATATTTTATATATAGTTGGAAGGCATGTTATAGGTCTATACTGCGTAGGATCGTGAGTTTGATGCGTTTTGGGAAGCAAGTGGGTCGAACCCAGTGTAAGAAATGGTGGTGTATCTTCTGGATGTTGCAGAATATGTGTAAATGATCTTGCTATTGCTTCATGCAGACTGTCAAACTTCTTATACCAAAAGTTTTGGACATTGTCAACTCCTGGTGTCTTCCAACTACTGGTGCTCTTTATAGCTTCGGTTACCTCGCCCGTTGTCAAGTTAACGAAAGGCATTGGTTCAATGTTTATTTTTTCCTCCTCAGTTCTTATCCAGTGAGCGTTGGATTTATGTTCGATAGGGCTCGACCATAAAGAAGACCAGTACTCCGTTAGCTCATCTTTATTTGGAAGACTTTGGTTGTGATTGTTTACTGTACCGCTTAGTTGCCTGTAAAATAACTTCTGATTGTTATTGAATAAGTAGTTTTGTTGTTTCCTTTTCGTGCACTTGACATATCGTGACAAACGTTTGGATTTTGCCTTTAACTTTTGCCTGAGTAAATCTATATATTCACATACATGTTGTTTATGTTGTGGGTGACCTGTAAAAGTTTTGATTTTTCGATAGATCTTTCTCACTCTGTTTGTTAAGCGCCTAGACGGTTTCAAGTTGTTATTAAACTCTGTTAGCTGCCCCAATTCCCTTCTGATGTCATCAATGGACTTTTCCAGCCGGCGTTGCCACCAAGGCTTGAGCTGTTTGTAGTCTTTACCCCGATTGTTATTATTATTATTATTATTATTATTATTATTATTATTATTATTATTATTATTATTATTATTATTATTATTTCCAACTCAAGTGTACTCTTGCTCAGCTCTTGCTGGTAATGTTCACCTATCCCGAGCGTGTGTAAACGCAAACGGGACTAGGCACAGCAGTTACATATTTAGAAATTTACGGACAGTGTGACAAGTATTCAAAATTGCAGCCTTCTGCAGATCGATGTATGTGTTTTTGTGAAGACCCAGTTTGGTGAGGCTGTCTTGTAGAGTTTTGGGGATTAGTCCCGTAGATGAAACAATGACCGGCACCACCTCTACTTTCTCTGCATGCCACATCTGTCCTACCTCAATTGCAAGATCGGTGTATTTTGCAATTTTCTCGTTGTATTTGTCTAACATATTGTTGTTATTGGGTACAGCAACATCCACTAGAATAACCGAGTTAGCTTTCTTATCCACAACTACAATATCAGGCCGGTTATTCGTCACCCGTCTATCGGTGATAATTGACCTATCGTAGTATAGTCTAAAATCAGCATTCTCTAGAACTGCATGAGGATGGTACTTGTAATAAGGCGTGTAGGTGTTAACTAATCCAAATTTGTTGGCCAACTTCTGATGAATGATGTTGCACAGTTGGTTGTGCCTGCGAAGGTAATCAATGTTAGCTATGGCTGAACATCCCGACGTAATGTGTTGTATCGTCTCTGTTGTTTGTTGACACCTTCTGCACTTGTCCGACACGATGTTTGGATCTCTTATAACAAATTTCTTGTAATTGTTGGTATTAATAACTTGGTCTTGGATCGCCATCATAAATCCTTCTGTTTCTGGAAACAATGTTCCATCAGAGAGCCACTTATTTGATGCTTCCTTGTCGATATATGGTTGATTGAGGTCGTGATGATGTCGACCATGAAGCGCTTTCTGGGCCCACTCCGCCTGTTTGTCAGAGTCTGTAACGATTTCAAGTTTTTTATCAGGGTTTACAAGATCTAAGGGGGAATAGTTTTTATCTGCTTTCGCGACCAGCTCATGCAATTTAGATGTTTGAGCCTTGAAAATGAAGAACTTTTGGAGTTTAGATATTTGATTATAATGTAAATTAACTATGTCCGTTAAAGCTCTCCCTCCCTCTTTTCTTGGTAGTGTGGTCCTAATAACTGATGATGTCGGGTGGTGACATTTGTGTTTGGTCATCATGGTTCGCGTTGTTCTTTGAATATCTTCCAGTTCTGTTTTTGTCCACTTCAGAATTCCAAATGAGTATGTCAGGACCGGTATGGCGTAGGTGTTAATTGCTTTGGCAAGATTTCCTGCGTTCAACTGGGATTTCAATAAAGCAGTTATCCTTTGAGTGAACTGTCCTCGAATTTTGGTTTTTGCTTGCTTCTGGTCTAGTAGCTTAGCTTGCTGAAATCCTAAATATTTGTAGGTTTCACCATTTTGCATGGCATTTATAATGTTCCCATTAGGTAGTAACACATCTCCGTTAACGATTTTACCCTTCTCGATATTCAAGGTTTTGCACTTGTCTAATCCAAATCCCATTTGTATATCACTGGAAAAATTTTCAGTGATATTAAGTAAATGTTGAATTTGACGCTGGTTTGATGCGTATATTTTGATGTCATCCATATATAAAAGGTGGGAAACAGTGCAGCTAGTGTTCCTGTTGGCTTTGATTTTAAAGCCGTAATCCGTATCGTTAAGTAGCTTGGAAAGTGGATTCATTGCCAAACAAAACCAAAGTGGACTCAGGGAGTCGCCCTGGAAGATCCCCCTACGGATAGAAATTTCATCAGTTTCGAGGTATTGACCATTTATTTGTAAATGAAGGTTCGTTCGCCAGTGCTTCATCGATGATTCAAGAAAAGTAACAAGAATGGGGTGTACTTTGTAAATTTGCAAAACTTTAACAAGCCAGGAATGTGGAACGCTATCAAATGCTTTCCTATAATCTACGAAAGCCGTGTAGATGTTGCGCTGTTCCTTCTGCGCCTGTTTTAGTATTACCGAATCGATGATGAGTTGTTCTTTGCAGCCTTGGTGATCTCGTCTGCACCCTTTCTGTTCTTCCGACAAGATGTTGTTGTGATCCGCATGTCTGTAAATACGGTTAGTAATGCAAGACGTTAATATTTTATATATAGTTGGAAGGCATGTTATAGGTCTATACTGCGTAGGATCGTGAGTTTGATGCGTTTTGGGAAGCAAGTGGGTCGAACCCAGTGTCAGAAATGGTGGTGTATCTTCTGGATGTTGCAGAATATGTGTAAATGATCTTGCTATTGCTTCATGCAGACTGTCAAACTTCTTATACCAGAAGTTTTGGACATTGTCAACTCCTGGTGTCTTCCAACTACTGGTGCTCTTTATAGCTTCGGTTACCTCGCTTGTTGTCAAGTTAACGAAAGGCATTGGTTCAATGTTTATTTTTTCCTCCTCAGTTCTTATCCAGTGAGCGTTGGATTTATGTTCGATAGGGTTCGACCATAAAGAAGACCAGTACTCCGTTAGCTCATCTTTATTTGGAAGACTTTGGTTGTGGTTGTTTACTGTACCGCTTAGTTGCCTGTAAAATAACTTCTGATTGTTATTGAATAAGTAGTTTTGTTGTTTCCTTTTCGTGCACTTGACATATCGTGACAAACGTTTGGATTTTGCCTTTAACTTTTGCCTGAGTAAATCCATATATTCACATACATGTTGTTTATGTTGTGGGTGACCTGTAAAAGTTTTGATTTTTCGATAGATCTTTCTCACTCTGTTTGTTAAGCGCCTAGACGGTTTCAAGTTGTTTTTAAATTCTGTTAGCTGCCCCAATTCCCTTCTGATGTCATCAATGGACTTTTCCAGCCGGCGTTGCCACCAAGGCTTGAGCTGTTTGTAGTCTTTACCCCGATTGTTCTTTGGGGATTATTATTATTATTATTATTATTATTATTATTATTATTATTATTATTATTATTATTATTATTATTATTATTATTATTAATTATTATTATTATTATTATTATTATTATTATTATTATTATTATTATTATTATAATTATTATTATTATTATTATTATTATTATTATTATTATTATTATTATTTCCAATTCAAGTGTACTCTTGCTCAGCTTTTGCTGGTAATGTTCACCTATCCCGAGCGTTTGTAAACGCAAATGGGATTAGGCACAGCAGTTACATATTTAGAAATTTACGGACAGTGTGACAAGTATTCAAAATTGCAGCCTTCTGCAGATCGATGTATGTGTTTTTGTGAAGACCTAGTTTGGTGAGGCTGTCTTGTAGAGTTTTGGGGATTAGTCCCGTAGATGAAACGATGACCGGCACCACCTCTACCCTCTCTGCATGCCACATCTGTCCTACCTCAATTGCAAGATCGGTGTATTTTGCAATTTTCTCGTTGTATTTGTCTAACATATTGTTGTTATTGGGTACAGCAACATCCACTAGAAGAACCGAGTTAGCTTTTTTATCCACAACTACAATATCAGGCCGGTTATTCGTCACCCGTCTATCGGTGATAATTGACCTATCGTAGTATAGTCTAAAATCAGCATTCTCTAGAACTGCATGAGGATGGTACTTGTAATAAGGCGTGTAAGTGTTAACTAATCCAAATTTGTTGGCCAACTTCTGATGAATGATGTTGCACAGTTGGTTGTGCCTGCGTAGGTAATCAATGTTAGCTATGGCTGAACATCCCGACGTAATGTGTTGTATCGTCTCTGTTGTTTGTTGACACCTTCTGCACTTGTCCGACACGATGTTTGGATCTCTTATAACAAATTTCTTGTAATTGTTGGTATTAATAACTTGGTCTTGGATCGCCATCATAAATCCTTCTGTTTCTGGAAACAATGTTCCATCAGAGAGCCACTTATTTGATGCTTCCTTGTCGATATATGGTTGATTGAGGTCGTGATGATGTCGACCATGAAGCGCTTTCTGGGCCCACTCCGCCTGTTTGTCAGAGTCTGTAACGATTTCAAGTTTATTATCAGGGTTTACAAGATCTAAGGGGGAATAGTTTTTATCTGCTTTCGCGACCAGCTCATGCAATTTAGATGTTTGAGCCTTGCCAATGAAGAACTGTTGGAGTTTAGATATTTATTTTTATTATTATTATTATTATTATTATTATTATTTCCAACTCAAGTGTACTCTTGCTCAGCTCTTGCTGGTAATGTTCACCTATCCCGAGCGTGTGTAAACGCAAATGGGATTAGGCAGAGTAGTTACATATTTAGAAATTTACGGACAGTGTGACAAGTATTCAAAATTGCAGCCTTCTGCAGATCGATGTATGTGTTTTTGTGAAGACCTAGTTTGGTGAGGCTGTCTTGTAGAGTTTTGGGGATTAGTCCCGTAGATGAAACGATGACCGGCACCACCTCTACTTTCTCTGCATGCCACATCTGTCCTACCTCAATTGCAAGGTCGGTGTATTTTGCAATTTTTTCGTTGTATTTGTCTAAAATATTGTTGTTATTGGGTACAGCAACATCCACCAGGAGAACCGAGTTAGCTTTTTTATCCACAAACACAATATCAGGCCGGTTATTCGTCACCCGTCTATCGGTGATAATTGACCTATCGTAGTATAGTCTAAAATCAGCATTCTCTAGAACTGCATGCGGATGGTACTTGTAATAAGGCGTGTAGGTGTTAACTAATCCAAATTTGTTGGCCAACTTCTGATGGATGATGTTGCAAAGTTGATTGTGTCTGCGTAGGTAATCAATGTTAGCTATGGCTGAACATCCCGACGTAATGTGTTGTATCGTCTCTGTTGTTTGTTGACACCTTCTGCACTTGTCCGACACGATGTTTGGATCTCTTATAATAAATTTCTTGTAATTATTGGTATTAATTACTTGGTCTTGGATCGCCATCATAAATCCTTCTGTTTCCGGAAACAATGTTCCATCAGAGAGCCACTTATTTGATGCTTCCTTGTCGATATATGGTTGATTGAGGTCGTGATGATGTCGACCATGGAGCGCTTTCTGGGCCCACTCTGCCTGTTTGTCAGAGTCTGTAACGATTTCAATTTTATTATCAGGGTTTACAAGATCTAAGGGGGAATAGTTTTTATCTGCTTTCGCGACCAGCTCATGCAATTTAGATGTTTGAGCCTTGCCAATGAAAAATTTTTGGAGTTGGGATATTTGTTTGTAATGTAAATTAACTATGTCCGTTAAAGCTCTCCCTCCCTCTTTTCTAGGTAGTGTGGTCCTAATAACTGATGATGTCGGGTGGTGACATTTGTGTTTGGTCATCATGGTTCGCGTTGTTCTTTGAATATCTTCCAGTTCTGTTTTTGTCCACTTCAGAATTCCAAATGAGTATGTCAGGACCGGTATGGCGTAGGTGTTAATTGCTTTGGCGAGATTTCCTGCGTTCAACTGGGATTTCAATAAAGCAGTTATCCTTTGAGTGAACTGTCCTCGAATTTTGGTTTTTGCTTGCTTCTGGTCAAGTAGCTTAGCTTGCTGAAATCCTAGATATTTGTAGGTATTATTATTATTATTATTATTATTATTTCCAACTCAAGTGTACTCTTGCTCAGCTCTTGCTGGTAATGTTCACCTATCCCGAGCGTGTGTAAACGCAAATGGGATTAGGCACAGCAGTTACATATTTAGAAATTTACGGACAGTGTGACAAGTATTCAAAATTGCAGCCTTCTGCAGATCGATGTATGTGTTTTTGTGAAGACCTAGTTTGGTGAGGCTGTCTTGTAGAGTTTTGGGGATTAGTCCCGTAGATGAAACAATGACCGGCACCACCTCTACTTTCTCTGCCTGCCACATCTGTCCCACCTCAATTGCAAGATCGGTGTATTTTGCAATTTTCTCGTTGTATTTGTCTAACATATTGTTGTTATTGGGTACAGCAACATCCACTAGGAGAACCGAGTTAGCGTTTTTATCCACAACCACAATATCAGGCCGGTTATTCGTCACCCGTCTATCGGTGATAATTGACCTATCGTAGTATAGTCTAAAATCAGCATTCTCTAGAACTGCATGTGGATGGTACTTGTAATAAGGCGTGTAGGTGTTAACTAATCCAAATTTGTTGGCCAACTTCTGATGAATTATGTTGCACAGTTGGTTGTGCCTGCGTAGGTAATCAATGTTAGCTATGGCTGAACATCCCGACGTAATGTGTTGTATCGTCTCTGTTGTTTGTTGACACCTTCTGCACTTGTCCGACACGATGTTTGGATCTCTTATAACAAATTTCTTGTAATTATTGGTATTAATTACTTGGTCTTGGATCGCCATCATAAATCCTTCTGTTTCTGGAAACAATGTTCCATGTTCCATGTTATTATTATTATTTCCAACTCAAGTGTACTCTTGCTCAGCTCTTGCTGGTAATGTTCACCTATCCCGAGCGTGTGTAAACGCAAATGGGATTAGGCACAGCAGTTACATATTTAGAAATTTACGGACAGTGTGACAAGTATTCAAAATTGCAGCCTTCTGCAGATCGATGTATGTGTTTTTGTGAAGACCTAGTTTGGTGAGGCTGTCTTGTAGAGTTTTGGGGATTAGTCCCGTAGATGAAACGATGACCGGCACCACCTCTACTTTCTCTGCATGCCACATTTGTCCTACCTCAATTGCAAGATCGGTGTATTTTGCAATTTTCTCGTTGTATTTGTCTAACATATTGTTGTTATTGGGTACAGCAACATCCACTAGAAGAACCGAGTTAGCTTTTTTATCCACAACTACAATATCAGGCCGGTTATTCGTCACCCGTCTATCGGTGATAATTGACCTATCGTAGTATAGTCTAAAATCAGCATTCTCTAGAACTGCATGAGGATGGTACTTGTAATAAGGCGTGTGGGTGTTAACTAATCCAAATTTGTCGGCCAACTTCTGATGAATGATGTTGCACAGTTGATTGTGTCTGCGTAGGTAATCAATGTTAGCTATGGCTGAACATCCCGACGTAATGTGTTGTATCGTCTCTGTTGTTTGTTGACACCTTCTGCACTTGTCCGACACGATGTTTGGATCTCTTATAACAAATTTCTTGTAATTGTTGGTATTAATAACTTGGTCTTGGATCGCCATCATAAATCCTTCTGTTTCTGGAAACAATGTTCCATCAGAGAGCCACTTATTTGATGCTTCCTTGTCGATATAAGGTTGATTGAGGTCGTGATGATGTCGACCATGAAGCGCTTTCTGGGCCCACTCCGCCTGTTTGTCAGAGTCTGTAACGATTTCAAGTTTTTTATCAGGGTTTACAAGATCTAAGGGGGAATAGTTTTTATCTGCTTTCGCGACCAGCTCATGCAATTTAGATGTTTGAGCCTTGCCAATGAAGAACTTCTGGAGTTTAGATATTTGATTATAATGTAAATTAACTATGTCCGTTAAAGCTCTCCCTCCCTCTTTTCTTGGTAATGTGGTCCTAATAACTGATGATGTCGGGTGGTGACATTTGTGTTTGGTCATCATGGTTCGCGTTGTTCTTTGAATATCTTCCAGTTCTGTTTTTGTCCACTTCAGAATTCCAAATGAGTATGTCAGGATCGGTATGGCGTAGGTGTTAATTGCTTTGGCGAGATTTCCTGCGTTCAACTGGGATTTCAATAAAGCAGTTATCCTTTGAGTGAACTGTCCTCGAATTTTGGTTTTTGCTTGCTTCTGGTCAAGTAGCTTAGCTTGCTGAAATCCTAGATATTTGTAGGTTTCACCATTTTGCATGGCATTTATAATGTTCCCATTAGGTAGTAATACATCTCCGTTAACGATTTTACCCTTCTCGATCTTTAAGGTTTTGCACTTGTCTAATCCAAATCCCATTTGTATATCACTGGAAAATTTTTCAGTGATATTAAGTAAATGTTGAATTTGACGCTGGTTTGATGCGTATATTTTGATGTCATCCATGTATAAGAGGTGGGAAACAGTGCAGCTAGTGTTTCTGTTGGCCTTGATTTTAAAGCCGTAATCCGTATCGTTAAGTAGAATGGAGAGTGGATTCATTGCCAAACAAAACCAAAGTGGACTCAGGGAGTCGCCTTGGAAGATCCCCCTACGGATAGAAATTTCATCAGTTTCGAGGTATTGTCCATTTATTTGTAAATGAAGGTTCGTTCGCCAGTGCTTCATCGATGACTCAAGAAAAGTAACAAGAGTGGGGTGTACTTTGTAAATTTGCAAAACTTTAACAAGCCAGGAATGTGGAACGCTATCAAATGCTTTCCTATAATCTACGAAAGCCGTGTAGATGTTGCGCTGTTCCTTCTGCGCCTGTTTTAGTATTACCGAATCGATGATGAGTTGCTCTTTGCAGCCTTGGTGATCTCGTCTGCACCCTTTTTGTTCTTCCGACAAGATGTTGTTTTGATCGGCATGTCTGTAAATACGGTTAGTAATGCAAGACGTTAATATTTTATATATAGTTGGAAGGCATGTTATAGGTCTATACTGCGTAGGATCGTGAGTTTGATGCGTTTTGGGAAGCAAGTGGGTCGAACCCAGTGTCAGAAATGGTGGTGTATCTTCTGGATGCTGCAGAATATGTGTAAATGATCTTGCCATTGCTTCATGCAGACTGTCAAACTTCTTATACCAGAAGTTTTGGACATGGTCAACTCCTGGTGTCTTCCAATTACTGGTGCTCTTTATAGCTTCGGTTACCTCGCTTGTTGTCAAGTTAACGAAAGGCATTGGTTCAATGTTAATTTTTTCCTCCTCAGTTCTTATCCAGTGAGCGTTGGATTTATGTTCGATAGGGTTCGACCATAAAGAAGACCAGTACTCCGTTAGCTCATCTTTATCTGGGAGACTTTGGTTGTGATTGTTTACAGTACCGCTTAGTTGCCTGTAAAATAACTTCTGATTGTTATTGAATAAGTAGTTCTGTTGTTTCCTTTTCGTGCACTTGACATATCGTGACAAACGTTTTGATTTTGCCTTTAACTTTTGCCTGAGTGAATCGATATATTCACATACATGTTGTTTATGTTGTGGGTGACCTGTGAAAGTTTTGATTTTTCGAAAGATCTTTCTCACTCTGTTTGTTAAGCGCCTAGACGGTTTCGAGTTGTTTTTAAACTCTGTTAGCTGCCCCAATTCCCTTCTGATGTCATCAATGGACTTTTCCAGCCGGCGTTGCCACCAAGGCTTGAGCTGTTTGTAGTCTTTACCCCGATTGTTCTTTGGGGATTGGATTTGTTGATTGTGACTTCGAAGCACTGCTACCGCTCCACAATAGATGAGAGTGTGAAGTTGTTCCAGCGCTTCGCAGTCTTTAGCATGGTTCTGCAGTAGTAAGTTCACAGCTGCTAGTATGCTGTTAGTGCTCTTATTGGTTCGAAGCTTGGGTAGTTTTGGCCGGTGTATTGGGTTGGTGCCATTAAATTCCGCTAGTGCTTTACAAAGTTCGGTATTATAGTCATTATCGGTGGTTTTGTCGCAATCATTGTTTATTTCTTCAACGCCATTGTGGTCTCCTTGTGCATTCTCCGATTTATGTGTATCCTGATCGGTAATTATGTCATTCTCTCCATCTTGAAGGTCAAGAAGGACTTCACCTCGAATTTGTTGCAACGTCGGACCGGGTAGTAGATTGTTTCTCACAATACTTCGACGTTGGTCAGCAATACGCTGTTCCGTGAGATGGTGAAATTCTGGAAAATGTTCAATGAATGCACGGTGGAGGGCGTATCTGTATGTCGTCATATCAGTTTCCATCTTGGTGATTTTAAAGTAGGAGCGCATAATGAATGAGTTTAGCTCGATAGTCCACTTCATGCGCTTCCTGGGCTTTCCGGCTTTTGTGGTCGTAGATGTGCCGACTTGCGTCACTCCAGAAACATCAGAAGCCGGTGGCGGAGGATCGATGTTGTTTTCCCCCTGGGTGTGGTTCGCAGTAGCCCTACTCGGTGTCACGCTGCGCCTACCGCTAACCGAGGAAGAAGGTGAATCATTTTTCGAACAAGCCCCTCTAGCACCAACTTGAACGCGACAAGAGTTTAAGGTGTTGCAATGTCGATTCACCTGACGATTCCTGAGATTTAAGGTCCCGGAATTTACAATCGAATTATTGCTCCCCCCAGAATCCGTGGAGCAGACAGCCGATGTACAAGGTACACTAGCAGTGTGGGATTCTGAGCATTTAGCTCTACCCACCTGGGGTAATCTAGTTTTACAATTCGACATCGTGATTGTCGCATTTTAGACCTACTGCCAGGTGCTGATTCAGCCGCTCCTTACATGGAGAACAGACGCTGTCGGAGTACCGCTCCTTACATGGAGACCGTCGTGTCCTGAAACTAACTGGTTTTGGTTCGCTCCGAGGTATTTAATTTCCTCGATACCTTCTATATCTAAAAGGCATTCCCCGATCCACCACCTGGGGAAGCGCCCGATAGGGGACCAGTACCCCCACGGGTTATTATTATTATTATTATTATTATTATTATTATTATTATTATTATTATTATTATTATTATTATTATTATTATTATTATTATTTCACTTGAAGATATTAACACAATATTTTGGTTATCTTCGGATCTTGTAGGAGGTATGTGAAATAGCAGACGTGAGCTTTTTATCACTGTTCAGATATAAATCCTTACTGAATCTCGCGCTAAATATTTTTGTATTTGTTGTGTTATTATCATTATTACTTTAATTAATGTATCCAAAGAGATTCAAAACTTCATTTGCTTCACAGAAAATGCATCCT
The DNA here is from genome assembly GCA_947563755.1 of Lochmaea crataegi. Classification (NCBI taxonomy): domain Eukaryota; kingdom Metazoa; phylum Arthropoda; class Insecta; order Coleoptera; family Chrysomelidae; genus Lochmaea; species Lochmaea crataegi. The sequence continues at coordinate 30,450,147 of OX387429.1, forward strand.
CTATAATCGTAAATGTCTTGCTTAGTTTCCGACGGAAAATTCCTTCAAGGTCGACTGAAGGGAATAAATATGGCAGAAAACCTTCGCCAACTTGACTCCATCCTTTGTAGTGCCCTACATTGCCAGCTTCGTACTTCGTGAAAGAAATAAATCATTCTGAAAATCTGAAGGCTATGAGACTTCCATACAAATGAATGGACTAGAATAGAGATTAGTTTCTTTTTATAACAAGCCTGCTGATTTTTTTTTCAGTATATCCAAGTGGAATTTTGTGTATGAATTATCAAACAAAAAGTAAAATCTTCACTAAGCGAGCTATACATATAATGGTTTCATTCACCAACATCGATTACTTTCTTGGAATTATTTCATACCCTAATGAGTCTGAAAAGTAGGTTGGTGTTTTGAAAACAGTTAATCCCACCCAGTTTCCGCTTAGAACAAGTCAAATATTTTGAGTAATTAAGGCGACTGCCACGGATTGTTTTAACCACCGTTTTCAATTTACATTAAATGAGTTTCCGAGTGTACAGGGATCGAAAATTATAATTAATTATAATAGAACGTAAGCCCTGAATAAAAGGTCAGGGTAAATTGCTGGTGACAGTGCATATTATGCATTCTCTGGTTTAATTTGTCCTTATTTCGAAGAAATGCTATGTCCTCTTGAGATCTTTTTTTCCAATGTATACAGTACTGGGTACTTTGTTACGAAGTCACCAACTCAAAGCCGGCCCTGTAACTAAATTACAAATATTGGCGAATGCGAGTTCTAGATGATTCTAAGAAGGTCGTTTTTGTTTGTTTTTGGGAACCGGCTTCTATTAATTCGGAGAGCCGAAGTTTCTGGAAGGTGCAGCAATATATAAAAGGCAATAATACCTGTGACGATACAGTAAGTGAGTTCACAGTTACTACAGAGTTAGTTCGCAGACAGTTCACAAAAAGTTTGTAGTAATCAGGCAGTTATTGAAATGATTGATAATTCAAGATAAATAATGTAATATTCAAGTGGTAAAAATAAATTAGAGTTAATATAGCGAGTGTAAATGAATTAGTAGTGAGTATATAAATTAAGTTTAATACAGTGACTGAGTGTTTCTATAATTAAATTAACATTGATTAGCTACCTTATTAGTTACCTTCTGGTTATTGATTCAATCATTAATAGGCATTCACTCAATATTCAACAAAATTTCAATGAAACTGAAAAAATAATCATAAAATGCGGAAAAGTATACTCATACGTATTGTGGGCAATTAGGAATGAGTCAGTTATTTATCTCAAATTTTATTATGACTATTTCACTAGAGTAAATTGATAACTGACAAAATTTGAAGGTTTTGAACTGGCAATTTTTTGTCTTGTCGCGGCAATTTTTTGACGTTTAATATATCAAACCTATGTGTATAAAATTCTATCACTCTGTGATAAAATTCAATATAAAATCTTTGTTAGTGGTTTCTAAGGAAACTAAGTTGTTTATTTATTTATTTAACTGTCTAAAAATTATTAAAACTGTTTCAAAAATTTAAATAAGTATTATTAACATGAATAATACAAGATTTGGAAATAATTCAATAAATGAAATAGAGATTACAATTAAGCAAAGTATACCGCGAAATACAATGAAGACAAAAAAGTCTGCGTGGGAATAGTTTAGAATGTTTCTGGACGCACGTAATTATACGTTAGAAAAGGATACTTCTGAACAAGTTATAGCAAAAATTCTTGAAGATTATTATGCAAAACAATCCCCAAAATAATGCTACTACGTACAATTATAATAATTGTACTTTTTACATAAATAAGTAATTTTTTTTTCATAATGTTATTATTTTTTTGGCTTTGTATAATTGAAGTTTGCAATAAATAAAACGTTTAAACATATGAATTTTTAATTTTTCTCTCGTGAAATAGTCATGTCGAATACCACTCAATTAAAAATTTTGTAAGGTAAAATTTTTCTCTTGTCGTATTCAGGTTTGTTGCTTTTAGGTAATTTTGCTCATGACATTTAATCCAAAACCACTCGCCTGACGGCTCGTGGTTTTGTTAAAAATGTCATTCGCAAAATTGCCAAGCAACAAACTTTCATGACAATCGAAAAATTTTGCCGACAAAATTTTCACTCTCGTGGTATTATATATGAATATTCCACTCATACATGTTGTATCAATGCAACGAATTCTAAATTATTAAATGGAAATTCAAAAATTACAGCGGAAATTATGTAGTTATGAATTGATTCGGAGATATAACAGAACGGGAAATTGAAAAAAATGTCATTAAAAGTGTACCCAAAAACACGGAAAAGAGTAAGAATAGTGTATGGAGACAATTTATGTTATTTTGCGACGAAAAAAGTACAAATTCAATATAGAGGAGATATACAGTAATTTGTATTTTTATTCGAGAAATATTCTCCCTAAATACCGCTTGTGCTTAAAAACTAACCGGATAATTTCCATTCAAGCTTGTTGTCTAATTCTACTCGTTCTTTGAACTCGTGGAATTATTAATAACAAGCTTTCATGGAAATTATCGGTATTTTTTAAGCACTCGTGGTATTACCCCCGATAATTCGACATCAGAAAGATATGCTAACATGATAAGAAACGGCCCGAGACCAATATTAATATATTTCACGATCGATGGATTGCAAATAATGGTCCTTTTCGATAGCCCCAAGAACCCCATATGGTAATCCACTAGATTGAGGCTACTTAAAAATTTTGTGGATTCAGATCCCATCACTACCAATGACGATACGAAGACAGAGTTAGAGCAGCTATAAATGCATTAACACCCGATTTAATTAAAAAAGTTACACATGATAATATTCTTTAAAGAATAAATGATTGTCCACAAAGGAATGGTGTCGTATTTGAACATTTGATAAATATGATTGTCTTGAACTTTGTCTTTTCCACCAATCCAGTATTTTAATTTGTTTGCAATTAGATAACTTGAAAATATGAGTTATTGGCTTTTGAAATAAAATGGGCCTAAAAGGATCGGCGAAATCCGAAAATGTAATATAAGCTCTTTCATTTAAAAGAATTTACTTTCATGATATTTTTTTTAACAAAATTTAAAGAATTTGAGAACACCGTTTATAACGATTAATGATTAATTATTGTAAATAAATATTTTTATTAATAATTATCGTACATCTGACAAACAAATAAGATAACAACTGTTTTTTAATTATAAATATAACTGTGCATGTGTCTGTGAGGGGCATGCCGAACTATGTGGATCGGGAGGCTTTGCTTCATTGCCTGGCCTGTGTGGATGAGGACCACTATAATAACCTCCCAAATCCAAACGTTAAGTGGTCGCTGAAGGGATGAATGGCCGTGGGTTATTCGGCCTCGAGACCACTAACCTCGGGGCACCTGGCGTACCCCGTTGCATTTATGCTTGTACCTGTATAAGGAGCTCTGCAGGTACTGACCTCCTTTGTCCTATACTCGTGGGAACAAATATGGACCAAGAGAAACCAAACATCATTACGGAGCCTATATAGACTCCTAGTAAAAGGGATTTGGAAGATCCGGCAGCAATGGAGACAGAAGTGGTTCCAACGCAGCCAGATACTTCTGAAGCCCAAGAGAAAACCACGCTACCAGGAGACGTTATACCGAGTCCTGTGGCAAGAAAAGCTTCATACGGAAAACTTTCAGGTGCCCAGCGTAATAAGCTGAAAAAAATGAGGAAACAAGGAGTTGACACCAAAAATGTGGTGCTGCCGACTCCCTCAACATCAAACCAGGGTGTAAACCAGCAAACAAAGGGCGTTAAGCCAACTGTGTCAGCCATGAGCACTCCCGAGGAAAAGAAAGATAAGAGGGCCAAACGTACCACTGGTAGCGGTATTAAAACTGGTATTAAATACAGCGTGGCCCTCAAAGGGATCAATGCAGGTGTGGTCCCAAAATATTTCCTGGAGACAGTTGTCTCTGAAGATCAGGTGGGGTTTATCAAAGAGAGCCTAACTGACATGATCGACGACGTGCAGAAGGTGCCTAGGTTTGAAGCCAGTCGATACATGGACGAGCTAATCTGTGACAATGAGGAGTCCTTCATTATAACGAGGGACTATTTGTCACAAAAAAACAACTGGAAGCTCATAAAGAGTGATGAACTTCCAAAGAAGCGACGAGTCCTCGCCCTACTTCCTGAGACTAAGAAAGAGGATCTGAAAGTGGGGTTGTGAAGGCTCGAGAAACAGAATGCAGGGCTGCAGGCTGATCGCTGGATGATCCTCGGCTCCAAGTCATCCGACAGGGGACAGCCTGTGAGTCTCCGGATTGACAAGGAGTACATGAAAGAACTGGTGCGGGCTCAATGGAGACCGTACTATCTATTTCAGCGGGTCAGTTTTAAAACGCTGGAAAACTCGACCGAGGAGGAAACAGGTACTGATCGAGAACCTGAACCATCAACCTCTGAGAATCTTCAAGGTGCTACAAGTTAAGTTGCAACATAAAAAGACAGCCACCGCTGTCCTACAACAAAGAGTGGTGGCTGAAAACATAGACATCGTTCTAATTCAAGAACCTTGGATAAACAAAGGTAAGATACTGGGGCTTAATATTAGGGAAATGGGACTGATAATGAGAACTGATTGTACTAAAATAAGAACTTGTATTTGCTATAGATCCGAATACAACTTGATGCCGATTATGGAACTATCCACTACCAGGGACTTACATGGAGATCCTGATGGAATCTCAAGGAGACATAATCTGGATGTCATTGTAGGGGCTAATACCAACGCACACCATAGCCGTTGGGGCAGCAAAGACAACAGCACCAGAGGTAAGAAACTATTTGACTATCTATGTACTACTGAACTTGATATTGCGAATGTGGGTAATACGCCTACATTCAGAACATCGAGGGAGGAATCATTGATAGATGTTACTCTTTGCACTTTAAGTGTCAGGGAGATATTTCGCAAGTGGCATTTATCGGATGTACCCTCTTTATCCAATCATGCCTAAATATACTATGAAATTAACGTGGAAAAATCGCTTATTAGAACAAACAGGGATCCTAAGAGCACTGACAGTGTATCTTATAAAGAGGACCTGCTTTCTAAAATCCGTTCACACCTAGGCAGACCAAAAACTGCTGAGGATTTAGAAGGAGCAGTCGCATGGCAGCAACAGTGTACACTGACCTCTTATCATAACAACTGTCTGATAAAGGAGAGTCGCTCTTCTAGAAAAGCCATCTGGTGGAATAAAGAGCTGACATCGCTAAGGAAAGAAACAAGACGCATTTTCAACAAAGCGATAAAAACGGGTAACTGGGAAGGGTATAAAGCTAAACTAGGTACATATAATACAAAAATAAAAGAATCCAAGGAGAAGTCCTGGAGAGAATTCTGTGAGGACATGCAAGGTGTCCCTGGCAGCGTCAGAAACCAACAGGATTCTCAAAAGGCATACTTCTAACAAACTTGGTTCTATTCAGTTGCCGAGCGGAAAGTTTTCAAATACTGTGGCAGATGCTCTAGAGCATCTCCTCAGTGTGCACTTTCCAGGTTCGTTAAAGATAGAGTCAAGCCATGACAACGTGCCGGTTGCCAAAACAAAGGAAAACAAAGAGGACTGGGAACTCACGAATAAGATATTCAGACCCCATCTTAACAGATGGGCTGTACACTCATTTGACCCCTACAAAACTCCGGGACCAGATGGCATATTCTCCAAGCTTCTGCAAGAGGGACTAGACATCATAATGGGTTTTTTAGTGCTGATACTTCGAAGCAGCCATGCTCTAGGGTATATACCTATTGCATGGAGAGAGTCAAAGGTGGTGTTTATTCCTAAACCAGGCTAAATCCTACCGACCAATCAGTCTAACATCATTCATGGTGGAAACCATGGAAAAAGTCTTACAAATGTATTTACAAGAAGGAGCGCTCAAGAGCATCCCTCTACATAGACTGCTTTTGACAACATCGATGTCATCAATTTACAGATCCCTTAAAAAATAGGGATTAACAGCACCACATGCAAATGGATAGGATCCATGCTCGAGTATAGAAGAATAACAGCACATGATGAAACATACACCGTTAGGTATATGTTGTGGATGACTTGATCTGTAGGTTGAATTATCAAGGTATATGGACGCAGGGCTTTGCGAACGACAAAGAGATTGTCACCAATGGGAAATTTCCGGAGGTGGTTATGAATGTCCTACAGGAAGCACTGCGAATTGTGGAGGAATGGTGCCTTGAAGAGGACCTTTCAGTTAATCAAAAAAAAAACCAAACTGGTTGATTTTACGAATAGCAGAGTTATTCCGCAGGGTGGAGTACCCAAAGAAGTCAAATATCTGGGAGTGACCCTTGATTCGAAACTGAATTGGAAGACACACCTGGAAAAAATTACTACCAGGGCGACTAGGCTTTTCTGACAATGCAGAAGAGTTATGGGCAAAACCTGGGGAATACCACCTGAGGTGGTTCACTGGCTCTACGCAACTGTGATAAGGCCAACGATCACCTATGGAATAATAGTCTGGTGGAGGAGGTCAGAAGTGTCCTCTGCAGTTGATATATTAACTGCAATCCAAAGACAATAGGCTAGTTCTACTACTCCACGCAATGGCTCCATAAGTGATAATTGGTCTCACTATGGCAGTGTACATCCAGCTCAGGATTTTGGGGTTGCACCCCCAATTTCTCCCTGCCAGATTCCAGCACACCATTAAAGCCATTTTTGCTTTGTACATAATCTCTTTTTCGTATTTGTTCTACAGGAGTTTACTGTCTAGAGTCAAACCTAGATACTTGACTTCCTGTCTCCATTCAACCTCGCTCCCATTAAGTTTAATGGTTTTGAGGTTGAGCTTTCTTTTCTTAGTGAAGGCTATTACGATGGTTTTGGTGGAGTTTATGTTGAGTCCCACTTGCCTACCCCAGCTATTTGTATAGTTCAGACCCTTTTGTACGATGTCACAAAGGGTATTTTCGAATTTTCCCCTGGCTGTTATGACAATATCATCAGCATATCCTTGGCAGGATATTCCGAGGTCAGTCAAACCACACAGGAGCTCGTCAACCGTCAGGCTCCACATTAATGGGGAAGCTACTCCTCCCTGTGGACATCCTCTGGTTGTACAGATGGAGACAATGTCTTTGCTCGTCCTCGTCTCTCCTACTCTAGTGGTTAGCAGTTCCGACATCCATTTGGATGTTGTGCTGTCTACATCTCTCCTATTTAATGCTCTTTTGACAGCCTCATGAGGAGTATTGTCAAAAGCTCCTTCTATATCCAAAAAGGCGCATACTACGGCTTCTTGGTTGTCTAGAGCACCTCGGATATCCTCCGTCAGTTGTACCAGTGCAGTCTCCGTAGATCTGCCTGCCCGGTAAGCATACTGATGCGGGTAGAGAGGTAGTCTCTCTAGGATTTCCGCTCTAATGTAATTGTCAATAGCTTTTTCCATCGTTTTGAGCACAAACGATGTTAGGCTAATTGGTCTGAAGGATTAGGGGTTTGTTGTGTCCCTTTTTCCAGCTTTTGGAATAAAGGTTACTATTGCCCTTCTCCATGCTTCTGGTATATAACCCAGTTCTAAGCTGCTTCGACTGATCCTAACCAAATGTGGTAGAATTTCGCCTTGTCCTTGCTGGAGCAATGCTGGGAAAATTCCATCAGCTTCCGGTGCCTTGAATGGTGAAAAGGTGTTCATAGCCTATTTTAACCGTTCGTTACTACAAAGGTGCTTAGCCATTGTAGCAAAGATTACAAAAAATATATAAGATTGTTCACTCGTACGAATTCTATCGATCAAAGGATTCATACCGCTGGTTTCTGTCTGGTGACTTAGCGGTTGGCGCCATGCCACAGTATGTCGCTAAATCCTTACTTGCATTTAATTTTGCATATTATACGGGTCGTCGCCTATCGAGCGCTGGTATTTTCGAATTCGTTGTTCGTGTTTCATGTTTATGTTCAATGGATATTTTAAATTTATTAATTAATTATTGCAATAAGGAAAAAATAATATTAATATTTTTCTCTTCAATAGCAAAACTTATGAAATAAATATTTTGTTATATTTGTTAATAGTCTTAGTTGTATACATAATAAATCGTAGAGTTTATCACTTTCCCACGAATTCTGAATGCAGTCTTGGTATTAAGTTCTTATAATGTAAACAAAGATAAAAATATAGAGAAGCAATTAAGGGCCAGAAATGTGCCTACAATCTCTAGGAACTTTGTATAAGTATTTCATTTAGTCTTTCGGGAAACGTTCCGGAAGTAAAATTTCTTGTTCGCATTATTTTAACTCCTGTCTTCCAAAAGTAACATTAATAATATTATAATTGTGGTTTTAAAATGCGTGTGTGTTGTGCTGTGATGGGTTGTTCCAGCAAGGTGGGAAAACCAGAAATATCCTTTTATCGTTGTCCCAAAGACGTTGAGAGGTGAATATTAAATTAGTTATTATCAAATACGGAATTCAACTTTTTCAAAACTATTGTAACAAAGATATTTGATAATAAAAAATTAGTTGGTTATTTAGTACTTGTAGGTACTGGGTATTCATAGAAATTTGAAAATTAGCATATCTAATTTATTAATAAATATATCCTGCAGCTGCATAATATGTTTTAACCTTGTGAATCCAAAAAATACGGGGTGTCCAATTTAAAGATCAAAATTGTTTTAGTGGTCCTATTATTCTGGTGGCCAGTGAGTATATATAATTGAATTTGTGATATTCTGTATAAATAACCACTAGATCATCTATTACTAAAATGTTGAATAAAATCTGTCAATTGATTCATTTTAAAAATTTTGATGTATTTTTTACTTATACCTAAACTTTCCTTTTCAAATTCATATCCTGAACATTTTTCGAAATAATTAACATTTAAAAACATTATATAAAAAAACCTTTAATATATCATCCTATTACTTTGAATATATATTTCTCAAGTTACCCCTGTATAGCTTGGAATAAAATATACTTTTCTAATGCCCTGGTACCTAGCGGTGTCGTTATTTACAACAAAAGCGAGCCGTAAATATGATTTATGAGTGCGGCGATCGTTTAAAACACTAAGAAGAATCAGACCGCCTTCAAGTGAACTATCTTATATTTATTTTGTAATCTTTGATTGTAGTACTTTCTCTCGAGAGTCTGTTATGACCTTCGAGAGAACTATCTCCCCTATTTGGGCTACTCCAAGGAAAATGAGTTTCTAGTAAGAGTTTCACTCTTTTTTCCTCATTTTCGGTATATTTACCGTCTGGCTTCCTCAAAGCCATATCTGTGTTGACCCTACCTTTTGCCATGACTTTGTAAAGTCTTGCCGCAGCAGGTGTTAAGTTTATATCTCCACAGAATTTTCTGAAGCTATTTCTTTTAGCTTTTCTAATTTCGTTATAGTAGGTGTTTCTCACCTCGGTGTATCTCTGCCAGTCTCCGGTGAGTTTTGCTCTATTGAAAAGGTCCCGGGCTTAAGATCTTAATTCTGACAGATGTTTATTCCACCAGGGTGCATCTCTGCTGCTTTGTTGTTCTTGAAGAGGGCAGCTCGATTCAAATGCATCGATTATTGCCCTGTTCAGGTCCTCAAGCTAATTTTCCAGATCGAGATGGTGCTTAGCCCTCCCTTTTCTCTGGATATGTGCTAGGTTTTCTTTCAGACAGGTGTTATAGTTGTCCCAATCTGTTTTTCTTGGTTTTCTTCTGGGGCTCACCTCAGGTTTGCCTAGTTCTAACTTGAATGTTATGATGCTATGATCGGAGAGAGATGGTTCGCCCGAAACTCTCCAATCTCTTACTATATATTCTAGATCCTGTGTTGCCAGTGTGACATCCAAAAGTTCTTGCCTTACCCTTGTTACAAATGTAGGGGTATTCCCTATATTGTGAATATTAAGGTTTTTATTGAGGATATACCTGGTTATTATTGACCCATGGTTCTTGGATCAAACACATCCCCCATTGGTCCTTAGTGAACAATCTTGTGATCACCGCCGAAGCTCTTTTGGCATGGTGAGCATTAACCTGAGCTAAGTTAATCCCCGCCATCCTGTTGGTTTTCAGGTTGGGTATTACCCTCTTTCGTCAGGGTGATGTACCCTTCTGTAAGAGTGCTGTCCCCTTCCTCCGAACCAAACTCCATTCCCTCCTCGGACAGCGGCGACTCCTCCCCAAGGAGTTTAGAGATGTGTAGGCTTTCTACACTACTCGAGTCTTCACTGGCCTTGGAGGAGATAGAAACCTTCCCAGGGTTTCTTTCCTCTTCTTTTCTGAGGCCATGTACGGGGATTTTCCCAAACCGGTAATGAATGGTGAACCCGTTGTTCTTGATTTTTTGACAGGATAGATTATCTATTCCTGCCCTCAAGACTAGGCCTTCGCCCTCTTCTTTAAGGTTGAGGACCTTGCACTGGTCTGTTACCAAACCTTCATTCTGTGCTTTTATCAAGCGAAGAAGTTTTCCTTCCACTGCGCCTTTGCTTCTTGGGAGAAAGATCGTAGCGGTGTGCATTTTTGGGATGTTTTCTCCCTGGCACATCATCAGTTCTACTCCCTTCGAGATTTTCAACTGTAGTATTATCAACTGGAGCCATTCTGCAGTCTGTGGTGTTTCACAGTCGATTAGAACGACTCCTGGTCTGAAATGTATTCCAGTAAACTGGAGCTTATGCTCCCATCCAGCATACATTTCTTCTATTATTGCGTTCTCCAGCAAGGTTTGGTCGTCCGCACTAAGAGTGGTCTCAGGGTACGCCCTAGGGAGAACCGCCATTCTTATTATTTCAGCTGCAGCTGCATAGCTGCCAGCTGAAGAAGGGATGGCTATTTTGCCCTCCTTTTTCTTCTTCACCTGTACTTACGGTGACTGGGCTGTCGCCTCTTCCCCCTTTTGTTTTTCTCGTTTACGAGGGATGTTCTTCTCCTCTCCTTGGTTTTTGCGCTCTGCGGCTTTCTTTCTTGCTTCTTCCTGTGCAAGTCTCTGCTCAAGAAAGCGAAGATACCATCTCACCCCCGCTCCACTAAGTCCACGCCTCAGTGGATCGTCCCTTTCTCCGGGTTTGCCCAGTTCAGGAAGGATGGGGGTTTTTCTACTTTTTTTCCAGGATTTTCCCGAAAACTCTCAGCAGTTGAGGAGGTTGAGGGTATGGGTGCCCCTGACGTTCTCCTCTCCTGTTTGTCTATGGTTTTTTTGGCACTGCGGATACATTGCCCCTACTTGTGCCCGGCTGCGGTGCTTGCCCGCTCAACTTTTTCTTTTTTTTTCCTGTCCATGGATGATCCCACGAGTAGCTAGGGAAGTATAAGGTCCACTCACCACGCAGTCCTCGGCATATGCTGTTCCACCTTGACTTGAGGGTTATTTTATTGTGGTCTCCTTCCACTTGGCCAGCTGTTTAAAGCAAGCCCCCACATCTAGTGAATATACCCCATCAACCACCTTCCACTAGATACGGTTCATATCAGGCAGGTTTCCACGAGCAAACTATTGCTCCGACAACCTCGCTGACTCCAGCAACCAACCGGCTATCAACGAGCCGATCGGGACAACAGTCCACTCTCCACGCTGAAGATCCTGATATCGGATTTCTGCATTCCACAGGAATCCATTGAGCTGTCTTTTCTTTCACGTATTTCCCCCCGTAAGGCCCGAGGAGAAACAGCTACTCGGCTCCCCCACCAACGACCAGGTCTCACAGCTCCTTGGGCGAGAAATGGAGGGTGACACAAGGGCACCTCAACCAGGCTATTGAAACTGGGTAGCAGACATTTGAAGACAGTTATCGACCTGGTGACTGGACACTGCACCCTGAGGAAACATCTGTACAATATGGGCAAAGTTAGTGAACCTATTTGCAGAAAATGTGAACATGATTATAAAACACCTACCCACATACTCTGCTTCTGCGAGAACTTACAAGAACCTAGGCGGAAGCACTTTGGAGAGGATTTAATACAACCATCACAACTACTGAAAATCCATCCAGTCAAACTAGTGGCTTTTATAGAAGACACGAAGCTTCTGGAATGGAAGTAGATAACATGGAAAATGGTACAAAGATTCAGTTGATGAGCACAACCTGCATATATGAATGAATGAATGAATAACTGTGCATAATGCAATAATGAATGTATGTTTTTTTTAATATCATAAAAAGCTCAATATCTCGTAATCGATGGAATATCGAGATATTACTTATCGGAGAAAAATAACATAAAATTACGCGCAAAATCCAAAAATGTGAAAATATATGTTCTATTCAAAATAACGAATTTAATATCAACTTCCGGTTATACCGGAAGTTCTGTCATGACAGGTTAAAAATTTACATAATAATAAACAACTAACCTCCCATCAGTTCTAACAAATAAACAGCCAATTCATTGTTTCAGCCCATACCACGTGAAATCTTTCAATAATTATTAAATGAAATCAATATACAATAACAAATTCCACAACAGAAATATAATATTGTATTACTTAACCGGTTTCCCAGATAACATTTGCATGCGATAAGTTCTAGATGTTCATTCGACACAGAATTTAACCCTCTTTAGCATTAAATGGGTTGACATTTTGCGTCCGTTTTCATACTACAAGAAGAATCTGAAAAAATTTAAAAAAAAAATTACGATTTTTTGGTTCTCAATACTTACCTCGGACCCAATTCTTGAAATAAATCCGTATACGGAATTGGTGATATTCGGAAAAAAATCGAATTAAATCGAGTATTTGTATTCGACTTTTTTTATACGAATTTGACATCGAATGGGTCAAGCTAGGCGAATTTGATTTTCCGTATACGAATTGAGATATTCTAAAACCTCTAACCATACGTTTCCAGAGGTTTGTTTACTATTATTTTTACTTGCTTTCTCCTGTATACTTCTGAGTTTTGGTAGACATTATATACAAGACATATATAAAAATTTACAAATATCTCGGTTTATGTGGAGAAACGGTTTTGGGATCAATGTCAGTGAGCAGTGAATGAAGACTTCCTTTTGGTAACTAACAACGAACTAAAACTTACTATGTTCATATTTTTTACTTGTGATTTATTGGTAGGTATTAGAGTTTGTTTATAGCTAATTTAGAGGATTTGGCCCTTTTGGGGGTGATTGGAGCATTAAAAGAAGCTGAAATTTATGGCAATATTCGTCGTATAGTCTCTCAGCAAAGAGAAGCTTTTCATGAACTTAGTGATAATCAATTTATTAAAATGTATCAGCTACCAAAACGCTTAGCCACAGAGTTAATTGATTTGTTAGAACCAAATCTAAGACATCCAACAATATTGTCAGCCTCAGATATTGAAACAAAGATACTTTCAATGATACCTTCAGTAAATCAGTGAACAGCATTAGTTTTTTTCTGCAGCAGGATCATATCAAATAGATGTTGGATACAGCGTGATGCATGGGGTTTCCCAATCATCTGTTAGTCGTGCTGTTGATGAAGTCACCAATGCACTTAACAGCCCTGAGATTGTAAATTCATATGTAAGACTTCCACGTAATGCTCAAGAATCACAACAAACAAGAGCCCGGTAATCACCAGATCATTTCCCAAAATGATTGTTAATAATTGATACAACTGTTTTATGAAATTTTGGTAAAAAAAATATAATGAAATGATGGTACTTCTCTCTTCAAGCATTTCCATGTCTTTTTAATTTATCAACATCCTGCACCTTCATACAACCAGAACTTTTTATAAAAAAAGGCTTTTGTTTGTGAAATCAATAATAATAATTTTAGATCTTAGGGCAGCAGCAGCACCCTCAAGTGCAGTTGCAATCCTATTTTTCACAGTTATGTCCCTTTCAATTAAAGCTAACTTTTCTTTGAAATACCATCATTTAAGTTAGTATGAGTTAGCCTCTTCATTCGATTTGGTACTCTTTTCTTTACATTTGCCATTCTTACTTCTTTGGCAACATTTGGTTTTACTTCCCCTGTATTTGGCGTACCTGTTTCGTTTATCAGAGCTTCCATGTCATCAAATTTAAATATTGTCATTGTCTCAACAACAGGCAAACCTTCAATTTGTACTGGATTTAGAATGTCCAGTACTTGAACTTCTTCAGGGTCCAATACGTGAATAGGTGAAATGCCACTCCCAGTTTTAATATGGCTTCTTTTGTTTGCAGCTGCTTTATTTTTCGTGGACTTTTTCATGTCATACCTAGTCGAGAAATGAATTTCAAATTTAAATGCCTACCTATGATATCATGCTAAAGACTACACATTTTAAATTTAATTTCAAAGAGTTATTTCAAACAAAAGTATGTATTATGATATTTACTTTTCTCTATTTATCCCATTCCTTGTTGTATCCTGGCATGGCAATTAATAAATTTGCCAAATCCATCCACATTTCCTTGACTTTATCAAATGTAAATTCATTTGTGAATTTACCAGAATATAATTGGGGTGGTCACTAATAAATTGCACTAACACTTTTCACTGGTCCTTGCTGTGAGTTTTCTTAAGTGTACGATCCATGGTTAAATAGCAAAAGAAAGTAAATAAAATTAATATCGTTCTACGGTTTATTTTGTAAGCAAGCACTTCTTTTTTAACACATTTTACATGTTTTTCGGCACACGAATAAAAAAGTAAACAATATGCTCTGAAAATTATCCGCTGGGATATTACCAAAAAAAACATAGAAAAAAGAAGGGAAGAGAAGTTCTCAAACTGTTTATCCAAATTAAACATCCGTATATGGAAATTTTTCCGCATACCATTCAGGAATTGAGATTGACGTTCGTATTCGAATCTTTCCATCAATTCTAATTTGATTGGCCTATAACCAAAAACTGGATTCTTATGTTTTCATTAATTACACACAGTTATTAGGGCTTTTTCCCAAAATAAAGTATGTGTGAATATGCAGTACATAATTAGAGCATTTTGAATAGACGATCATTCTGTCACGTTTACTCAATGACAGCCAGACAAACATTTTCTACCTACGATGATGTTTGCCTTTTGCCTTTTTAGTGTAAGCATACTCACATTTCTAACAAATGAATCGCTAACGAATGACTTCCTCATACCTCAACAGTTTTTAAGCGATTTTTAATACACATCAATACTCTGCGCTAATACTGTATATTTGTATATTATTAAATCAGGCGCGACCCGCTCACTTTCTTCAATACCGAACACGAGTTTAACTACGATTTCAAAAGCTTGCTTTTAACTCGGTTACTGTGAAGAGTCATGGTTTAACAATAATATTTAATCGCGAGTAGGTAATGTAAGAATTTTCATAGGAAAATATTTCAAGTTTCAAGACCAAAATAAACGGTGGTAAAAACATATTTTATAGTCAACTATGACATGCTCATTATTTTATAAATCTGCAAAATAGCTGATTAGTCTGTTGCCCTTGTTTTATTGGAATGATATGAAGTATGATAAAGTTGTGAATCCTATTTATTATTTATGAAAACAAAACATATCTGGTGGTAAGAGAGAATTGGTTTAATTTTTTCTAAAATAAAGGATTTCTTGATGCTTTTGCCTTCTAGTCTTTTTGATAAATTTTACGGCGAATGTGCGTGCACAGTAATTAGAAGGAAATAAAACGGTAACCACCAACAGTCGTTTTCTCAGAAAATAATGGGAACGAATCTGATAGCCTCTAATTTTCCTCCTTTTTCCATCTTTATTTCCTGCCCGATTACTAGAGGGAGGAATTAGAACAAGAGTCTATTGAGAGTAATTGTGGCAGTAAAGTTGTAAAACGAAGATGTGATGCTGCTACTTCATTTCTTTTAAGTGTTATGGTTAGGAAAAGTAGCCAAGGCGATGCATTCGAAATAAGTTCATTATTTTTATTCATTCATTTTAATCATAAGAAGACAAATATTTAATACTGTCGATCATTTTTTAATGGTTTGTTACAATACGAAATACCGTCATCAATCGATAGACATCCATTCAAAGCAGTCAGCTCCGTAAGGGAAGGAATCATTGATCAACCATAACCAAGGACCTTTTATTATGTCCTGGTACACACAGTTGGTGATATCAGCAGGATTTTCACTTCATAAGTTATTATTCAGTTTTGCGATACTATCATTAATTTTTCGGCAAAAATCTAGCTTCAGAATGTAAAAGCATATAGTTCATGTTCATATAGTTCATGTACAAAATACTCCGTAAAATCTATAACATGACAATACTAGTTTCCAGTTCCACGAGCAGTATCTGAAACCAATAAAGTTTGAAAAAACTGTAACCAAACTTGACACACACGCAGTCAAATGAAAATGTATTGGAAGTTAATCGGACATAGTCATGTGCTCCCAATTAAAATTTATATCAATTATTAAAAAGCTCGTGCACTGCTGCATTCATTATCTGAAATAATTTCCACCCGTGTGTTAGGAAGATAACGCGATTCAAATTTAATTGAAATGGGAAATTTTTTTATAGTGATGAGTGTAAAACCTAAATTTCATTATTTACCTTAATAATACACATTATTTTAGCACAAACAATACAAACATAAATTAAAATAAGTTGAAAGCTGCAAATTTTTCGAAGCTTCCAAAATTGCTATGATTTCTCCAGTAAATATGGAGCAGTGTTGAGGAATACGAATTGCAAATTTCTTATTCTTATATACATATGTTGCAGCATGTTCTTCATCAGTTTTCGAAGCATCAGTAAAAATTGAATCATAACAAAGGTAGATATCGACATTTCCCTTATATTTGTTGGGGAATACAAAATATAGCGATTGGTAGATGATTTAGGATATATTCAGCAGCGGATAGTTAAGTAGGAGGTATATTAAAGGTCCAAGGTGAGTGGCTCATACCGTTGGGAAGGGATAAATTGAACTGTTCGATATTTACGGCACTGCGTAACGGTCTTTCTTTGAAAATAAATACTTTTGTGGGTTTAGTATTGAGCATATCTTTAGGTATGGTGTCTCTAAATATCACAGAAAAAACTGGATTGGTATGGTTTTTGCCGTAGTTTCAAGGGTAGTTTTCCGCTGGATATGGCGCTGGATCTAAACGCTCCTTCTATCAATCTTAAAGATAATTTGATGGTGACCTGTGACTTAGTAGTGCATGCTGCCGTATTCCAATTTGCTGCTTAATAGTGACCTGTATAGGGTTAGGAGATGTCTTGTATCCAGTTCCTGGATATAATTCCAAGAATATTCAATCTGGTTTGGCAAGAACGTGTTGTTTCAAGAATATGTGATTTTCACTTCAGTGCATAGTCAAAGGTCAAACCCAAAAAATTTATTCCATTCACATGATAAGTTTCAACATGTTCTTTAAGAGGGAGATCTTGTTCTTCAAGTCCTGGATTTGAGTTGCTTTGGGATTTCTGGGAGTTTGCTGTCGGTTTGACAGTTTCTGCGAGCGGAAGATACCTGTTTTCCAGAGACCGAATGCATTTTGGTTTACTTCTCGAGCAGTCACGTAGCTAAATTAACGGTCATTGGTTCACACCGTTATATGCTACGGTCTGAAAAATAGGCCAGGCCTTGAAAAAAGTTAACCAAAACCGCGAAACAACAGAGCCTAGAGTTTAGAGCCTAGAGTCGGTTTCTGACTAAAAAGTACGCACGCCGGTGCTAAACAGTTGAAAATTGCTAGTGATCCCAATTCCTATCAAATTCCCTTCTAACCATGCCTAAATCCAGGTCCGAACACCACGACAATTTTGAGGAATATCCTCAAATTCCCTCTACTTCTAAAAACCCAAAAAACGACAAACCACGCCTTCTAGTGGAAATTCCTGGAATTTCCCCATTTAAATCAAAATCTCCAACCTCCAAAACTTCTACTTCCCAATCTTCTGCCAAAAAAGCTTCCGAGACACCCTCCAGCAGCTCCAAAAATTCCAAAATACCCCCTCTAATGGAATAACCGATTCCACGACCCACTTCAAAACACTCTCATCCTCTTCTCACTTCAGAGCAACTTCTCGAAAAACTAACCTACATCGAATCATTATTTCCTGAGTCATTGAGGCCAAAACCCAGATCTTCGTCTTACGCCCAGGCTGCAAAGTATCCAGCCCCCTCTTCACACTCTTCACGCTCCTCCCAGGCCTCCTCAGTCCACGAAGCAAAAAATCTCAGCCAAATCGACGAAGTAGCCTCCGTTCGGAGCTCAGTTCGAACTTCTTCGTCAAAATCTTCATCTCACACCTCTTCTCCACAAACAACTCCGCTTCAAACCCTTAATCTACGAAATCCCCCATCCAAACTCTGCTATCAGAAGGAACTTTCCATCCTCCCGAACACAAACGAAGTTCTCAGAGGTAAAATCTCCTATTTTAAAGCCAATCCTAATGGCACTGCCCTCCTCAAAGTTCCGAAGGACATCTCCCCTAAAGAACTCCTACTAAGACTTCATAATGCCATCGGAGACAACAAACTATTATGCCTACCGCTCCATCCAAATACTTCTTCCTCCATAAACAAGACTCCAGCCAACCCCCGCACTCCAAACTTCTCCTTCGTCAATCAAAAACATCTTCAACGAAGAAATCTTTGATCTTCTCAAAGACCTTCGAATAAACTTCTTAAAGTGCTGGAGGATCTTCTCCAAATCCACCAACTCTCCAACCTCCCTCATCAGAGTTATCACTTACTCTGAAACCCAACTTTACCAGGCACTCTCAAAAGGAATCTTCCTTTACGGCCTAAATCATCGTTGTGAAATTTCCAACGCAAACCCTCTTCCACCCGTCCCAAAATATTGTGCACGTTATACAAACATAGCCCACTCCATATCAGAATGTAAAGCCAAGCTTCACACCTGCCCGAACTGTGGAAGTCACGAACACAGATCCGAAAAATGTGACAAGGCAAAAAAAGCCTTGTTGCAGGATCTGTGGTGGCGACCACGCAACCTACGATCCCAAATGCCCAAAAAGAAACTTCCACCTCAAAACCCGAGGAAACAGCCCCAATAACACTCCCAAAACCATCCATCCCATTCGACTTCCCTTCGGAAGTCCAAAAACTACTCGAGATATTATGTGTTATCCTAATGAACGCAATCCCTTCCTCCCGTAGGATGGTAATCGAGACACTCATTCCGTCCTACTACAACCACAATTGCTCTGTTCAAGGACAGGGCAACAAGGCCTACTTTAATTTCTCACCTATCTCATAAATTCCGATAATACAACACAAAACACTTCCCTTTCCTTTCCTTACCAAACAACCCGCACCGAAACAGCGAAGCAGCCGGCGTACAGCCGCAACGATGGAATTCCAGCCTGCAAGGCGCAGACACAAAACACCACACTTTTCAGCACCTGAAGTGTATTTCACATTTATGAATACTAACAAACACCATTCCCCTTTCCTTTTCCGGGATGAGGATGCAGGTTTTCTGTGGTTTTTTCCTGCATCTTAATTTCCACAATGATCGGAACCGCGATACATTGCGGAAATTATCCAAATGGCCATCCTTTTGGTGCACAGCCACAGCTGTCCCTACCCCGACCGTAAATTCACTTGCCTTAAAAATGTTTTCAATTCAAACCCTCTTCCTCTTCCTATAACAGGGTAGATTTCATTTTGCAAATCCAAAGATGATAATTTAATTTCAATAGTCAAATCTTTTTCGAACAAAAAAAAATTGTATCATCTCAACGTAGTTCCGTTTAGTTTTTGACTAAAGAGTGACAATTGATCGCTGATTATATGGTGCCAATGAAGTAGGTAATGTTTCAGAAAGATCATTAGGGAAAAAATTAATTGTTGTATCTGTTCTATTTGTCGTTGTAGATGTTTGTGGTATATCTACTAAATTTGAAGATACGAGACTTGTTTGGATCGGCGCTTTACTTTGGGTGGCTCTGTGTTGTTGTTGTTGTTGTTTGCGAATGAAACATGTGAGGTCATCTCTAGAAGAAAATATTCTGTATTTGGTGTTGTCAAAGTTGAGGATAGTAGATGCTGGAATATCGTTAGTAGTTGAAGGAGAGTTAATGTATACTTACTCGACGTAAACAGAGAATATCGGAATACTCTGGATTGGGAGTCTCCCTTTTAGGAAAATGTATTGAGGATAATAGCTTTCAACATTATTTCCTAATTTGCGTAGATAGTTTTTACGGGAGTGATAAAATTATACACACTACTATGGCTAATTACTATCCATTTATTTATAGATTGATATTTTTACCAACTTAGAACATCAGTTACTAACACCAACTAATTATTTACTGAAGCTCAAATAGGATTTTGCGTTGAACATAGCTTATTCACAAGACCGTAGAATAAAATAATGTAACTGTCAACGTGCTTCTGATACATGGGTCGTAAATGAACTGTTTGAATATAAAAATGTGTCCGAACACTTGAAGTCGAACATTTTAAAATTAAATTACTAGAATGGAATTTTAAAAAGTTGATCTGAACGAATTTTAATCTTACGGAACAATCTGGAAATAATAATTAGCATCATGTTTTGAAGTCAGAGATTCAAAAGCGGTCAAGGTCAATCTAACAATTGGTCACGAACAATTAATCTGAGATCACCAGTTCCGATTTCCGGATGGGTTGTATAATAGTATATTACGCAACGAGAGTTGTAAGTAACCCGTAATGTGATTACAACTCGTGTAACTTACTATACTTTTTCTACGCCCATCTTAGCTATTTTCTTCTATTAAATAAAGGAAATCGGAATTATTTAAACTTTATTATAATAGTTGTTAATAACAATTGAACAATTCTTGTAAGTCGTTGGTGCCTCATTACTTAACGGTGATGAACGAATGTATATAACTGTGTAGTACTGCACGATACATCAGAAGATGAAGATTGATAATTGGTAATCGCTTCCGATATTCGTTTATATTTTTATGAGAGTGATTCACATATCCTCCCGCCACTGTAGAAGATACTATATTTTGTTACAAAAATTGACAGCATAAATGGAATGACGTTTATTTCCATATCATGCTAAAAAAACGCGACTTATTTTTTGAGAAATTGTATAATGTGTTGCCGACATTTAGGGGCATTACTCTTTTAATATAAAATGTATTTCACTAATGCTAAAAGCTTTTATGTTTTCCAGTTGACTAAATTCATGTAAATAGACCAAATAAAGTAGTACGTAGATAAAAATTTTATTGCAATTTGATTAAACAAAGAAATTTAAGTTTTCTTATCTAAACGCACGTGTGTGTTATGAGATCTCATTACGTGCATGTTATTGTTAAATGTCACTTACAAGGAATTTTGACAGTGTGATTTCTGACGTTTACGGACATGGGCGTAGAAAAACTCTTTTTCATCTTACATACAGTCTCACAGGAGCGTAAATCTTCCAAATCTTTCTACCTTCTTCAGATTAACTCCTAGTTTTTTATTGCTTGCAAAAACTACGACTTTTTCGAAAAATATACCCATTAAATCAAAGCCGAGGTTAATTTATCTTTTCCTGGTCTATTGAAAAAAATCCACGTGGCACTAAAAAACTTTTATAGCGAAATAAAAATCACTACACTTGATTGAACGTGAATACCTCCACATTAGTCTTTTAGAAGTTTTTTGTATTAATTGAGACGAATTCAATAAATCCGACACAACTCATTAAACGATGGAAGTGAGCATCTAAAGCAAGTTTTTCATTGCCAAAAAATATAAGATGTATTTTAGAAGCACGTGGGGGAGATTAACGAATTATTGTGGATATTCCAATTTCTCTGGAACTATAATAATACTTTTCACTTCTCTGTTATTGTTAGTATGTTCTTTCTCGACCGACTTCTGGAAAAGGAAGTTTACAGTTGGAAATATATTTTAGTATAATATCACTTTGATTGCGCTAAAATACACAAGGTGAGTATACGAGATGTTCTTTTCTGTTGATAATAATACCACGTTCGCCTTATGGGTGCTATCACCGACCGACGATGAGAACTGGAAGACTAATAACAATCATATTGGTTATCTCCCTGGGAGGAGTGCTTATAACAAAAAATACAGATTACAGTATTTCTTTCGAAGAAACCAGTCAGTCATAAAACTGTCTCGTTTAATAAAGGTTAATTTTCAACACTTCCCTCAATGAAAGTGTGTTTTTTCCCAAAATTCCTTGTTTTATTCCAACTTCTATAACATCAGAAGTGGGATATACCGTGTGAACCAATGTAATTATTAGCCAGGGACAGTTTTTTGTTGTTTTGGATGGGAATGGAAGTGATTTTTTCTGATAGTTGCTTAAGGCACTGTTATTGAAAAGCAGTTAATACCCAACCTACAAATAGGAATTTTGGAAAAACATTCAAATTTTTGCTGGAAGTAGCCATTGAGCGCGTTTGACATAAAAATGTCCACGGACAAGAAACATAACTCGCATATGACTGAGCCTGGTGAGGTGCCTTGTGTCATTCGGTGCAAACGCCTGGTGAAAGCAGTTTACTAGGATCTATGCTAATGGGGAAGACCACTAAGAAATGAAATCCTTTCAAACTTATTTTAATCGATGAATAATGGTGTTTGTTCATTGTGTAGACAATATCATGTGTCAAAATTGTATTAAATAGATTTCCTAGCGTTTTGAAAACAACATATTAATTCAAACCTGGAAAATGTCCGAAATAAGTGGGCGGTTCTATGACGTATTATCCCTTAACAATATCTGTCTCTGCCTATTTCTATTACATATCTTCAATTAACAACGTCATGCAGTGTTGTCAAAGATACTCATCATCGGTTTTTCATATATCTGCACTGTTTTTCCCGACAATGTAGCAACTAATGATAAAAATGTCATTCCACTACAAACTGCTTTGTTGGAATGATTATATTTTGCAAATTTTTTTGTTATTCTTCTTTCTCGAGAACAAGTTTGACCATTTCAGTCCGGCAACACTGTTGGTTACAGAAGCAATCTCAGCGTGAAAGACGTTTCGTTCATTAGGACCACTCTACCAAGAAAAGAGGGAGGGAGAGCTCTAACGGACATAGTTAATTTACAATACAAACAAATATCCCAGCTCCAAAAATACTTCATTGGCAAGGCTCAAACATCCAAACTGCATGAGCTGGTCGCGAAAGCAGATAAAAACTATTCCCCCTTAGATCTTGTAAACCCTGATAATAAACTTGAAATCGTTACAGACTCTGACAAACAGGCAGCGTGGGCCCAGAAAGCGTTCCATGGTCGACATCATCACGACCTCAATCAACCATATATCGACAAGGAAGCATCAAATAAGTGGCTCTCTGATGGAACATTGTTTCCAGAAACAGAAGGATTTATGATGGCGATCCAAGACCAAGTTATTAATACCAACAATTACAAGAAATTTGTTATAAGAGATCAAAACATCGTGTCGGACAAGTGCAGAAGGTGTCAACAAACAATAGAGACGATACAACACATTACGTCGGGATGTTCAGCCATAGCTAACATTGATTACCTACGCAGGCACAACCAAGTGTGCAACATCATTCATCAGAAGTTGGCCAACAAATTTGGATTAGTTAACACTTACACGCCTTATTACAAGTACCATCCTCATGCAGTTCTAGAGAATGCTGATTTTAGACTATACTACGATAGGTCAATTATCACCGATAGACGGGTGACGAATAACCGGCCTGATATTGTAGTTGTGGATAAAAAAGCTAACTCGGTTATTCTAGTGGATGCTGCTGTACCCAATAACAACAATATGTTAGACAAATACAACGAGAAAATTGCAAAATACACCGATCTTGCAATTGAGGTAGGACAGATGTGGCATGCAGAGAAAGTAGAGGTGGTGCCGGTCATCGTTTCATCTACGGGACTAATCCCCAAAACTCTACAAGACAGCCTCACCAAACTAGGTCTTCACAAAAACACATACATCGATCTGCAGAAGGCTGCAATTTTGAATACTTGTCACACTGTCCGTAAATTTCTAAATATGTAACTGCTCTGCCTAATCCCATTTGCGTTTACAAACGCTCGGGATAGGTGAACATTACCAGCAAGAGCTGAGCAAGAGTACACTTGAGTTGGAAATAATAATAATAATAATAATAATAATAATAATAATAATAATAATGATAATAATAATAATAATAATAATCTGTCTGCTCCACGGATTCTGGGGGGAGCAATAATTCGATTGTAAATTCCGGGACCTTAGATCTCAGGAATCGTCAGGTGAATCGACATTGCAACACCTTAAACTCTTGTCGCGTTCAAGTTGGTGCTAGAAGGGCTTGTTCGAAAAATGATTTACCTTCTTCCTCGGTTAGCGGTAGGCGCAGCGTGACACCGAGTAGGGCTACTGCGAACCACACTCAGGGGGAAAACAACATCGATCCTCCGCCACCGGCTTCTGATGTTTCTGGAGTGACGCAAGTCGGCACATCTACGACCACAAAAGCCGGAAAGCCCAGGAATCGCATGAAGTGGACTATCGAGCTAAACTCATTCATTATGCGCTCCTACTTTAAAATCACCAAGATGGAAACTGATATGACGACATACAGATACGCCCTCCACCGTGCATTCATTGAACATTTTCCAGAATTTCACCATCTCACGGAACAGCGTATTGCTGACCAACGTCGAAGTATTGTGAGAAACAATCTACTACCCGGTCCGACGTTGCAACAAATTCGAGGTGAAGTCCTTCTTGACCTTCAAGATGGAGAGAATGACATAATTACCGATCAGGATACACATAAATCGGAGAATGCACAAGGAGACCACGATGGCGTTGAGGAGATAAACAATGATTGCGACAAAACCACCGATAATGACTATAATACCGAACTTTGTAAAGCACTAGCGGAATTTAATGGCACCAACCCAATACACCGGCCAAAACTACCCAAGCTTCGAACCAATAAGAGCACTAACAGCATACTAGCAGCTGTGAACTTACTACTGCAGAACCATGCTAAAGACTGCGAAGCGCTGGAACAACTTCACACTCTCATCTATTGTGGAGCGGTAGCAGTGCTTCGAAGTCACAATCAACAAATCCAATCCCCAAAGAACAATCGGGGTAAAGACTACAAACAGCTCAAGCCTTGGTGGCAACGCCGGCTGGAAAAGTCCATTGATGACATCAGAAGGGAATTGGGGCAGCTAACAGAGTTTAAAAACAACTTGAAACCGTCTAGGCGCTTAACAAACAGAGTGAGAAAGATCTATCGAAAAATCAAAACTTTTACAGGTCACCCACAACATAAACAACATGTATGTGAATATATGGATTTACTCAGGCAAAAGTTAAAGGCAAAATCCAAACGTTTGTCACGATATGTCAAGTGCACGAAAAGGAAACAACAAAACTACTTATTCAATAACAATCAGAAGTTATTTTACAGGCAACTAAGCGGTACAGTAAACAATCACAACCAAAGTCTTCCAAATAAAGATGAGCTAACGGAGTATTGGTCTTCTTTATGGTCGAACCCTATCGAACATAAATCCAACGCTCACTGGATAAGAACTGAGGAGGAAAAAATGAACATTGAACCAATGCCTTTCGTTAACTTGACAACAAGCGAGGTAACCGAAGCTATAAAGAGCACCAGTAGTTGGAAGACACCAGGAGTTGACAATGTCCAAAACTTCTGGTATAAGAAGTTTGACAGTCTGCATGAAGCAATGGCAACATCATTTTCACATATTCTGCAACATCCAGAAGATACACCACCATTTCTGACACTGGGTTCGACCCACTTGCTTCCCAAAACGCATCAAACTCACGATCCTACGCAGTATAGACCTATAACATGCCTTCCAACTATATATAAAATATTAACGTCTTGCATTACTAACCGTATTTACAGACATGCGGATCATAACAACATCTTGTCGGAAGAACAGAAAGGGTGCAGACGAGATCACCAAGGCTGCAAAGAACAACTCATCATCGATTCGGTAATACTAAAACAGGCGCAGAAGGAACAGCGCAACATCTACACGGCTTTCGTAGATTATAGGAAAGCATTTGATAGCGTTCCACATTCCTGGCTTGTTAAAGTTTTGCAAATTTACAAAGTACACCCCACTCTTGTTACTTTTCTTGAGTCATTGATGAAGCACTGGCGAACGAACCTTCATTTACAAATAAATGGTCAACACTTCGAAACTGATGAAATTTCTATCCGTAGGGGGATCTTCCAAGGCGACTCCCTGAGTCCACTTTGGTTTTGTTTGGCAATGAATCCACTCTCCAATCTACTTAACGATACGGATTACGGCTTTAAAATCAAGGCCAACAGAAACACTAGCTGCACTGTTTCCCACCTCTTATACATGGATGACATCAAAATATACGCATCAAACCAGCGTCAAATTCAACATTTACTTAATATTACTGAAAAATTTTCAAGTGATATACAAATGGGATTTGGATTAGACAAGTGCAAAACCTTAAAGATCGAGAAGGGTAAAATCGTTAACGGAGACGTATTACTAACTAATGGGAACATTATAAATGCCATGCAAAATGGTGAAACCTACAAATATCTAGGATTTCAGCAAGCTAAGCTACTTGACCAGAAGCAAGCAAAAACCAAAATTCGAGGACAGTTCACTCAAAGGATAACTGCTTTATTGAAATCCCAGTTGAACGCAGGAAATCTCGCCAAAGCAATTAACACCTACGCCATACCGATCCTGACATACTCATTTGGAATTCTGAAGTGGACAAAAACAGAACTGGACGATATTCAAAGAACAACGCGAACCATGATGACCAAACACAAATGTCACCACCCGACATCATCAGTTATTAGGACCACACTACCAAGAAAAGAGGGAGGGAGAGCTCTAACGGACATAGTTAATTTACATTATAATCAAATATCTAAACTCCAAAAGTTCTTCATTGGCAAGGCTCAAACATCTAAATTGCATGAGCTTGTCGCGAAAGCAGATAAAAACTATTCCCCCTTAGATCTTGTAAACCCTGATAAAAAACTTGAAATCGTTACAGACTCTGACAAACAGGCGGAGTGGGCCCAGAAAGCGCTTCATGTTCGACATCATCACGACCTCAATCAACCATATATCGACAAGGAAGCATCAAATAAGTGGCTCTCTGATGGAACATTGTTGCCAGAAACAGAAGGATTTATGATGGCGATCCAAGACCAAGTTATTAATACCAACAATTACAAGAAATTTGTTATAAGAGATCCAAACATCGTGTCGGACAAGTGCAGAAGGTGTCAACAAACAACAGAGACGATACAACACATTACCTCGGGATGTTCAGCCATAGCTAACATTGATTACCTACGCAGGCACAACCAACTGTGCAACATCATTCATCAGAAGTTGGCCAACAAATTTGGATTAGTTAACACTTACACGCCTTATTACAAGTACCATCCTCATGCAGTTCTAGAGAATGCTGATTTTAGACTATACTACGATAGGTCAATTATCACCGATAGACGGGTGACGAATAACCGGCCTGATATTGTAGTTGTGGATAAAAAAGCTAACTCGGTGCTTCTAGTGGATGTTGCTGTACCCAATAACAACAATATGTTAGACAAATACAACGAGAAAATTGCAAAATACACCGATCTTGCAATTGAGGTAGGACAGATGTGGCATGCAGAGAAAGTAGAGGTGGTGCCGGTCATCGTTTCATCTACGGGACTAATCCCCAAAACTCTACAAGACAGCCTCACTAAACTAGGTCTTCACAAAAACACATACATCGATCTACAGAAGGCTGCAATTTTGAATACTTGTCACACTGTCCGTAAATTTCTAAATATGTAACTGCTGTGCCTAATCCCATTTGCGTTTACACACGCTCGGGATAGGTGAATAATACCAGCAAGAGCTGAGCAAGAGTACACTTGAGTTGGAAATAATAATAATAATAATAATAATAATAATAATAATAATAATAATAATAATAATAATAATAATAATAATAATGTGTTGCATTACTAACCGTATTTACAGACATGCGGATCACAACAACATCTTGTCGGAAGAACAGAAAGGGTGCAGACGAGATCACCAAGGCTGCAAAGAACAACTCATCATCGATTCGGTAATACTAAAACAGGCGCAGAAGGAACAGCGCAACATATACACGGCTTTCGTAGATTATAGGAAAGCATTTGATAGCGTTCCACATTCCTGGCTTGTTAAAGTTTTGCAAATTTACAAAGTACACCTCATTCTTGTTACTTTTCTTGAATCATCGATGAAGCACTGGCGAACGAACCTTCATTTACAAATAAATGGTCAATACCTCGAAACTGATGAAATTTCTATCCGTAGGGGGATCTTCCAGGGCGACTCCCTGAGTCCACTTTGGTTTTGTTTGGCAATGAATCCACTTTCCAAGCTACTTAACGATACGGATTACGGCTTTAAAATCAAAGCCAACAGGAACACTAGCTGCACTGTTTCCCACCTTTTATATATGGATGACATCAAAATATACGCATCAAACCAGCGTCAAATTCAACATTTACTTAATATCACTGAAAATTTTTCCAGTGATATACAAATGGGATTTGGATTAGACAAGTGCAAAACCTTGAATATCGAGAAGGGTAAAATCGTTAACGGAGATGTGTTACTACCTAATGGGAACATTATAAATGCCATGCAAAATGGTGAAACCTACAAATATCTAGGATTTCAGCAAGCTAAGCTACTAGACCAGAAGCAAGCAAAAACCAAAATTCGAGGACAGTTCACTCAAAGGATAACTGCTTTATTGAAATCCCAGTTGAACGCAGGAAATCTTGCCAAAGCAATTAACACCTACGCCATACCGGTCCTGACATACTCATTTGGAATTCTGAAGTGGACAAAAACAGAACTGGAAGATATTCAAAGAACAACGCGAACCATGATGACCAAACACAAATGTCACCACCCGACATCATCAGTTATTAGGACCACACTACCAAGAAAAGAGGGAGGGAGAGCTCTAACGGACATAGTTAATTTACATTACAAACAAATATCTAAACTCCAACAGTTCTTCATTGGCAAGGCTCAAACATCTAAATTGCATGAGCTGGTCGCGAAAGCAGATAAAAACTATTCCCCCTTAGATCTTGTAAACCCTGATAATAAACTTGAAATCGTTACAGACTCTGACAAACAGGCGGAGTGGGCCCAGAAAGCGCTTCATGGTCGACATCATCACGACCTCAATCAACCATATATCGACAAGGAAGCATCAAATAAGTGGCTCTCTGATGGAACATTGTTTCCGGAAACAGAAGGATTTATGATGGCGATCCAAGACCAAGTAATTAATACCAATAATTACAAGAAATTTGTTATAAGAGATCCAAACATCGTGTCGGACAAGTGCAGAAGGTGTCAACAAACAACAGAGACGATACAACACATTACGTCGGGATGTTCAGCCATAGCTAACATTGATTACCTACGCAGGCACAACCAACTGTGCAACATCATTCATCAGAAGTTGGCCAACAAATTTGGATTAGTTAACACTTACACGCCTTATTACAAGTACCATCCTCATGCAGTTCTAGAGAATGCTGATTTTAGACTATACTACGATAGGTCAATTATCACCGATAGACGGGTGACGAATAACCGGCCTGATATTGTAGTTGTGGATAAAAAAGCTAACTCGGTTCTTCTAGTGGATGTTGCTGTACCCAATAACAACAATATGTTAGACAAATACAACGAGAAAATTGCAAAATACACCGATCTTGCAATTGAGGTAGGACAGATGTGGCATGCAGAGAGGGTAGAGGTGGTGCCGGTCATCGTTTCATCTACGGGACTAATCCCCAAAACTCTACAAGACAGCCTCACCAAACTAGGTCTTCACAAAAACACATACATCGATCTGCAGAAGGCTGCAATTTTGAATACTTGTCACACTGTCCGTAAATTTCTAAATATGTAACTGCTGTGCCTAATCCCATTTGCGTTTACAAACGCTCGGGATAGGTGAACATTACCAGCAAAAGCTGAGCAAGAGTACACTTGAATTGGAAATAATAATGTTAATAATAATAATAATAATAATAATAAGATATAGATATATATATAGAAGATAGATATAGAAGGTATCGAGGAAATTAAATACCTCGGAGCGAACCAAAACCAGTTAGTTTCAGGACACGACGGTCTCCATGTAAGGAGCGGTACTCCGACAGCGTCTGTTTTCCATGTAAGGAGCGGCTGAATCAGCACCTGGCAGTAGGTCTAAAATGCGACAATCACGATGTCGAATTGTAAAACTAGATTACCCCAGGTGGGTAGAGCTAAATGCTCAGAATCCCACACTGCTAGTGTACCTAGTACATCGGCTGTCTGCTCCACGGATTCTGGGGGGAGCAATAATTCGATTGTAAATTCCGGGACCTTAAATCTCAGGAATCGTCGGGTGAATCGACATTGCAACACCTTAAACTCTTGTCGCGTTCAAGTTGGTGCTAGAAGGGCTTGTTCGAAAAATGATTTACCTTCTTCCTCGGTTAGCGGTAGGCGCAGCGTGACACCGAGTAGGGCTACTGCGAACCACACTCAGGGGGAAAACAACATCGATCCTCCGCCACCGGCTTCTGATGTTTCTGGAGTGACGCAAGTCGGCACATCTACGACCACAAAAGCCGGAAAGCCCAGGAAGCGCATGAAGTGGACTATCGAGCTAAACTCATTCATTATGCGCTCCTACTTTAAAATCACCAAGATGGAAACTGATATGACGACATACAGATACGCCCTCCACCGTGCATTCATTGAACATTTTCCAGAATTTCACCATCTCACGGAACAGCGTATTGCTGACCAACGTCGAAGTATTGTGAGAAACAATCTACTACCCGGTCCGACGTTGCAACAAATTCGAGGTGAAGTCCTTCTTGACCTTCAAGATGGAGAGAATGACATAATTACCGATCAGGATACACATAAATCGGAGAATGCACAAGGAGACCACAATGGCGTTGAGGAAATAAACAATGATTGCGACAAAACCACCGATAATGACTATAATACCGAACTTTGTAAAGCACTAGCGGAATTTAATGGCACCAACCCAATACACCGGCCAAAACTACCCAAGCTTCGAACCAATAAGAGCACTAACAGCATACTAGCAGCTGTGAACCTACTACTGCAGAACCATGCCAAAGACTGCGAAGCGCTGGAACAACTTCACACTCTCATCTATTGTGGAGCGGTAGCAGTGCTTCGAAGTCACAATCAACAAATCCAATCCCCAAAGAACAATCGGGGTAAAGACTACAAACAGCTCAAGCCTTGGTGGCAACGCCGGCTGGAAAAGTCCATTGATGACATCAGAAGGGAATTGGGGCAGCTAACAGAATTTAAAAACAACTTGAAACCGTCTAGGCGCTTAACAAACAGAGTGAGAAAGATCTATCGAAAAATCAAAACTTTTACAGGTCACCCACAACATAAACAACATGTATGTGAATATATGGATTTACTCAGGCAAAAGTTAAAGGCAAAATCCAAACGTTTGTCACGATATGTCAAGTGCACGAAAAGGAAACAACAAAACTACTTATTCAATAACAATCAGAAGTTATTTTACAGGCAACTAAGCGGTACAGTAAACAACCACAACCAAAGTCTTCCAAATAAAGATGAGCTAACGGAGTACTGGTCTTCTTTATGGTCGAACCCTATCGAACATAAATCCAACGCTCACTGGATAAGAACTGAGGAGGAAAAAATAAACATTGAACCAATGCCTTTCGTTAACTTGACAACAAACGAGGTAACCGAAGCTATAAGGAGCACCAGTAGTTGGAAGACACCAGGAGTTGACAATGTCCAAAACTTCTGGTATAAGAAGTTTGACAGTCTGCATGAAGCAATAGCAAGATCATTTACACATATTCTGCAACATCCAGAAGATACACCACCATTTCTGACACTGGGTTCGACCCACTTGCTTCCCAAAACGCATCAAACTCACGATCCTACGCAGTATAGACCTATAACATGCCTTCCAACTATATATAAAATATTAACGTCTTGCATTACTAACCGTATTTACAGACATGCGGATCACAACAACATCTTGTCGGAAAAACAGAAAGGGTGCAGACGAGATCACCAAGGCTGCAAAGAACAACTCATCATCGATTCGGTAATACTAAAACAGGCGCAGAAGGAACAGCGCAACATATACACGGCTTTCGTAGATTATAGGAAAGCATTTGATAGCGTTCCACATTCCTGGCTTGTTAAAGTTTTGCAAATTTACAAAGTACACCCCATTCTTGTTACTTTTCTTGAATCATCGATGAAGCACTGGCGAACGAACCTTCATTTACAAATAAATGGTCAATACCTCGAAACTGATGAAATTTCTATCCGTAGGGGGATCTTCCAGGGCGACTCCCTGAGTCCACTTTGGTTTTGTTTGGCAATGAATCCACTTTCCAAGCTACTTAACGATACGGATTACGGCTTTAAAATCAAAGCCAACAGGAACACTAGCTGCACTGTTTCCCACCTTTTATATATGGATGACATCAAAATATACGCATCAAACCAGCGTCAAATTCAACATTTACTTAAGATCACTGAACATTTTTCCAGTGATATACAAATGAGATTTGGATTAGACAAGTGCACAACCTTGAATATCGAGAAGGGTAAAATCGTTAACGGAGATGTGTTACTACCTAATGGGAACATTATAAATGCCATGCAAAATGGTGAAACCTACAAATATCTAGGATTTCAGCAAGCTAAGCTACTAGACCAGAAGCAAGCAAAAACCAAAATTCGAGGACAGTTCACTCAAAGGATAACTGCTTTATTGAAATCCCAGTTGAACGCAGGAAATCTTGCCAAAGCAATTAACACCTACGCCATACCGGTCCTGACATACTCATTTGGAATTCTGAAGTGGACAAAAACAGAACTGGAAGATATTCAAAGAACAACGCGAACCATGATGACCAAACACAAATGTCACCACCCGACATCATCAGTTATTAGGACCACACTACCAAGAAAAGAGGGAGGGAGAGCTCTAACGGACATAGTTAATTTACATTACAAACAAATATCTAAACTCCAACAGTTCTTCATTGGCAAGGCTCAAACATCTAAATTGCATGAGCTGGTCGCGAAAGCAGATAAAAACTATTCCCCCTTAGATCTTGTAAACCCTGATAATAAACTTGAAATCGTTACAGACTCTGACAAACAGGCGGAGTGGGCCCAGAAAGCGCTTCATGGTCGACATCATCACGACCTCAATCAACCATATATCGACAAGGAAGCATCAAATAAGTGGCTCTCTGATGGAACATTGTTTCCAGAAACAGAAGGATTTATGATGGCGATCCAAGACCAAGTTATTAATACCAACAATTACAAGAAATTTGTTATCAGAGATCCAAACATCATGTCGGACAAGTGCAGAAGGTGTCAACAAACAACAGAGACGATACAACACATTACGTCGGGATGTTCAGCCATAGCTAACATTGATTACCTACGCAGGCACAACCAACTGTGCAACATCATTCATCAGAAGTTGGCCAACAAATTTGGATTAGTTAACACTTACACGCCTTATTACAAGTACCATCCTCATGCAGTTCTAGAGAATGCTGATTTTAGACTATACTACGATAGGTCAATTATCACCGATAGACGGGTGACGAATAACCGGCCTGATATTGTAGTTGTGGATAAAAAAGCTAACTCGGTTCTTCTAGTGGATGTTGCTGTACCCAATAACAACAATATGTTAGACAAATACAACGAGAAAATTGCAAAATACACCGATCTTGCAATTGAGGTAGGACAGATGTGGCATGCAGAGAGGGTAGAGGTGGTGCCGGTCATCGTTTCATCTACGGGACTAATCCCCAAAACTCTACAAGACAGCCTCACCAAACTAGGTCTTCACAAAAACACATACATCGATCTGCAGAAGGCTGCAATTTTGAATACTTGTCACACTGTCCGTAAATTTCTAAATATGTAACTGCTGTGCCTAGTCCCATTTGCGTTTACAAGCGCTCGGGATAGGTGAACATTACCAGCAAAAGCTGAGCAAGAGTACACTTGAATTGGAAATAATAATAATAATAATAATAATAACATTATAAATGCCATGCAAAATGGTGAAACCTACAAATATCTAGGATTTCAGCAAGCTAAGCTACTAGACCAGAAGCAAGCAAAAACCAAAATTCGAGGACAGTTCACTCAAAGGATAACTGCTTTATTGAAATCCCAGTTGAACGCAGGAAATCTCGCCAAAGCAATTAACACCTACGCCATACCGATCCTGACATACTCATTTGGAATTCTGAAGTGGACAAAAACAGAACTGGAAGATATTCAAAGAACAACGCGAACCATGATGACCAAACACAAATGTCACCACCCGACATCATCAGTTATTAGGACCACATTACCAAGAAAAGAGGGAGGGAGAGCTTTAACGGACATAGTTAATTTACATTATAATCAAATATCTAAACTCCAAAAGTTCTTCATTGGCAAGGCTCAAACATCTAAATTGCATGAGCTGGTCGCGAAAGCAGATGAAAACTATTCCCCCTTAGATCTTGTAAACCCTGATAAAAAACTTGAAATCGTTACAGACTCTGACAAACAGGCGAAGTGGGCCCAGAAAGCGCTTCATGGTCGACATCATCACGACCTCAATCAACCATATATCGACAAGGAAGCATCAAATAAGTGGCTCTCTGATGGAACATTGTTTCCAGAAACAGAAGGATTTATGATGGCGATCCAAGACCAAGTTATTAATACCAACAATTACAAGAAATTTGTTATAAGAGATCCAAACATCGTGTCGGACAAGTGCAGAAGGTGTCAACAAACAACAGAGACGATACAACACATTACGTCGGGATGTTCAGCCATAGCTAACATTGATTACCTACGCAGGCACAACCAACTGTGCAACATCATTCATCAGAAGTTGGCCAACAAATTTGGATTAGTTAACACCTACACGCCTTATTACAAGTACCATCCTCATGCAGTTCTGGAGAATGCTGATTTTAGACTATACTACGATAGGTCAATTATCACCGATAGTCGGGTGACGAATAACCGGCCTGATATTGTAGTTGTGGATAAAAAAGCTAACTCGGTTCTTCTAGTGGATGTTGCTGTACCCAATAACAACAATATGTTAGACAAATACAACGAGAAAATTGCAAAATACACCGATCTTGCAATTGAGGTAGGACAGATGTGGCATGCAGAGAAAGTAGAGGTGGTGCCGATCATCGTTTCATCTACGGGACTAATCCCCAAAACTCTACAAGACAGCCTCACCAAACTAGGTCTTCACAAAAACACATACATCGATCTGCAGAAGGCTGCAATTTTGAATACTTGTCACACTGTCCGTAAATTTCTAAATATGTAACTGCTCTGCCTAATCCCACTTGCGTTTACAAACGCTCGGGATAGGTGAACATTACCAGCAAGAGCTGAGCAAGAGTACACTTGAGTTGGAAATAATAATAATAATAATAATAATAATAATAATAATAATAATAATAATAATAATAATAATAATAATAATAATAAAATACACCGATCTTGCAATTGAGGTAGGACAGATGTGGCATGCAGAGAAAGTAGAGGTGGTGCCGGTCATCGTTTCATCTACGGGACTAATCCCCAAAACTCTACAAGACAGCCTCACCAAACTAGGTCTTCACAAAAACACATACATCGATCTGCAGAAGGCTGCAATTTTGAATACTTGTCACACTGTCCGTGAATTTCTAAATATGTAACTGCTGTGCCTAATCCCATTTGCGTTTACACACGCTCGGGATAGGTGAACATTACCAGCAAGAGCTGAGCAAGAGTACACTTGAGTTGGAAATAATAATAATAATAATAATAATAATACAGGCGCAGAAGGAACAGCGCAACATCTACACGGCTTTCGTAGATTATAGGAAAGCATTTGATAGCGTTCCACATTCCTGGCTTGTTGAAGTTTTGCAAATTTACAAAGTACACCCCACTCTTGTTACTTTTCTTGAATCAGCGATGAAGCACTGGCGAACGAACCTTCATTTACATATAAATGGTCAATACCTCGAAACTGATGAAATTTCTATCCGTAGGGGGATCTTCCAGGGTGACTCCCTGAGTCCACTTTGGTTTTGTTTGGCAATGAATCCACTTTCCAAGCTACTTAACGATACGGATTACGGCTTTAGAATCAAAGCCAACAGGAACACTAGCTGCACTGTTTCCCACCTTTTATACATGGATGACACAAAATATACGCATCAAACCAGCGTCAAATTCAACATTTACTTAATATCACTGAAAATTTTTCCAGTGATATACAAATGGGATTTGGATTAGACAAGTGCAAAACCTTGAATATCGAGAAGGGTAAAATCGTTAACGGAGATGTGTTACTACTAATGGGAACATTATAAATGCCATGCAAAATGGTGAAACCTACAAATATCTAGGATTTCAGCAAGCTAAGCTACTAGACCAGAAGCAAGCAAAAACCAAAATTCGAGGACAGTTCACTCAAAGGATAACTGCTTTATTGAACTCCCAGTTGAACGCAGGAAATCTTGCCAAAGCAATTAACACCTACGCGATACCGGTCCTGACATACTCATTTGGAATTCTGAAGTGGACAAAAACAGAACTGGAAGATATCCAAAGAACAACGCGAACCATGATGACCAAACACAAATGTCACCACCCGACATCATCAGTTATTAGGACCACTCTACCAAGAAAAGAGGGAGGGAGAGCTCTAACGGACATAGTTAATTTACATTACAAACAAATATCCCAACTCCAAAAATTCTTCATTGGCAAGGCTCAAACATCTAAGTTGCATGAGCTGGTCACGAAAGCAGATAAAAACTATTCCCCCTTAGATCTTGTAAACCCTGATAATAAACTTGAAATCGTTACAGACTCTGACAAACAGGCAGAGTGGGCCCAGAAAGCGCTCCATGGTCGACATCATCACGACCTCAATCAACCATATATCGACAAGGAAGCATCAAATAAGTGGCTCTCTGATGGAACATTGTTTCCAGAAACAGAAGGATTTATGATGGCGATCCAAGACCAAGTAGTTAATACCAACAATTACAAGAAATTTGTTATAAGAGATCCAAGTATCGTATCGGACAAGTGCAGAAGGTGTCAACAAACAACAGAGATAATACAACACATTACGTCGGGATGTTCAGCTATAGCTAACATTGATTACCTTCGCAGGCACAATCAACTTTGCAACATCATCCATCAGAAGTTGGCCAACAAATTTGGATTAGTTAACACTTACACGCCTTATTACAAGTACCATCCGCATGCAGTTCTAGAGAATGCTGATTTCAGACTATACTACGATAGGTCAATTATCACCGATAGACGGGTGACGAATAACCGGCCTGATATTGTGGTTGTGGATAAAAACGCTAACTCGGTTCTCCTAGTGGATGTTGCTGTACCCAATAACAATAATATTTTAGACAAATACAACGAGAAAATTGCAAAATACACCGATCTTGCAATTGAGGTAGGACAGATGTGGCAGGCAGAGAAAGTAGAGGTGGTGCCGGTCATTGTTTCATCTACGGGACTAATCCCCAAAACTCTACAAGACAGCCTCACCAAACTAGGTCTTCACAAAAACACACACATAGATCTGCGAGGCTGCATTTTTGAATACTTGTCACACTGTCCGTAAATTTCTAAATATGTAACTGCTGTGCCTAATTCCATTTGCGTGTACAAACGCTTGGGATAGGTGAATATTTCCAGCAAGAGCTGAGCAAGTGTACACTTGAGTTGGTGATAATAATAATAATAATATATACATTGCTCTTTAGTATTACAAATATATACATGAACAAGGTGAAGAGAGGGTTACATAATGTTTGTGTATTATAGTTATTTTGAAGAAAAGAAAAGTAAAAAAAAGAATAGAATATATATCGTAAATAAATAGAAATAGTGTTTGAGGTGCCTTCAGTTATTCATTTATGATGAACGATCTAAGTTTCATCGCCTCGCTGAGAAATTTAAATATTTCAACATATAACAATCAATAATAATATTTTCAACAACTATTTCAATATTGGATCTTGTACATTCACAATCCCACAAGCTGTAACAATAATGTAATCAAGGAAATGCACAATTTTTTGGTTAATACAGGAGTGAAGTTTCAGCATTCGGACTTCTCTCAAACGGCGAATAACTCTCTCAATATGGATACGCAATGCAGCAATTCTTCTGGTTTCCTTCACTTCATGCTTAGTAGTGATCACACTTGGAGGTCTTATGAGATGACAATCTTTTTGTGCTAAGAGATTTGCAATTGGCGATCAGCCATCACATGATTGGGCAAAACATGCATGAATCCCGATTTCTCAACCATTATTCTATCTGTGGCTCTACCGCCAAAACCAGGGGATATGTAATTTATCAGAACATGTGGTGTTGCTGAAATTAGTTATTTAATAGTGTTACAATGTTTATATTGTGACCATGTTTGGGCCTGTCTCTCTGCATCTGATGATATGTCAACATCTATCTACAAACAATCTATTATCGACTGCACTTTTCGGTATCTGTTCTTGAATGGTAGTGGTAAATGAGCATGAATGTCTTATGGTGATTGCCAAGTTATAAATTTTGCAAATATACTTGCCAATATTGGGACAGTTTTATTAAATATTTTTGAAACATATGATTTTGAAATAGAGGAATCATCAGCAATTCTGACATTAGCATCATTTAGCCTTATTTTTTCAAACAAATCAATATATTATAACAGGAAATATTTACATATTTTGTAATGATCTCAATCAAGAAATAGGTTCCTTTAGGTAATCCCAAATAAAATCTGCTCATCTTCTTCAAAGAGCCTATGTGATCCACACTTTTTGTGAAATGTTGATCATAATCATTTCCACCAGAACTATTTTCGGTATTTCAGGATGATGCCACAAAATTAGAGTTGTCAGTAGTGATGCTAGAAAAACTTGACTCACTCGTGTTACTTTTAACAGTATCTTTTAATGGCTCAACAAATATGGTTGAAGTTCCACATGTACGCATACACACTGTTGATGTTATAGTTCCAACACTTCTTCGTTTTGGCTTGATTCCAACCTGTACTTCCTTATCAACATATGTACATGTTGCTTTCAACATACTGGGACTGTAATACTCAGAATCGGAAGGCATATTTTTCCTAGATCCGTATTCTGCTCTAGTAACACTTACTTCTTCTGACCCTTGGATGGATTTTCATAAAAATGTACCAGCAGGACACTCCACTTCAGTGCACACAAGCTTTGCCATCATAGTAGGACTGCTGTGACTTATTGATGGTATTGCGCAGGAAGTAGATGGATCATCAAAGCCAACTTTCCTTTTCACCCCAACCTTCATGCGCTGTAAGGTATCCAACTTCCTTTTTCTTGATGAAAGTGTCAGTTGTGAAGGAGTTTGCTTGACATGTTTTCTTCCATCGATGAATTTATGGGGAACAGCATCTTTTTTCATGTGAACTCGGGATCCTATCAATTTGAATTGCATCCAGTTTTCCATATCTACCTCTAACTGGAAATAAATAATAGAACTGTATCATTTTCATTTAGAACTAATCGACATATTTACTACATCAAAATGGTCTTCACAACAATACATATCCTTGCTGGTTATGAAAGGTCTATTAACGGCAGAAAACCATCTCGTCCGAATGTCTTTATTGTTTGGGATTGAAATGAACAGTTTATTTTCACAGTTCTCGCTACTGTTTAAACACATCAACACAAAGCACTTTTTGGAAGGCATAAAAATAAAGCCTTCAATAATTTTAATTTAACGTCGGTCTATTTCTGCGACTGAGGCTAATTACCGAGACCGGGAGCACCCTATCCCCAACCGGAAATGTTGTCAAACCCACTAGTGTTCTAACCAGTGGTAGGGCTCTTTATCGAGCCCAACATCCATAGGCTCGGGGCCTCGGTCTTACATTTCCTCCGAAAGACGGCATAAAAACATTATACCTCATGCTTATTGGTATAATGCCTGCGAGCTATTATATGCTAGTCTCCCTAGTAGTCTAAAGTGTACCCTAGAGTGTTTTGCTGCAGGCTGTACGGACTCTACGACGGTGTTCAGTATTCAGCGGTCAGCCATCCAAGAACTAACCGCGTTCGACACTGCTTCACCTTATTTATCGCATCAGAGGCGTTCCACTATAGTGCTGGGTCGACGCCCTAACCTCAAAGATAAAGTAGAACACATTCTTGATAATGTAATGATATACTATCACAAACCATCAAAAAATGCCTTATCAATTCCGGAAAATATTTGGGAGCTTTTACATATGCTGGACTCTCTCTTAACTGGGATAAATTGTGACAGAAGATATTTGAGAACGGAATGGTGTTGTAAAGTTCGGTACGTAAAATAAAAGCTTTTGCTAAAACGGAGCCTTCTACTGACCTTGAAGAGGTGGGACAGTTCATGGGCATGGTTGGATATTTTGGGTTCATTGAAGGTTTCTTCTTTCTGTCTTCCCCAACATCACAGAAGCTACGAAAAAACGTCGCGTTTGAATGAGCGAATGTGATACTCGAAATTAAATAATCGAAAAGTTAATGACTTGGCCATTATTTGAGATATTCAATCCACATCTCCATACGGAATAATGATGCAGGTTTATTGGAAATTGCCGCAGCTTTAATGCAGAAACATGGAGGAAGTGTCTAACCAGTGACATACTTTAGCAAAAGAACAACAGAAACATAATCAAACCAAAATTAGGAATTTTCGCTATTGTTGAAAGTTCAAAACATTTCGGAATATATTTTTTATTCTCTATATTAAATTCAGTGTTACAGCTTTGGAAAAGGCTCTGCATCCTAAAGCCGCATGGTGGTGGGTCAGATATTTGAAAATTGGATATCGTCAACGCTGGGAATTGGGGAATGTGAATTACACGAGTAGATTCCCAGTCATTTTATCAATAAGAAACAAAAACCCAATTCCTGATTAATAATAAATTGAATAACAATAAAAGAGTATCAGTTAAATAGTCGGATAGTCAAGCTGCCAGAGTTTTTGTGTAATCAGTTCCAAAATGGTATGGAATGCCTAGACAAACTCAATGAAACACCCTTTTGGGGACTGGAACCCTTTTGCAGTATCAGATCCAATGTAATATGGGAAGAAATGGGCCAGGCCGAAAAAAAGAGAATATCTGACCATTGGAAAGATCTGGTAGGGATGAGACAATCAAATATACTTCTGGGTAGCTACAAGCTGTTGAGAACAAATGAATGAAGTCAGAATAAAACTGCACTAAGAGTTTTAACAGGGGTCCTAACGGTACATTGTCACCTGAATAGGCACCTGAAAAAGCTAAAAATAGTGGAATGTAAGTTCTGTGGTATGGAGGAAGAAACCTCCGTCCACATACTTGCGGACTGCACAGTAATTCAGAATCCTAGGGCACAACACCTAGGAGACTACTGGATAGAAGAGGGACACTTACCTAAACTTCTACTACCTAAAATTCCTCCGGGAAATAGGTCAAAGGGAGCTACTAGTCTCTGACACTTTCCTCAGGAGCTAAGTAGAAGTAAGGGGGTACAATAGATCTTGTATGACTCAGTGAATGTCACTCCAATATACATACATACATAGAAGATAGTTTTGGAAAACAGGTATCCTCGGATAATTACAATATAGTTTTGAAATTAACAACAGCTCAATTTACTATACCAACTGAAACTGATGATGGATTACGATGATTTCTATCTATATCTACAAAATTAGTGATAATGAAAATCTACAATTATGACCTTGCATATATTGGTTGGGATGAATCCATATCACATATACGGTTATAGTTATATTGGTTCCCAATAGGAGAAATTTTGAAAAAAAATATCAAGAATTGTCAAAGCTGCACCCTCAATAACAGTAGGTTGTACCGAAAAGGTGGAAGGTCTTCTGGTCCTGATCGAACTTTGGCCATGCCGGTACTTTAATCGAGTCTAAGGATACACACACAAAGGAAGCAGGTCAGTTAGCGCCTATTTTCGGCAGAGAACACCAGCACTTACAATTCATATCAGTAGTACCATTGTTTAATAATATAGAGATAGTTGGTCAAACGCCGTAGAATTCTCATTTGACGTCCCTCCTTTTCCCACAAACAGTAAAGTGTTTAAGGAAGTGGTGGTGTCTAGCGGAAACTAATTGAATATCGCAGATCTTAAATTTTCCATAATGAATCGAAATACGGTGGCGGGAGAAAAATTAACAGACAAGTTACATTACGAAGGTAATGAAATAGAAAATACAAGTTTATTTCAGAAATGGAGATTGATGCGAGTAAAAATATTGTTGAATATTGAAAAGGTGAATATGGAATGCGAAATATCTGATCCATAGTTTTTACAGATTATTACCGTAATCCTATTTAACTTGAAAACGGCAACAGTATGTTTACCTAAACTAAACGTTCTCAATAAAAAAGATTTTTTTGTGGTAAGAGTATTGTCGTTTGCCATAAAAAAAATGAATCACAATAGGATTTCTATTTTTAGATGCTTTGGGGGTTGTCCAATCTTTAGATAAACTGTTACAATATTAATGTATTTGTATTCCTATCAATTATTCCAATATATAATTACCGTGGCCTTCACAAAATGTTTATTATTAGCTTGAAAATAAATACTTGTAAAAATCATACATTTGTTTTCACGTACATGGTAACTAAAATTTCATCTAGATGACTTTTTTTTAGAAGATCGTAGAAAAAATTGTTATCAAAAAATCAATTATTCAATAAATATAATAATAGCCATTGCGGCTCTACAGATAGGAACTAAAATTTATAATTGATACTATAAAGGTGAGGGTGAGAGAGTCATGAGATTCTACATCATTTTTAAGGCATGTTTATGAATTTTTTATTTTATTTTTCCCCACTATTGCCATTGAAACGTGTTTGAAATTCGTCGACTTGTGATTTTTCTTGAAAAAAGATGAAACCTGTCGATATTGGATGATGGGTGTGATGGGTTATTCACGTTATTTCAAGTTATTATTTTTAAATTTAGTTCCCACCTCTAGCTTAATTTGCAATACAATCGACAGATATGTTTAAATATTGATTTTATTAGAAGTGGGAAAGCTTTATCATAACATAGTAATAAGAAAAAGACAGGTATGTAAGTTCTGGTGAAAGAATTCCAAGCGTTGGGTTTTGAAAAGAGAATTGATTTTCGGATCTCTCTCGAACTTCCAACTTTGAACGAGAAGCATGTGTCCAAAGAAAATGGAAATTATTACCTAGAGAAGTAAAACAGTTTAAGTATCAAGGTATGCTAATTTCTAATTCATGATATTACGATTATATTGGGTTTGTTTTGTTGGAATCAAATGATATAGTTTTTATAAACAAACGTTTTTTTTTTGGTACAAAGAAAACATAGTTTTTATAGGACGCATACTTTTCGGCCGAATGTGTGGAAGTTGGTGAGCCTTATTTTTGCCTTTAAAAAGAAAGAAAGGTATTAATTATCGTGTGAGATATTCATGGTGGTTTGCACCAATCATAATTAAAAGTTATAGTTAACTAATTATTACTTAGAGATAATCGATAGTTAAATTTGAAATGCTTTGCACCGCTAGAATAATATTGATTGTTAAGTAACTATGGCTTAACTTTTCAGTGTCCCTGTTGGTATTACTGAATTTAGTGAATTTTAGAAACTTTTTGGAAGTAAGAGTTGTCTACCTTGTTTGTAACTTACAAATATAACGTCAGTTGTCAATACACGAATTTGGTGAAAGTTCTGTTGTTGTTTTGTTGACAATTTTTAATGTTAATAATTATTATTATTGTCTTATCAAGAAGTGTCGATTGTATTTAGCCAAAATGAATACAGAAAGGCGCCAGAGGTCCGTTAATTTCACTAGCGAAGAAAAAATTAACTTACTATATATTATCAAAAAATATAAAGATATTATTGAAAATAAAGAGACCGGTGGTGTTACCTGGAAGAGTAAGGAGCAAGCGTGGAAAAATGTTGAACGTGAATTTAATAGTTCCACATCTACACCAAGGCCAGTAGAAGCGATAAAAATATTTTATAATAATAAAAAGAAAGAAGCAAGAAAACAGGCTTCTGTGCAGAGACAGGAATTAAATAAAACTAGCGGTGGAAAGCCAATTATCCAAATAAAAGATGATCCAGTTTTTAATTTGACTCTGGACATAATAAATAGAAAAACGGTGTTTGGTTTCAAAAACAAACATGATGATGATGGGGAATCAGAGGAAGAGTCTGAAGGTGTTAATAAAGGAGCTCGAAATGACATTATTTTTGAAATCGATCATAGTCAAGCTGAAAATACTTTTGTCGTAAGTCAAGTAGTTCTTAATTCGCTAACCACTGTTTATTTAATTTACCGAAAACCCCATTACAAAAGAAATACTATTTTTTAGGAGGAACAACCAGAAAAAGTTTTCCTTTCTACGCCATCATCTTCAGGAAAACCAGTGGTTGGTTGCCCACCAGAAAAAGTTTTGCTTTCCACACCATCATCTTCAGGAAAACCAGTGGTTGATGGTCCATTATCACCAAGGCCAATATTTGTTAAGAAAAATGAAACATGTGGCAGTAGCCCTAAAAGGAACTCATGTTTTTCAAAAGGTGAAAATGTCGCTTTAAAGTACGAAGAGGTGGCTGATATTAAAAAATCAGTTTTCGATATGCAGTTAAGTATATTAACTGCATGTAAAGAGGATTTGGAAGAAAAAAGGGCAAGTGAGAGGAAACAAAGGCAG
Source organism: Lochmaea crataegi (assembly GCA_947563755.1). Classification (NCBI taxonomy): domain Eukaryota; kingdom Metazoa; phylum Arthropoda; class Insecta; order Coleoptera; family Chrysomelidae; genus Lochmaea; species Lochmaea crataegi. The sequence continues at coordinate 30,495,045 of OX387429.1, forward strand.
ATAAGGGAACTCAGGGAACAAGAAGAACATGAGCTCAAAAAAAAGCAATGCAGTTGGACATCGAAATTAAAGAAGCTCAGTTAGCCACTTTAAAAAGGCTTTGATCTTTTTTAAGAATGTATTTTTAGTTTTGTAATATTAAAATTTTTATATACTGAAACTAACTCGTTATTTTTCTGCTAAATAGAAATCCCGTAATTAAAAATTATACAGCCAGAAATTTTAATATTTATTTGCAATATAAGTATTGGTAAGTTTCAGAGTACGATATGTGATGGAAATCCATGAATTTACGATACAAATATATCAGCATTTAAAAAAATAACAATAAACAACTACCAGTTTTAATCTAGAAGTTTTCCAAGCTATTAAATATAAATTGAAATTAAACTAAAAGTTATGTTACTTAAAATAATCATTTATTAAGGCTAAAAATTATATATTACTAAAATAATCTCTTATTAAGGCTGTTCTTGTAGCTACAGCTATTTCTCCTTCAACTTCAACGTTGGGAATATAACCATCTCTTATTAGCTCATTAAGAATGTGCTCATTTAATTCACCTGGTAAAGGTGGAGGTTCTTCATCCCCCATTGAAAGTGCAATATTGTGAAGCACCGGGGTTGCAACTATAAGTGTGAGGAATGTCTCTATTTTCAATCTGCATTCATAGGCTAATATTGGAAACCTTCTCTTTAACACACCAAATAATCGTTCGATTACATTTCTTGTCCTAATGTGTCGCTCATTGTATAATTGTTCTACATCTATTGCCGGATTTAGCAACGGAGTTAACAAATACAGCCTGTTGGCATACCCATTATCTCCTGAAAGACACAAAAATTATTATGTATTGACCAATAAACTGGCTAATCTAAAGTTTATAGGGATAAAAAATGCCTACCAAGTAGTAAACTTCCAGGGTATCCACCATTTTCAAATTGTCGTTCTAGGCGATAAGATAGTCGAGTCATGACAACTTCCAGGCCACCTAGCTACCACACTCAAAATTTTTAAATTTGTATCACACACAAACTGTCCATTTACTGAAAAATATCCTTTCCGATTTCGAAAAATTTCTGGATCAGGGCCTCCTAAAATATGTGAAATAAGTTGGTACCTTTGAAAATTAAATTTTATTCTAAAATACCTTAAATTTAATAATATACACACTATACATAGCAAGCTAATTTTTGCATTAATTAAAAAACAATTTTTACGAACCTGGGGATATAATTTTAAAATGTGAGCCATCTATTGCTCCTACTACCCTAGGAAATGCTCCCACATAAAAAAAATCTTGTTGAGTTTTTCTGATCTCGTCAAAATCTCTAGGCATTTTTATATAAATCGGCTTCAGATTTGCTATGGCTTCTGATACTCTTACAACAATTCTTGATACAGTGGACAAGGGCATTCCAGCAAAATCTGCCACTGCATCCAAATGTCCACCTGTAGAATAAAGACGAAGAGTTGCGAGTATTTGAATCATTGGGGAAACACAATTATTATTTCTGAAAAAAGTTATGTAAGATTGTAAGAATCGTTATTGTTACGCGAGCTACTGCAATAATATTCTCACTTAGTGCCCCCAGTGAAATCCCCGTATGTGACGACTATGGCTCCTCCGCCCAATTTTCGAGAAGCATCCAGAATACGAAACATCGAGAATATCCAGTGAACCCGCCAGAACGCCGAAAGATTTCTAGAATTACGGCGCGTGAGTATAAATAGGTCACAAGCATCGCCGCAGGGAATTAGTCAATCAGTCAGTGTTGATACCGAAGGAAAGTAATCGCGCATCGATAAAGTGTTTATTAAGTGACTCTCATATAAATTATAATTAGTGTGTTTAGTGTATCAAATAAATTATTAAATAAGGACTGAATTACATATAAATCTGTAAATATAAATTAATTGTAAATATAAATTAGAATAAACGTTACATTGGTGTCAGGTGTGGGGTTAAAAAAAAAATAAGTAAATAAATATACAGGAAGATGGCGAAGAAACTTTGTGAATTAAAAGTTTCAGAGCTTCGAAGAGAGTTGGAGGATTACGAACTGGACACAAGTGGGGTCAAGTCAGTGTTAGTGGAACGACTAAAAAAAGCTATGATTAACAATGGATTGGACCCGGAAACGTTTGAATTCACCGACGAAGCGTCCGCCTCTATAATTTCATCCATGGAAAACAAAATGTCAGATATAAAAAACGAAATTTCTTCCATAAAAAAACTTTCGACGGATATAAAAAACGAAATGTCGGACATGGAAAATAAAATTTCGACGGATATAAAAAACGAAATTTCAGCAATGGAAAGTAAACTCTCGGCGGACATGGAAAACAAATTGTCGGACGTGGAAAATAAAATTTCATCCATAGGAAGTAAACTTTCGGCGGACATGGAAAACAAAATGTCGGACATGGAAAATAAAATTTCGACGGACATGAAAAATGAAATGACATCCATGAAGACTGATATTTCTGCCGTGGAAGAAAATATTAAAAGTATGGAGCAAGAAATGAAACAAAAAATCAAAGAAATCGAAAGGAAGACTAGTAATAAACCGGATATTACAACTAGGCAAGCCCCGAATAACGACGAACTGGCAGAGAAAGTAGAGTTGAAACCGAAAATGGAAAACGATATTAACAGTCGAGTGAAACTGCCAACATTCGATGGTAAAACGTCATGGCCGAACTATCTCAAGCAATTCGAGGCGGCATCAAAGGCAAACAACTGGAGTGAGAAGGAAAAAGCGTTAAATTTAACTCTTGCCCTTAGAGGAGACGCTATGGATATCCTTCAGACCATTCCAGTGGAAGAGGCCGAAGATTTTGAACAACTCAAAAAGCGATTGAATATGAGATATGGCCTGGAACACCTGGAGCATCTGTACCAGTCGCAGCTGAAAAACCGCAAACAAAAACGCGACGAAACTCTGCAAGAATTCGAAGCAGACATTGCGAGGTTGGTGCGGTTTGCCTATCCATCGGCACCGGAGAATGTCATGGAATGTTTAGGGGTACAGATATTCATCGACGGAGTTCGTGACCATGAAATGCAGAGAACTCTACGCTTGGCTCGGCATAAGACACTGGTCGACGTACTCTCTGCAGCCTTGGAGTACGAAGCAGCTACATAGGCTTCCGGAGTATACGGCAAGGTGAGGGCTGTAGCAGACGAAGAAGTTGAGAACAGGCTCGACCAGATTGTCAACATGATGAAAAGCATCTCAAATGGAAAACTGAAAGCTGTGGGATGCTGGAATAGTGGAGAAATGGGACATGTACGCAGTTCGTGCAAGCGACTGAGAACTGCTACAAACAAAGATGCCCAGCAGGAACAACTAGGAAGGGTCGACCTTCAGAGGGCAGCTTCGACCCGAAGACCTTCCAAAGACCCTCTCATCCTAATAGCCTCTCTGAAATGTCGCGATGATAGTGTATACGTGGATGGTGAAGTTAATGGAAGGAAGTATACACTATTGGTGGACACTGGAGCAACGAGGACTATTATTCGCCCCGAGACTGTCAACACCCGGAAAAGACTCTCACCGACGAGACTGCGACTCAGGACTGCCACAGGTGAAAGCGCCAATGTCCATGGAGAACTACCGGTGCAATTGGGAATTGGCGCAGAGAAGTTCACCCACACTGTCGTTGTCGCTGATATCGAAGAGGACATAATACTCGGAATGGACGTTATGAACCTACATGGCTTCCAGCTAGATTTCAAGAACCGAGTGATTAGAGTAGGTTCTGAGGAGGTATTCCTTCACCCACACGAGGATAAGACTGTTCAGGTAGCCGTACAGGAGGATACAGTTGTACCCTCAAGGAGTGAATTTTTCACTGTGGCAAGGCTACAAGGAACCGTCGAAGAAGGAACACCGGTCATGATGGAACCATGGAATCCCGATGAAGAGGTTGGTCGAGGAATCCTGGTTGGAAAAGGGTTAGTCATGGCTGCCGAAGAAATACCTGTACGCATTATAAATGTAAATGACCATCCCATAACTATTAAGAAGGATACCAAAATTGGAACTTGCGTACCAGTGGCGTCAATAATTCATCAAACAACAACCTCCAATGATGCCAACAATAAATTTGAACAAATGATAGCAGTCGCTGGACAATCCCTTAGCCTGCAAGAGAAGAGAAAGATCAGAGAACTCTTGTTACAATACCGATCTCTTTTTGTACCAAAATGAGGAAAGACAGGAAGAACATCTGCTGTCAAACACAAAATTGACACCGGCGACGCTAAACCGATAAGACAATCGGCTCGACGGCTACCACAGGCCAAAAGAGAGGAGGCGGAGAGAATTGTTCGCGAGATGGAAAAGGACAAGGTAATAGAACCTTCTACCAGCCCTTGGGTCTCTCCGGTAGTCCTGGTAAAGAAGAAGGATGGTACCACGAGGTTTTGCGTGGACTACCGGCAGTTGAACAATGTTACAAAGAAAGATAGCTATCCTCTGCCGAGAATCGACGACACTCTGGATACGCTGGCCGGTAGCAAATTGTTTTCTACCTTGGACCTGAAGTCTGGATATTGGCAGGTAGAAATGGATCCAGCCGATAGAGAAAAGACAGCGTTTACCACCGGATCTGGACTATGGCATTTCAGCGTTATGCCATTTGGGCTGTGCAATGCCCCCGCAACGTTCGAAAGACTGATGGAAAACGTATTGCGAGGGTTGTCCTGGAAGACATGCTTAGTGTACCTTGATGACATCATAGTCTTGGGAAGGACATTCGACGAACATCAAAAGAATTTGGAAGGTGTCTTCAAAAGGTTGCAAGCTGCCCAACTGATGCTCAACCCCAAGAAATGTCAACTATTTCAAAACAAAGTCAATTACCTAGGCCATGTAGTCAGCAAGGATGGTGTAGCTGTAGACGAAGAAAAAGCTGCTGCCGTACGAAAGTGGCCAAGACCCACCGACAAGCACCAAGTTAGAAGCTTCCTTGGACTCTGTACATACTACAGGCGATTTATAAAGAAGTTTGCAGATATCGCTAAGCCCTTGACACGACTTACAGAGGAAGCAAGGGAGTTTCGCTGGGACGAAGATTGCCAAACTTCGTTCGAAACCTTGAAGAAGCACTTGACTACTGCACCTATACTCGGTTATCCACTACCAGAGGGAGAATTCATACTAGATACTGATGCTAGCAATGTTGGAATTGGAGGAGTGCTATCACAGGTTCAAGGAGGACAAGAGAAAGTTCTGGGATATTTTAGTAAAGTCCTTTCCAAACCAGAACAAAACTACTGCGTCACAAGAAGAGAGCTCCTAGCAGTAGTGAAGTCCGTGGAGCACTTCTATCAGTATCTGTATGGGAAGAAATTTGTGATCAGAACCGATCATGCAGCACTTAAGTGGCTTATGCAATTCAAGAACCCTGAAGGTCAAATCGCTAGATGGATCGAGCGGCTCCAAGAATATAATTTCACTATTGAGCATAGAGCCGGAATAAGCCACAGAAATGCAGACTCCCTCTCTAGAAGACCATGCCCTGCAGAGTGCTCTCACTGCAGCAAAACAGAAGCTAAGGAAGCTGCGATTCGAAGAACCACGGTGACCACCGACGAATGGACACTAGAAAAGTTGGAAGAGGAACAAGAGAACGATCCCGACTTGAAGAAAATCCGACATTGGAAAAAGGAGAACTGTCGACCTACTTGGCAGGAGATTTCAAGGTACTCGCCAACGATGAAATCGTATTGGGCCCAGTGGGACTCGCTGGTTTTAGAAAACGGTTTGCTACAGCGAGTAATCGAGAACGATGAGGGTTCCGAAAGTAGAAGACAGTTGGTGATTCCAAGAACAAGGATAGCATCAGTACTGCGGAAATTACACGACAGTCCGTCAGGAGGACATCTAGGTGTGAAGAAGACCCTCCAGAAAGTGCGAGAACGGTTTTATTGGATGCACAGTTCCGAAGATGAGAAGGACTGGTGTAAGAAGTGCACTACCTGTGCTACGACCAATGGACCGCACGGGAGAAGAAAGGCCCCTATGAAGCAGTACAATGTCGGAAGCCCTTCTGAACGCATTGCCCTGGACATTGCCGGACCTTTTCCACCGACAGCAAATGGCAGCAGGTACATTTTGGTGGTGATGGACTACTTCACAAAATGGGTAGAAGCGTTTGCCATTCCAAACCAAGAAGCCGCAACGGTTGCCGATGTGCTTGTGAATGAGTTCATTTGCCGATATGGAGTGCCCCTGGAAATACACAGCGACCAGGGCAGAAACTTCGAAAGCCAGCTGTTCCAGGAAGTTTGTGAAAAGCTCGGCATGAAGAAAACGAGAACTACGGCTTTGCACCCACAGTCGGACGGGATGGTAGAGCGAATGAACAGAACTCTTGGCAAATACCTGTCTAAAGTAGTATCTAACCATCAGCGAGATTGGGACCAATATCACTCGCTATTCGCGATGGCCTACAGATCCGCCATCAATGAGTCTACCGGCCAAACACCAGCAAGAGTTCTGTTCGGACGCGAAATGAGATTACCCTGCGACCTCGAATTTGGATGCCGACCCGGAGAAGACATAGCTGGTGAAGATTACGTGACCCAGCTGAGAAAAAGAATGGACGACGTACACGAGCTGGTTCGATCGAATCTTCAGATCGCTAGCGATAGGATGAAGAAAAGGTACGATACGCAAGCTACGGAAGGAGGTTTCCACGAAGGAGACAAAGTCTGGCTGCATAACCCAAGAAGACAAAAGGGTTTTTCTCCAAAGTTGCAGAGAGCTTGGGACGGTCCGTACCTCGTAAAAAGCCAAAGGTGGTACACCGTAACCGATTAGCGCCATTCGAGGGTGACCACGATGAGGAAGTAAACCAGCTTCAGGAAGTAGCCGATCCTGCTTTTGTAGAGTTCATGGGTGCTTATGGTGGTACCGGAAAAGCAAGATTCGGCGTCACCACTGAGAGACGACAAGACCTGCTTACCGTTCCGGAGGAATACTCACTGGCAATAAACATCCCTGCCAGCGTAACCGATGCGCGCGGACTGGCATCTTTGTTTATAAAGAAGAGTGGTGCACGACCTTTGGTAAACCAGTTACCAGTACCAGGTAAAGCTTTGAAGCTGCAAAATGGCTCCCGCTACAATTTCCACCTAGGGACGAGGAACACTTTCGACGAAAGACCAACGTACGAGGATGTCTGGGAAGCATTACGAAGCCTGAGGGAGCATGTGCTTGAATTGAACGTGCATAGGCTAGCCATGCCCAAGATTGAATGTAGGCATTTAGATTGGCGAATAATCCGTAACATGATAGAAGTAATCTTCCGAGACACCGAAGTGCAGGTACTGGTTTGCGGCTATGCTCGGGAGACACAGCCAACAGAGAAGACGGTCGCATGTTACTTCCATACAAATGGAAAATGCAACAAGGGGACCAGTTGCCGATACAGTCATCTCGTTCCAGTTTCCTAGCTAGTTCCAGGAGGAACTGTCTCTTAAGGAGGGGGCAATGTTACGCGAGCTACTGCAATAATATTCTCACTTAGTGCCCCCAGTGAAATCCCCGTATGAGACGACTATGGCTCCTCCGCCCAATTTTCGAGAAGCATCCAGAATACGAAACATCGAGAATATCCAGTGAACCCGCCAGAACGCCGAAAGATTTCTAGAATTACGGCGCGTGAGTATAAATAGGCCACAAGCATCGCCGCAGGGAATTAGTCAATCAGTCAGTGTTGATACCGAAGGAAAGTAATCGCGCATCGATAAAGTGTTTATTAAGTGACTCTCATATAAATTATAATTAGTGTGTTTAGTGTATCACATAAATTATTAAATAAGGACTGAATTACATATAAATCTGTAAATATAAATTAATTGTAAATATAAATTAGAATAAACGTTACATTATGTTACTTATGTTTTTAATTTCCTTACAAATTATATGGAAACTCCAACCTATCTTCTATTCTTACTAAAAGTTGGTGAACTGCATCTTTTGAAAGTCGAAACCTTTTCCGAAAAGTAGAATTGTCCATTTGATTAAAGTAATCCGCTCTTTCATATATCTTTCTGGGAAGTCCGAATTCTATTAATTCTAATGCATCTAAATCATCGTCATCTATCATCTCCATATCATTAACCAAATTTACCAATTCTATTGCAGCATTCATTTTTAATTCTCAAAACAAACTCTAACTTATGATCACTCATCAACTAATCACAACAAACACAAAAAATAGTTAGGTTAGGAAACCCTTTAATCCACACTTCACTGGCGGATTAAATTTAATTATTAGTTAGAACTTTAATTATGAATTAAAGTGTCTGTGCAAATACAATTTGTATATAACTAGTAGTTAACATTAACTACCAATTTAATTATGACTGGTGCAAACCAGTATAAGTCTCACAACAGTATTTGATTTAAAAATAAAGGTTTTGTTATATTTTGAGTAGAGATTAGTTATTTTTCCCTGATTTAAAATTTTTTTGTATTTATACGAGAAATATATCTGTAAACTCAGATATACAGTTGCCTGAAGGCATTAGTACTTTTATATCCTTAATATATGGAAGTTATCTATTAAGTTATATTTAGCTAGTAAAATTTATGAGGGTCAACAAATACTTTCCAATTTTTTTTTAACGATTTAAAAAAAAACAATAAAACTAAGTTTTTTCCTTTTGTGCTTGACCTTTGTTAAAGGAAGGAGATGCATATTTTATAGTAGCTTGGTTCTGGTAATGAGAATTAGACTAAACCAATTTTTGCTTTAGTAAATTGACCAATCAATTGTCAATTTTATTTTAAATTGTCGATTTACACACAGTTTGTTTTCCTAATTCATTCAGTTTACCTTTAACATACAAATGTGTTCATCTCATTAATCTTAAATTTTGGTTAAAATATTTACATCGATATTTTTGCTCACTTGTAACATGGCCTAAGTTTGGGACAAGTTCAAGCATTTTTACCAGAACGCTGCTATAATCAGTATTCTTTAGGGTCATATGAGATTCTCCCCGTTTGTGGTGTTTTAGGCCTATTCACCCTCTGGCTCCCAGAAGTTGTCCTAACCTGACAGAGCTCCGTGAGCTGAGATAGGCTCATCCCTAATAATAGCACCTATAATATCCTAAAGACCACGGAAGTGTGGCCGAAAACACAGTAATTACCAATCTGAACCCAAGGAGGAATGGCTCGAAAACTCCAAAGATAAGTAAAAATGATTTGAATAGTCACCAAATTAGAGGCTCTTCAAGAATTTAACAGTCAAAAATTTTTCTTTTATTCTGTAAACCAAAACATTCGAAAATTGATAGATCTCAAACATTGTAAGACTTAACATTGTAATTTTTTATCTTATCAAAAACTGTAAAGCTAATATCAAAGTTTAAAATTTTGTAATAAAAATCATTTTTTTTTAAGAAAGAAAGAGGAAATAAAAAGCTGTGATATATTTTATTTAAATCTTGTATTATTCTTTTCACAATCTCTAATCAACGAGCATCGTGTTTAGAATGGTGGCGCCCATTATTTTGGAATTTTATCTTGTTTGTAGCTCAAATGAGTTAAGATTTATCATTTGGAAAAAATTAAATACGGGAGGACAGCGACGCAACAGTTGTACTCCTCCTATCTAAGCTCTTTGTTAAACCTGCTCAAGGGTACGAAACCCACCCCCTGAGCAATAGCTGGACATCGGGACTTGCATCCAAGAGTGGTACAATTTAATTGCCCACCCTTGAGTGTAACAGAACCCTTTAGGCGTTATATTTGAAAATGAAATAAATATTGTGAGTCGAGAAGCCGAGTAGGTATTGGAACAAAACAAAATTACACGCTCACCCCATACTAAGGATGGGAAAAGGGTGAGTTTGGGAAATATTGGGGTTGAAGTGAATTAAAGTACGTTATCAAATTCTACATCACTTCAAAGGTATGTTCACCAAATTTCATATTTTTTTCTTTATTATTGCCAAAGATACGCCAAATGTGCTTTCCTTTGCTAACATCATTATTGTAGTGTTCTGTAGGCTATAGAATGGAAATAAACAGCATCTAAAAAGTTCTACAAAATATAACAGTTTTTCAATGTCTCACTTTTCTAGAATAAGATTTTGATTATTTTGCTTTAGTCAAAATATATTCACCTTAACATTATGTACTTTAGTTGATTATAGATGATTTTATCAACATTCTAATTAACATTTTTTTTCTTGGAGCAAGAAATTCTGATTTCAATAATAATCATCATTATCAATTTGCAATAATAAAAAAAAAATATGAAAATTCTCCATTTTCTAACCTACTTAATAAACGGAAAACTAGTAAGTAAACAAGGCAAAGACATATTTGGCTCATCTATAGCAATAGTTAACTCGTAAACATATCTTAAAAATAAGGTAGAATTTGATGACGTAATGAAAATCATTCCAACCCCAATACATCCCAAACTCTCCCCTCCCCCACCGTTCTAATATGAGGTAAGCGTGTAATTTATTTTTCATTTCCAATTTTATATTGATTTTTACAATTATTTCACAAAGTTACCCCTATCCCTTAAGAACGGGGGTGGAATAATTAAGGTACATCAAAATCAAAGATAGTCAGCCCAAAATAAAACCCTGTGAATTTTTTTTCTTACCCAATCTGGACCTATTTACTTCAACCCTATCTAACTGGAAAAATTCTGTGTAGCAAATACATTCAATACAATAGTAATTAAACAATTCAAAAATTTATAAGGCAGGTTCAATGAAATACGAAAATTGCTACCTGCTGGACTGGCACTCTGTAATTTGTATTTTAAAGAAAGGCATAAAGAATAAGCGAGCGAAAAGAATCGCTATACTTGATTAGAGGTACTCTATAAGCGAATCTCTATCGCCTCGGCTATAGTTCGACAAAATTCGTGATCGTCAATCGGATAGAGAATAATTTACTAATGATTCAAAAAACATTATGGAAATTTGACTATTTAATGATAAAAATAAAAATAGAAGAAGAAATTTGACATTTATCTATGAGATTTGGTTAGGTTTAGTAACCTCACATTTTCATTTATGACATTGTTTACAGTATTTACCTATTTGCTTAGTGCATAATTAATAATATTGTTTGTTAACAGCTGTAGCAAAGATTAGACATTTTGTGTTGATAATGTATCGGGTTTTGTTAAAAATGTTGCCAGTACAAAGATTATTTGTAAATGAACTCGAAAATATTGCAAGAATGCATGAAAATAGAGTTAGAATAAGGGTATTGCGAAATGAGAGTTATCCATTCAGTCCACCTGATAGACGTTTAATTGAACTTTTTCGTCTAAATAAAGTCCTAGTGACTTATTCATTGACTCAGCTACTTAGTACCCCATATGGATCATGAGCAAAAAAACACAAGAATCCCTCGACAAACACGAATATTGACTGTCCTACGCAATTGGCAATCATCAAAGAGGTAGGTAGATATTATAATAATTATAATAATATAGATATATAATAATACAAACACAACTAACCCTAGAAAATTAAAATTAATAACAACAACATAACCTCTTTCCTTTTTTCATCGAACAGAGATGAAAAATCTTACACATTGAGTAGAGTAAGACAGAACGATATGTCTCTTAAATAGAAAGACCCTCGAAGTTGTCGCTGTAATTCGCTTCGCTATCGCATCCTCGGTCATGTTCAGCTATGCTCGGAAACGACCGAACTCAGTTACAGAGTACGAAATAGCGAAGAGAAGGAAGTCTCTATCTCTATTTTGTTACAGAGTGCCAGTCCTGCTATCTTAAATAAAATAACATTCGAGTGCTATTTGTGATTGCCATATCGTGTTCACACGAAGTGTGAAATCTGTAAAGTTCATTTGGTATATACCTAGTAATTATTCAATAATCACATACTTATAAGTGATAACGAATTGTTGCAAACTCTGACCATGAATTTCAAAATGGACCATTTTGAAGATAAATTGTATAAATTCCAAATTGTAACTTTGGCAACAGAGAGTTTACTCGCGTTGATATGATTAAAATGAAATTGTATAAAATATGGCGACGATCACACATGGTGGAGCTGCGAACACAGTCGCTATCTATCGCTGTACCCAATTTTCTTCAAATTTATTTCCCGTAAGCTTGACTAACTATCTCTATATTATTAAACAATATTAGTACACAAAGAACGCTGGTTTTCGGCCAGTTTAAGAAAATTCCATATAACAAACATGTCTAGTTCATCTACATTTTATAGGATGCAATGCATGAAGTGAAGTATACATCCAGTGAATCGGGAATGAAAACTTTTACTCCGGTCAGTTTAGACATTTGAAATAACAAAAATTCCCGAAAAGCTGAAATTTCGTGGAGAGCTTGGGTTTACCATGAAAAAGGGAGTTTTGAAGGTCCCTATTAATCCCATGTGCGCTATAAAAGTTATTCGGGGTCAAAGGTCAAAATTTGAGGTTTTTTGGACTTTTTTTAGAAAAAGTTTTATCGAAAAAGTACCTCAGACGAAAGTTGTAGATCTTAAAACTATCTACAAAAATAGTCCTAAAATGCTCTAAGAGTCTCACCATTTCTGAGATATCGTGATTGTAAGAGTCAAGTTATACATGATATAGACACATTTCCACGCCACCTGTGAGGTAGTGTAATCGACGCGTTTTTTTAACGTGGTTTGCCCAGTAGGCCTCTTCCACGAACTATTATAATGTTATTTTCATGGACAATACTGTTTTAAATGCATAATGAAAATTGATATTGATAATGGATATTGACTTTGATTGTAGTTTTGATATTTTAATCTGATTTATACGTCTTGTTCGATTTCTTCTTCTTCTTCCCCTTCCTCTTGCTGGATGTTCATCAATTCTTCAAATGAAGATGAATCAGTTTTCTTTCCATCAAAATCACATGAATTTTCCTCTGTCGTAGTTAATTGGACATTAAAGCAAGACTGATCACTGCAATTGGTACATGCTGGAGAACACAGTAATCCTACTTTTCTGCAGCCACATTTGCCACTGCAACCTTTTTTGCAGTTGCAAAAAATAGAATTAAGGAGTTTTTCTGGAGCGGGTGGCAGTAAACTTTGAATCGGTTCCAAAGTATTATCTATGAATTTCCAATCCCAGTCTTCAGTTATTTTAAAAGATATTCATAGTATTTCTTTGCCTTGCAGAATTCCGTAAACTATTTCCATATTGACGGTGGGTTTTAACGGTATTGTACGGTACACTTTTCTCAATCGCCAGATCAATATTAGTCATACAATCACATCCAAAGCGACTCATTTTCACTACATTAGCTGACTAACACTGTTTAAAAACAATTTTTTGACAATAAAATCAGAAAAATTGTTTAGCGTCGTTTTCTGGTGTCCTAGGAGACCATAATCACCTGTTATCAAAGGTATTGTAATTTTTGTTGACAACAGCTGTCAAGTTTTGCCGCGGGTAAACTCGAAAAAACTGCTGACAGGTGCTGTCATACAGTTTTTTCATCTCGAAACCATTTGTAATACAAAATTGCGCGTGTTGGAAATTAAGACGAGGGAAATAGTCGAGAAAATAGACTTTCGACGCCGGAAAAAAGTGACCAAGATTTAAGAATTTATTCGGGTAAAAAGTCGCCGCCGATCTGCGTTGGCAATAAGCACCGACCTGATTTGTCTGTGTGTGGGTGCATTCAAATGCGAACTAGATTATTTTCGCTAAGCGCTTATTACCAGCAAGCATGTAACCTGCTTTCTTCGTGTACGTACCCTAACAGATGTACGGGACGGGCAAATAAGAACGGCCGTCGACCATATTATATAGAAATGTGAACGTTCACAAGAAGCAAGTGCTACATATACATTATTCTTATATAAATACTTTTTTCTACAGTCGCGCGTAAAATGACTAATTACTATATTCAAATGAAATCGTAAAGTAGGCAAATGCCGAGGATTGTTACTTTACGCTCTAGCGCAAAAAAGGAATCTTTTTCGCCCGCTTATTCCATCAAACCACGCCCTCCGAATTAACTCAATTGGTGAATAATTAACAATTCATCAGATTAAAAATTAAATAAAATTATATGAAAATTGTCAAAAATTTTGAAATATGGTCAAAAATGGTCAATAATTCTCAAAAAGGTCAATGGTCAAGGCTCAATGGTCAATAACTGTCAATTATTTTTGAAAACTGTCAAAAATTAACAATTATTGTCAAAATTGGTCGATAATTGTCAAAAACTATCCAAAATGGTCAAGAATTTTGGAAAATTGTTAAAATTTTTGAAAAATTTTCAAAAATGGTCGATAATTGTCACAAACTTGAAAAAAAAATTGAAAAATAGTAAAACATTTTCAAAAATTGTAAAAATGGTCAATTGTCAAACATTCAAAATATTTTTTTAAAAATGGTCAAAAATTTCCGAGAATGGTCAATAATTGTCAAAAACTGTCAAAAATGGAAAATTATTGTCAATAATTGTCAAAAATTGTTAAAATTTTGAAAAATGGTCGACAATAATTGTAAAAAAATTGTTAAAAATGGTCAATAATTTTGAAAAACCGTCAAAATTTTTGAAAAATTGTTAAAATTTTTGAAAAATTATTAAAAATTATCAAAAATTGTCAAAAATGGACAAGTATTGATAAAAATTGTCAAAATTTTGAAAAATAGTTGATAATTGTCAAAAATTGTTAAAGTTTTTGAAATATGGTCAAAAATGGTCACTAATGGTCAAAAATGGTCAAAAATTTGGAAAAATGGTCCATAATTGTCAACAATTGTCAATAATTGTCAATTATTTTCAAAAACTGTCAAAAATGGACAATTATTGTCAAAATTGGTCAATAATAGTCAAAATTTTTTAAAATTTTGGAAAATGGTCGATAATTGTCAAAAACTATCAAAAATGGTCAATAATTTTGAAGAATGGTCAAAAATTTTGAAAAATTCTCAAAAATGGCCAATTCTTGTCAAAAACTATTAAAAATGGTCAATAATTGTTAAAAATTGTCAAAATTTTGAAAAATGGTTGATAATTGTCAAAAATTGTTAAAATTTTTGAAAAATTGTCAAAAATTTCGAAATATGGTCCAAAATAGTCAATAATTGTCAAAGATGGTCAAAAATTTGGAAAAATGGTCCATAATTGTCAACAATGGTTAATAATTATCAAAAATGGTCAATAATTTTGAAAAATGGTATAATATAAAAATCGATTATTTTTTAACATCCCTAGTCAGTAGATCTTTGCAAGGTTAATCATGATGAATAGCGAAAATGACGATTATTCTAGCACTCCTATTATAACCTAAGATAATATAAAAAACTGTTTTAATTATTAAAAGGGCGACTGTAGAAAAAATTATGTGGGTTTTTCGAGCGTAAAGTAAAATTGCCGCTTTCGAAAGATCGCCGCGCTCCGCTCAATCTGTTACTTTATGCTCTAAATACACAAATAACTATTGTTGTTTCACTTGTGTGATTACGTTTGTAACATTATAAAAATAAACATTATAAAAATCCTATTATTTTATTATTTGCTATTATGTAGTTATTTTTCTGAATTAAAGCTTTTTTAAAAGTAACATTTTCGTGTGTGTAACATTTCTGGCGCTGCGAACAGAATTTTCGTACAGAAGCCCCTACGTTTCCTGGTCAACTTCAGTTGTTCAACGAAGATTCGTCGAACTTTGTGAAAAGTGACATGCAGAGGGCAACATTCGTGTTCATCCTATTGTAAGTACTTATCCTAAGTTTTCCTTTTATTCATGAGCATTTTTAACGACATTACTGACGAAAATTTACATTTAATATTAGCTGATATTAGTTTAAACAGTATTGACAGTTCTGAAAATACAAGTAGTTCTCGTTTTTCTCAAAAATTAAGCGAAGAATCATTTTCTGAAGAATCTCGAAACATGAATTGTAAAGAAATGCCTGTAACTAATAGTGATATTGCTAGCCTTTGTGCAACTCTCCCAGAATTTTCAAAAGAAACAGATTTGTTAAAGGGCCTTGTCTAATAAAGTAAGGTGACACATTAGTTAATGGGTCTTGTCTCATAAAGTAAGGTGACATGTTTGTTAATGGGTCTTGTCTAATAAATATAATAGGCTGTAAAATGAAATATAACATCACCTAGAAGAAACAACTACTTCTCGGGCTATATGCATCGACAGACATTGAATTACACTTCTAAGTTAAACGGGATCGGTATGATCTACAATATTTATCCAACAATTCTGGTTTGCAATTACAAGGGACAATATCACTGTAGACCGGTTTCGGAGTATAATTCTGTTCGTGACACAAATCGATTTGTTTAAAACGTGTCTCCGGATTAGATTGCTTTAGCATCAGACAAACTCTACAACAAACACATTTCAAACAAACAAATATTATGTCGTTAAAACAATAACAATGTCATTGAATTGAAACTGTTTTATTTGATATGCCAACACAAAATTGTTTATTAAACAATGAAAAAAGTTTATATAGAGAGAGGACTGTGTTCACAAAATAAACGACAGAGCTAACAAACTTTTTTTCTGTAACATCAATAAAAAATAATTATGACAAACGGTAACTCAATATAACTTGTATGTCAATTAAAAGAAAAACAAATGCAAATATAAAAATATAAGTGGAATGCCAAAGGAAAAATTGAGGCAATAAGATCAAAATATTCCTTATACAAATAAAAAGGAAATATTTGGAATAACTTATTTTCTTAAGAGCAAAGTGTTTATTAAACGTAGTTCTTCAGTATATCCTTCAATAAATATAATATTCCACCTTCACGATTTTTCCAATTTGTGTAGTAGGAAACCGTCGGCTGATATAACTGCAAAGATCATGGCGCTTTTATTGCTTTTGTATTTATTCAGTTATGATTTTATATTTTTTTGCAAGCTCTGCTTTTTCTTTAACAACACCAAGTCGCAATTTGTTTTATATATTTTCTCCGTTCTTTAGTAACCCCTTTGAAAATATGTAGATTTTCAGACATTCCCCTGATTTTTTTTGTTATATTTTCTCCAACATTGAAATTGTTCACAAAGAATATTGTCACATCTACACGACTGTTTTATACTGGAGGTGCTTTTTCAATTTTTATAAGAAACCGAAATAAAGTAGTACATTGTTCAATCAAAAATTACTTTTTTGTTTCCAGGGTGATTAACTTTCTTGTTACCGAAATAATCAACATGAAGCCTGGATTATTTGGAGAATAGGTTTACAGGACTGGACTCATAAAATGTTTTTTACGGCGCATAAAATTCGTGTAATGGCGTGTTTAAACAGATATAACTTTTCGGGCGTCGACCCAGCTCTGTAGTGGAACGCCTCTGATGTGATAACTACAGCCATTGTATAAAGATATACAATGCTACAGCCAATCAGAGTCAAGCGAGGTTAGTACTTGGATGGGTGACCACTGGGGAAACACCGTCGTAGAGCCCGTACAAACTGCAGCGAAACACTTTAGACTGCTAGGGTCACTCTAGACTACTAGGGTGAGTAGCATATCATATCTCTTAGACATGATACCAAATGACCTCGCGGTATAATGTAGATATGCCGTCTTTCGGATGAGACGTAAAACTGAGGTCCCGAGTCCATGGATGTTGGGCTCGATAAAGATCCCTACCACTAGTTGGAACACTAGTGGATACGGCAAAATTTCCGGTTAGGGGTAGAGTGCTCCTGGCGTCGGTGATTAGCCTCAGTTGCAGAAATAGACCGACGTTAAATAACCGAATGAAAAAAATTACTAACCAGAAAGAACTATTTTTATTTTGCATCATTCGGTTGCAGTGTCGGGCAAGCTAAAATTTATTTTTGTTTAAAAGCAATTTTTTGTAAAATTCTAATTCTCCCTTTTTTTCAAGCTGCTTGAAAATTATAAAAGGAAATTATATCCATAAACGCAGATGACATAGTTATCTTGCAGACCGAAAAATTTGTGAACACACACGAAAAATTAATTTCACGATAGAGCGCAGGATGGGCTCAAATTAATAGAAACATGATGTAAGGAACACTCCCTGTCGATCAATCCCAAGAAGACTGAGATGGTTGTGAACACACTGTGCGATAGAGCGCAGGATGGGCTCAAATTAATAGAAACATGATGTAAGGAACACTCCCTGTCGATCAATCCCAAGAAGACTGAGATGGTCCTTTTCACCAGGAAAAGAGGATTATCGGCCTAAAACTTCCCGAAATCTTCAATAGCAAATTAAACTTCTCTGAAGAGGTGAAATACCTAGCTATTACCCTCGACAAGAATCTAACATGGAACTATCACCTACAGAGCAGAGCAAAAAGAGCATATGTGGCTTATGAACAATGTCGGAGGACAGTGGGACGCACATGGATCCTTTTACCCCGTGTGGTCACCTGGATCTACCGTGCAATCATAAGACCTATGCTAACCTACGGAGCCATTGCACGGAGACAGACCGACGGTTCTACAAGCAACGGCTATCCAAAAATTATATCAAATACAGCGAATGGCTTGTTTAAACATCACAGGAGCCATGAGAACAACACCAACCGCGGTAATGGAATTAATTACTGGTCTGACCCCTCTGGACTTGTACGTCAAAGAGGTTGCGTTAATGGCCATGTTACGATTGCGTACGGCTGGTGTACACCCCGAAGTAGGAGTGGGTCAATAGAGGCTAAGCCTAAGGCGAGAAGCGCTTACTGCGCTACCTCTGCTGCAGGCGGCCAATGATGCAATTGAGCCCAAGTTTGTGTTTAATAAACCCTACAAAATACAAATAAAACAGAACACAGAGTCAGATGCTGCAAATGCAATACGCATATATGCAGACGGCTCAAAAACCAAAGAAGGCTCAGGATGTGGAGTTTACTCCAGATCACTTAGCCTAAGAATCAAGTGGGGAATGAGAAAAATAGCAACGTGGTTCAAACAGAACTGGCTGGTATCTCAATTGCCACAAAAGAACTAACCAGAAGAGGAATTTCTGGCAAAAACATAACAACCTGCAGTGACAGCAGACAAGCCACATTAGCATTGAACAGACAACGTGTTACATCAGGGCTAATATTAGAGTGCCACCAAGATTTAGCTAACGCCTCGGTAGATAACAATATTATCCTGAGTTGGGTTAAAGGGCACGACCTGAGTAAAGGTAATCGCATTGCCGATTCTTTAGCCAGGGAAGCGGCTGGACTAAGAATTTTAGGACCCAGTGACACATACGGCCTGACGACTTCGACAATTGCGGAACTAGCCAAGCGTTACACCCATGATGAATCCCAAAAGAGATTGGATGGAATCAAAGGATGCAGTCTTACAAGGATCACCTTGGGCGACCCTGGGAAGCTGGCGCCGAAAAAATATTTGGCGATGACCAGGAAAAACCTACGCTCAACAGTAGGATTTCTGACTGGCCACTATCAACTAAGGAAACACCTCCATACTATGGGGCTAGTGGACACACCTCTATGCAGAATGTGTGAACAAGAAGATGAAACTGTCAGGCATGTCTTATGTGAGTGCCCGAAGTTATCGTCAATAAGAGAGTGTGTGTTCGGTTAGTCTTGGCCTACACCTGCCGATATAAAGGAGATGTCTCCAAGTGACCTGTCCACCTTCCTGAAAAGGACAGGATGGACGATGACCTAGGAGGACAACTCCTCGGGAGGATGTACAATGGGTCACATGTGGCCTAAGTGCTGTGGGCCTAAACTCACCCTCCCCACTCTACAGATACAGAGATATATCCATGAATTTTTTCCATTACAAAAAATTTAATTTGTAAGTACCTACAATTTATAACACTCTAACCTTATGAAAACATTTAATTAGGAATATGCTCAACTTAATGAGACCAAAAGATCTTCAGGGTAAAAACTATCGAAAAAAAAAACGGAAAAAATATAGGGCTATGCTGGCTAGCCCTGAAAATGTGTACAATTAGGTCACTTGTTTATTAAGTCTGGGGATTTTTCCAACGAGGATACTGCTACTCAAGCAAAACAACGTCTCCATTTGAATTAAAAGATGCTCTAATAAGATTTCTGTCTTAAATGGGGCGTTAAACCGATATTCGGATTCTGGTATTTTATCAATTTATAATAGTACTAATTTGCAGGAATTTGTTTGAAAAAATTCTTAAGTTAAATATTTTAGGAGAATACTATACCAAGGATAATGAATTTCTAAATAACGCTTACAACTTCCACTACAAATCGTCATCTAACTAAAGATGATGTTAGCAGCTGTTTTATGAGCTAATAGCCAGTTACAAAAAGGCCATTAGAATTCAGAGAACACTTTTCACTGTCAAAAACAATATATATGACAGTATATATACGAACTTGACGATTTTATATTATGATAAAATGAAAGCACTGCTTTTGGAATTTAACTATTTAAATTTATAGTTTTAATTACAAATTATGTAATATAACATAACGTATAGGTCTGTGTTCGTTTCTTTCTCCACTAGTTATCACGATCTTAAAATGAAGACGACAGAATTATAGTCCTATATCAACTCTTATGTAGCTTCTCTTTTACATAATAAGCTGTAGGTATTTACTTAATTACAGTTATCTGTAAATAATTGTCATATAAGTGAAGCGTGATCTATAGACGTCAAAAAATAATAGTTCAATACTATTAAACGCTTTACAAAATTAGAAAAATTAATTTATTTAAGTCCAGGATTATGCTCTCAGAGCTCTTGGACGAGTGGCATCTACCTTGTGCTGATGAGGCGCAAAAACGCCGAAACCGGTCCACAAGTGATGTTATTCATTCTGATCGCAAACCAGAATGGTTGGTTCTATCTTAACAGATATACCAACCCCGTTTACTTTAGAGGTGTAATTCAATGTCTGTCGGGGCATATAGCCCGAGAAGTAGTTGTTGCTTCTTAGTGGACGGTCTGCTCTTTGGAAATTAATTTTTCTAATTTTGTAAAGCGTTTAATAGTATTGAACTATTATTTTTTGACGTCTATAGATCACGCTTTACTTATATGACAATTATTTACAGGTAACTGTAATTAAGTAAATACCTACAAAACCGAGATGGTTTTTTGTCGATATAGAATTTTGGTTTGTGATTAGATGTAGGGATGTCGCCGATGTCGCACTCTTAGCATTTCCTTTACTAAGGCTAATGTGTTGGTGTGGTATCGACGTAGTCTCTAGTCCAGGATTATGCTCTCAGAGCTCTTGGACGAGTGGCATCTACCTTGTGCTGATGAGGCGCAAAAACGCCGAAACCGGTCCACAAGTGATGTTATTCCTTCTGATCGCAAACCAGAATGGTTGGTTCTATCTTAACAGATATACCAACCCCGTTTACTTTAGAGGTGTAATTCAATGTCTGTCGGGGCATATAGCCCGAGAAGTAGTTGTTGCTTCTTATTGGACGGTCTGCTCTTTGGTAATTAATTTTTCTAATTTTGTAAAGCGTTTAATAGTATTGAACTATTATTTTTTGACGTCTATAGATCACGCTTTACTTATATGACAATTATTTACAGGTAACTGTAATTAAGTAAATACCTACAAAACCGAGATGGTTTTTTGTCGATATAGAATTTTGGTTTGTGATTAGATGTAGGGATGTCGCCGATATCGCACTCTTAGCATTTCCTTTACTAAGGCTAATGTGTTGGTGTGGTATCGACGTAGTCTCTAGTCCAGGATTATGCTCTCAGAGCTCTTGGACGAGTGGCATCTACCTTGTGCTGATGAGGCGCAAAAACGCCGAAACCGGTTCACAAGTGATGTTATTCCTTCTGATCGCAAACCAGAATGGTTGGTTCTATCTTAACAGATATACCAACCCCGTTTACTTTAGAGGTGTAATTCAATGTCTGTCGGGGCATATAGCCCGAGAAGTAGTTGTTGCTTCTTAGTGGACGGAATGCTCTTTGGAAATTAATTTTTCTAATTTTGTAAAGCGTTTAATAGTATTGAACTATTATTTTTTGACGTCTATAGATCACGCTTTACTTATATGACAATTATTTACAGGTAACTGTAATTAAGTAAATCTTATACTTAGTCCTTTATAATTTGAAATGCAAATTATGACCAATCTGATAAATCAATGTTTTCCAAAAATGCACGAGTTCCATTTTCATAATCAGTATTATCTTTTCGAAAACAACCGAACTAATAATATATTTACCTGGTTGAGTGGTTGAAAAGTTCAAACTGAACATTCGAAGTGTCTGAAGTTTATTTAAGCTCGGCCCTTTGTTTTATGTATTTACTTATCTACAGGAATTTTACTGGAATCTTGATAAAACTCAATCCTCCCTAGCTAAAATATAGTCAAAGAAAAAAGAATTTAATGGTCTGTCTGCTATATGCAGTTGGAAACATTCGGGGACGTGATAAATGAAATATGATATTAACCCGCGATCACTCGCGTTGTTAGATTTTTTCTAACATTTAAAGCTTTTCCTCAATTGTAGGGAACCGATATATCGTACGGCATCGCCGCATCGGGTATTCTCAGATGACCATGTCTAGAACACGCCCCTAAATTTATTTGAATTCAAAGATAGTGACACGAACACAGTATTATAGTATATGTCACCGCGTCAAGACTGTTAGTGAAAATCTAACGCGCGAGTTATCACGTAGTTGTTTATTTCCTAGTTTGTTACAAAATCAATGTCGTACGAAAAAGATCAAGCCCGCCTTCTGGCTCTTTGGGAGGCTTCAGAAGATCAAGATGGTTTATCCGATGTAATAAGTAACACCTCAGATGTTGATGATGTCTCTGAACACAGTGAGCATAATACTGACACTGAGCAGTCTGATTCTGAGGATGAATTGGTTGTTTCTGCTAATGCTATGACTAGATCTGCTACTAATGAAGGCTATTTTCTTGGAAAAGATGGTCAAATGAAATGGTTGAAACACAAACGTACGCTACGTTCTAAAACTAAATCTAAAAACATTGTCACGAAATTGCCTGGTGTACGAAATGTTGCAAAAAATAGCAAAACATCTATTGATTGCTGGAAGCTGTTTTTTCCGGATGAAGTTATTGTGCACATTGTTGAATGTACCAATAATCAACTTGACAGCATGAGAACTACTTATCAACGTGAGAGAGATTGTTTGGCAACGGATTTTGAAGAGATACGTGCTTTCATAGGAGTTCTTTACCTAGCTGGAGTGAAAAGAGCACAACACTTAAATACAAATGAGTTGTGGACTACAGATGGCACAGCTCCAGAATTTTTTGCCGCTATTATGTCAAAGAGAAGATTCCATACTCTTGTGCAAGCTATCCGATTTGATAATAAGGCAACTCGAGAAGAAAGGGCGAAGGAAGATAATTTGGCTGCTGTGCGATATATTTTTGATGACTTTGTTGAAAGATGTGTTCAAAATTACTCAGTAGGTGAATATATAACGATAGATGAGATGTTAGAGGCGTTTCGTGGCCGCTGTCGGTTTAGGCAGTATATCGCGAATAAGCCTGCTAAGTATGGCATAAAAATATATGCAGCAGTCGACGCCAGAACATTTTATACTCATAACTTAGAAATATATGCTGGAAAACAACCAAACGGTCCTTACCAATTACCTAATGATGCAGCTAATGTCGTAAAACGACTCCTAAAACATTGCAGTGGAAGTGGAAGAAACGTAACTGTCGATAACTACTTCTCTTCAGTACCTTTAGCAAATGAGCTACAGCGAAATCATAAAATTACCTTGGTAGGCACTCTCAGAAAAAATAAAAGGGAGATTCCTCCTTTGTTTCTCGATACCAAAATTCGTAAGCCAAAAAGCAGTATGTTTGCATATGGACAAGCCCCTAATCATTGTATGCTCACGTCCTATGTACCAAAGCCTGGTAAAAATGTCCTAATGCTCTCAACATTTCACGATGACGATGAAATTGACATCGAGACTGGTGATGAACAGAAGCCTTCTGTGATTACCTTTTATAATCTTACGAAAGGAGCAGTAGATGTCGTTGATCGAATGAAAACAGAATACTGCGTAACAAGGGTCAGTAACAGATGGTCACTAACATTATTCAGCACAGAATTGAATATAGGAGGCATAAACTCTCAAATTATTTACACTACAAACACCGGAAATAAAGTTCCACGCCGAATTTATCTGACAGAATTAGCAAGGCAACTTACGCGAGCTCATTTGCTCAAACGAACGAACATCAAATCCCTTTCAATCCCACTACGACAAAAAATTAAAAACGTTCTGGGTGTAGAATACCTCCAGCAAAGAGTCGATCAGCCACAAGATGAACCAGGTCCTAGGCCGAAACAAAGATGTTCCTTCTGTCCAGTGAGAAAAAATAGATTTACCAATCACCAGTGCAGTGATTGCTCGAAACCTATATGTAAAGAGCATACAGGAAGAACAACAGTTGTATGTACCGAATGCAACTCTCAAGAAGACTAACTATTACCGTTTATCATTTACCTTTCATCATTTGTTTATCAATACATAAATATTTACGTTTAGTTTTAATTTTTCAAGTCTACAGAAGTGTAAACCTTATATTTTTTCATTTTTCTGGTATAAATAAAGTTATAAACGAAAATTATAATATTTATATTTCGCTCAAAATACTATCGTTCATATTGCTTACAACAAATTGTAATATTTTACAATGTGAGATAAAATCTAACACGCGAGTAACGACGTTACAAAACAGAACGCGAGTCATCGCGGGTTAAGGAAAGCCAACCACACGAAATATCTCGGAACAATAAAAAATTTTATACGGTCGCTGTGGACCGTGGATTGTTTACCAGAATAATTGGATTTCTATTCAAATAAAACGAGTTGAAGAAATCCTTTTATTACCAAAAGCTTCCAACTCGTTGAATGGTTATTATTTCTTGAAAAAACCTTAAACAGAAAAAAACTAGTTCTCATAGGTTTGACTAAACTTAGTTTAATTGATTATAACGGTATATCTGCAAACTGCTAGAGTATTTGTGTACTCTTGCCTCAGGATAGTGCGCCCAGTTCTATATTGATAAAAGACATGAAAGGTAAATTATTATTACCATGTCGAATAATCTAGCAACTATTGAAGGGCTATATCGTCACCCTACTTTGTTTGTCAAGACACACTGGAATAGAATGAAAATAAGCAGCAGATGAAGCAGAGAAGAAAGGAGCTGAGCCACCCTTTTAGGAACCAGAACCTTTTCACGGCAGAACCGAAAGAAGCCAGAAGATCGATCGGACGATTGAAAAGATCTAGTAGGACAATCAATGATACTCTTGAGCATCTACGACCATTTGATGGTGGAGCACCTGAAACACGTGGGAGACCACTAGATAGGATATGAAGACTTGAATAAGTTTAAACCTACGGATATCCCAAAATCCCTTCAAGGAATAAGACTAAAGAAACTACTTACTAATCTACGATCATTTTCTCAGGAACTGAGTAGAAGGAGGGGCTGATCTGGTTTGTTTTCTGTTAGTGACCTTCGCACATCCGTGCACTCCGACAATTGTGCCTCTATCCAGGTTGAATCTTCACAAGGAAGAGCTACACGAACGCAGTCTGTAGCCTGACTTGTTCAGCAGCCAAACACTAGTACCAAATCTGTTCCACCGATTCTTCTAAGCAGAGACAACACTTGGTGTTTTCGACCAGCCCAATACTAGACAGATGATGGTTTACCTTGCAGTCTCCAGTAAGGAT
Organism: Lochmaea crataegi; assembly: GCA_947563755.1. Lineage (NCBI taxonomy): Eukaryota > Metazoa > Arthropoda > Insecta > Coleoptera > Chrysomelidae > Lochmaea > Lochmaea crataegi. The sequence goes on from OX387429.1 coordinate 30,520,767, forward strand.
TTCCTCCTTGTCCTCCCCTTCTATATTAAGCAAGGCTTCTACTTTGAGTTTTGAAGGACCTTTGATAAAAGCCCTGGTTTGCCTTGAGCCTGTTATGTCATTCCAGTAGGCTCTTGGTTTGCGGTCTATCCTTTCCTGGTAAGTTGGTCCAGTACTTCGTTACCCAGGATTTCGGTGTGACCCGAAATCCGTACCGGAACAAACTTATCGATTGCACCCAGTAGGCTAAACCTACTGAGTGATCTATTCCAAACCAACTTTGAATTGCAAGTGCTGAAGCACAGTGCCATTATCAAAGCATGGCTGCCAGATCATATTTTTATTGACCTGATAGAGTAAACCTTTCCCAGCATCCACCCAATGCACAGATCAATACTGAAAACTTCCGCTTGAAAGACTGTTGCATGATGTCCAAGACTCTCAATAAGTTCAGTGTTTGGTCAGCTGCATCAGGAGGCGAATGCAGCTTGCACGTTCATTTTGTATCCGTCTGTGAACTAGCTCATGTTCACCACAAGTCGGGAAGATTGATTTCTCTTCCATTATTCTTCAGTTGCAATAAGGCATGGCTAAGAGCTCCACGGTGTGCAGCTCACATAGCATGGCACAACCCACCAATTGTCCTCCCCCAACCATTTTGTACATTCTGTAGGTGGTCATTCTTGTCACCCTTTCATAGGTGAGAGTTCCACCCGTAATCGCCAGGTCCACAGCTCCACCAAACACTGGGGTTATATGTGATCATATGCTTGACTACCATCAAATACAGCCAGAGAATAAGAGGACTCAATAGATATTTTAGGACTCAGTGAATACTCATTAAAAAAAAACATTATATTTGTCAACTGTGTGATTTTTTCTATGCTGTTCTATGTGTAGTCTTGATGTTTAATGTTTCTCAAAGGGCAAGACTTCTCTTAAAATCTCTCCTATACAAGAGTTTCTTTTATATATTGCATATGGAGCTAGAAAAAAACAGTAGATGACTTTCAAACACTATTGTTTCTCAAAGTATTCTCCGCGAAGAGAAATGCATTTTTGCATCCCTTGGAACCAATTCTGGCAGCATTTATTTCATTCGCTTGTTGGTACATTCAAAATAGAGTTTTTGGATGCGTTGACTGCATCTTCTGGGGACTGGAACCTTTGACCACAAAGTTCACTCTTAATTTTTGGAAAAGTAAACATGTTTTCTTGTTTTAAAAACTCAATTGTATTTCGAACTGTGTGGGATCTTACATAGTCTTGGAGGATCATTCGTAGTTGGGGGTTGGTTTTCCGGAACTCAGCAATTACTTCCTGCAAACACATCGATATGTACTTAATTACAGTTACCTGTTAAAATTTGTCATATTTTAGTAAAGCGTGGTATCAGTAGATGTCAAAGATAATAGTTTAATACTATTATCACGCCTTACAAAGTTTTTGAGAAATATTTTTCAAAGAACAGACCGTTAACTAAAAAACAACAACTACTTCTCGGGCTATAGGCTCCGACAGACATTGAATTACACTCCTATGTTAAACGGGGTTGGTATATCTGCAAGATATAACCAACACTTCTGGTTTGTAATTAGAAGGGACAACATCACTTTTAGACCGGTATCGGCGTATCAGTACAAGGTAGATGCTATCCGTCCAGAGAGCATAATCCTGGACTAGTCAATATAGAATTTTGGTTTGTGGTTGAGGTTAATGTATTCATGTGGTTTCAACGTCGCCTCCAGTCCAGGATTATGCTCTCAGGGCTTCTGGACGGATGGCATCTACCTTGTACTGCTGAAGCGCAAATACGCCGAAACTGGTTTACAAGTGATGTCCCTTCTAATTACAAACTCAATAACATAACATTACAAAATTCAATGTCTTTCGGGGCATATAGCCGAGAAGTAGTTGCTGCTTCTTAGTGAACGGTCTGTTCTTTCGAAATTAATTTTTCTAATTTGGTCAAATATTTTTCAAACACTTTGTAATGCGTTATAATAGTATTAAACTAGTATTTTTGACATCCAAATCGATATGTATTGTAATGTTTTTGTTATTTATTTAAATAGTTTTTTTACTTGTGGAATAAAATTATACACACTGTGGTTGATTACTATCCATTTCTTTAAAGAAACACACACTATATTAAACTTAATTTATATAAACACTTTACTTAATGTCTACTAAATTTATTTACACTCGGTATAGTAGTTCTAATTTATTTTTACCACTTGAATATTACACTATTTATCTTCACTATTTCATTCACTGTCCGATTACTGAGAACTTCTGTAAACTGTCTGTGAACTAACTCTTTACTGTCCGTTTCACTAATTGTTCACGCACTCAAAAACCCGCGTATATACAGTCCTTCTCAACTCTCGGAAATTCCGGTACCTTCCGTTGCGCTCGTTTTATGCACAAACAAAGCGTTTTACTCGAAAGGGGCGCAGCAACCAAAATTTACATTCGAGAGACAGGGACGGCTTTGAGTTGGTGACCTCGCAACATTGCCCCCTCCTTAATAGGAAGTTCCTCCTGGAACTTCTGTGTAGCCGGGACTGGATGTTTAAATCGACAACTGGACCCATTTCTACACTTTCCGGTCGTATGAAAATAACAGGGCACTGTCTTCATTGTACACTGATAATAGGGGGTATAGCTGCAGATTAATATGTGGACACCGGTATCTTCGAAGATCACTTCCATCATATTCCTGATGACTCGCCAATCCAACTGATTGCTCTCTATCTTAGGCATAGCTAGTTTCTTCACGTTAGATTCCAGCACATGGTCTCGAAGGCTACGTAGCGCTTCCCAGACATTCCGGTAGGTGGATCGATCTTGAAATTCGTTCTTTGCTATCAGGTAGGAGATGTACCGTGAATTGTGTTTGAGTCTAAGTGTCTTGCCAGGGGTTGGAATCTGTTCTTCAAGTGTTTCTAGTTGCCCAAACTTCTTTCGAAAGACGGTTGCCAAACCTCGTGAGTTTTTGATACTGGCGGAGATGTTGTGTGCCAGAGAATAATCTTCCGGGAGCGTGAACAAATCTTGTCGTTGCTCTGTAGTGACTCCAAATCTGGCTTTACCGGTACCTCCATATGCGCCCATAAATTCTTCGAAGGCAGGGTCAGAATCTTCCTGGACATAATTCACTCCTTCCAGTATGTCATGGTCTCCTTCGAATGGCGCTAGTCGGTTTTGGTGAACTATTTTGGGTTTTCCATTGGGGATCTTGCTTATGCGATAGATGACGTCATTGATCCTCTTCTCAATCAAGTACGGACCCTTCCACGATTTTTGTAATTTTGGAGAAAATCCTTTTCTCCACAATCCGTCGGATTGTGTAACCATGATTTGTCTCCTTCTTTGAAACTGCCTTCTGTGGCCTGCGTGTCGTATCGTTTTCTCATTCTGTCGCTGGCAACTTGGATATTCGTTCGGACCAGCTCGTGCACATCGTCCATCCTTTTTCTCAACTGTATCACGTAATCTTCTCCAGCTAGATCTTCTCCAGGTCGACAAACAAATTGCAGGTCACAAAGAAGCCTCATTTCGCGTCCAAATAGGATTTTCGCAGGTGTTTGACCTGTGGACTCATTGATGGCGGATCGATAAGCCAATGCAAATAGGGAAAGATATTGGTCCCAATCTTTCTGGTGGCTGGAAACTACTTTGGACAGGTATTTTCCAATACTCCTGTTCATTCTCTCGACCATTCCACCTGAGTGTGGATGCAACGCCGTTGTCCTGGTCTTCTTCATTTCCAGCTTGTCACAAATTTTCTGGAATACATGGCTTTCGAAATTCCTTCCCTGATTGCTATGAACTTCCAAAGGCACTCCATAGCAATCCTTTCCAATGGGCTTCCGATATTATACTGTTCCATGGATGCCTTTCTCTTGCGATGTGGTCCATTACTCCTAGCACAAGTCGTACACTTCGTACACCAGTCCTTCACATCGCCGGAGCTGTTCGTCCAATAAAACCTTCCACGGACTCGCTGAAGTGTTTTGTTCACTCCCAGATGACCTCCTGATGGACTGTCGTGTAACTTCCTCAATTCCTCAGCTACTCTGGTTCTCGGGATGACTAACTGTCTTCAATTTCGGAACCATCATTGGGAGTCCTACTGGGCCAAATATGCTTTGAGTCTCGGTGAGAATCTTGACACCTCTTGCCAGGTGGGTCGCCGATTTTCTTCCTTCCGTTGCCGGATCATCTTCAGGAGGGGATCATTCTCCTGATCTTCTCTGATCCTAGTGGGTGACAATTCTTCGTTGACAACTGTAGTTCCTCAAACTGCAGCTTCCTCAGATTCTGCCTTGTTGCAGTGAGAACAGTCTGCTGGGCGCGGTCGTCTAGACAGGGAGTCGGCATTTCGGTGGCTCACACCAGCCCGATATTCGATGTTGAAATCGTACTCTTGGAGTCGTTGAATCCATCTAGCGAGCTGGCCGCCGATTCTTGAACTGCATCAACCACTTGAGTGCTGCATGATCAGTCCGTATCAAGAATTTCCTTTTATACAGATGCTGGTAAAAGTGTTCCACAGACTTCACTACCGCCAAAAGTTCTCTTCTCGTGACGCAGTAGTTTCGATCTGGTTTTGAGAGGACTTTACTGAAATATCCCAGCACTCTTTCCTGTCATCCTTGGATCTGTGAGAGCACTCCTCCAATTCCTACTTTGCTTGCATCAGTGTCAAAAATGAAGTCTTCCTCTGGCAACGGAGATCCTAGTATCGGCGCCGAGGCTAAACGTCTCTTCAGGGTTTCAAAAACAGTTTGACATTCTCCATCCCAATGAAAAGTTCTGGTTTCTTCTGTGAGTCGAGTTAGTGGATTGGCAATAATTCCAAACTTCCTTATGAACCTTCGGTAGTATGTGCAAAGTCCAAGAAAGCTCCTAACTTGATGTTTGTAGGTAGGTTGCGGCCATTGCTTGATGGAAGCAATTTTCTCTGGATCCACTGCCAATCCTGCATTGCTCACAATATGAGATAGTTGACTCGGTTTTGGAATAACTGACATTTCTTCGGGTTCAACATGAGCTGGGCAGCTTGAAGTCGTTTGAATACGTCTTCCAAATTATTCAGATTTTCCTCAAATGTCTTCCCCAATACTACGAGGTCGTCCAAATAGACCAGGCATGTTTTCCAAGATAACCCTCACAAGACATTTTCCATGAGTCTCCCAAATGTCGCGGGCGCATTACAGAGTCCCATTGACATTACGTTGAATTGCCATAATCTAGATCCGGTGGTGAAAGCAGTTTTATTTTTGTCTTCTGGGTCCATTTCTACTAACCAGACTTCAGGTCCAAGGTGGAAAACAGTTTGCTGCCGGCCAAAGTGTCTAGCGTATCGTCGATTCGAGGCAGAGGATATATGTCTCTCTTCGACACGTTATTTAGCTGACGATAGTCTACGCAGAATCTGATAGTTCCATCCTTTTTCTTGACGAGCACTACTGAAGATACCCAAGGGCTAGTGGAATTATTCTCTCAGCTTTCTCTCTCTTCGGTCGTGGTAATCTTCGTGCTGATTGTCTAATTGGCTTGGTATCACCAGTATCGATTTTGTGTTAGACGGCTGATGTCCTGACAGTCTTCCTTCCTTTTGGTACGAAAAGGACTCGATACTGCAAGAGAAATTCTCTCATTCTCCTTTTCTCAGCTCGATTCAAGGATTGGCCAGCTATTGACAACATCTGTTCGAATCTGTCATTATAATTGTCAGTTGTCTTTGTTTGACGAACTATGGATATCACTGGTACGCAGGATCCAGTTCTGGTTGTCTTCTTAATGGTAATTGGGTAATCGTTCACGTTTATGACACATACTGGGATCTCATCCGCTGACGTAACCAATCCTTTTCCAATTTGTACTCCTCTACCAACCTCTTCGTCGTGGTTCCATGGCTCAATCATAACCGGTGTACCTTCTTCCATGATTCCCTGTAGCCGCGCTACTATCATGGTTTCGCTTCGAGCAGGTAGAACGGTATCTTCCTGACCAGCTGCCAACACCGTGCTGCCTTCATATGGATGGAGGAATACCTCTTCGGAACCCACTTTAATAGTTCTGTTCCTGAAATCTAACTGAAAACCATGTAGATTCATTACGTCCATTCCCATAATCACGTCTTCTTCGATGTCAGCTACGATCACCGTATGCGTGAACTTTTCTCCACCAATCACCAATTGGATTTGTGTCTCTCCGTGAACATTGGCACTCTCACCTGTTGCAGTCCGGAGTCGCAGTCTCGTTGGCAGAGGCTTCTTCTTGGATTTTATTATCTCCGGCCGTATAATGGTTCTGGTTGCTCCAGTGTCTACCAGAATATTTTTTTCCATCCACATAGACACTGTCGTTACGGCATTTGAGAGATGCTATCAGTATGACAGGGTCTTTGGAACTATCCTTGGTCGGTGGTACTTGGTTTGCTGGAGTCCTAGGGCGCTTACACGAACTGCGTACATGCCCTAGCTCGCCTCAATTCCAGCATCTTATCTTCTTTGGCTTCTTGTCTACCATGCTTTTTATCATGTTGACGATCTGGTGAAGTCTATCTTCGTCACCTTCTTCTTGAATGGTCCTAACTTTGTTATACCCCGAAGGCTTCGTGGCTGCTTCATATTCAAGAGCAGCAGTTAATGCATCTACCAATGTTTTGGGATGCGCCAAGCGAAGCGTCCTCTGCATATCAGGGTCACGCAAGCCATCAATAAAGGCCTGGATGCCCAGACATTCCAACATGTTCTCCGGTGCTGATGGATAAGCAAATCGAACTAGTCGGGCGATATCCACTTCATACTCTTGAAGAGTTTCATCTTGCTTCATCTGAGATTGGTACAAGTGTTCTAGATGTTCGTGACCATATCGCATGTCCATCCTCTTCTTCAGCTGCTCCATCCGTTTCTTCAAGGGGTATCGTCTGAAGCACGTCTAAGGCATTTCCCCGAAGCGCGATGGTTAAGTTCACTGCCTTCTCCTTATCGGAGCAATTTATCTTTCTAGCAGCTGCTTCAAACTGTTTGACATAGTTGGTCCACGACATCTTTCCGTCGAACGTTGGGGCCTTAACTCGAGCAAAACTGCCAAAATCTTCTGACTTGGGGTGTGCTTCTAGCTTGCATGGTTTTATTTGTTCGATCTTCTTTTCTTCTGCTGGCGTGTCTTGTGTTCTTGAATCTGCCATTTTCCTCTCTAACTCCTGGATTTTCTCATCCATCGTTGTGATCTTATTCTCAATATCTGATTTTAGAGACGAAATTTTATTTTCGACTTCAGCGGCAATGTCATTTTTCATTGACAAGATATCGGCAGAAATATCGTTCTTCATACTAGAAATCTTCTCGTCCATATTAGCGGAAATATCGTCCTCCATGGTAGAAATCTTCCCATCTATAGTAAAAATTTTCTCGTCCATATTAGCGGAAATTGACGAGATTAAGGTGGAAGCCTCGTCGTTGAAAAAAATGTTTCCGGATCCAAGCCGTCATCTTCCAGTGCTATTTACAATCTTTCAACTAATTCACTCTTCTTTACGGACGTTTTCAACTCGCGATTTTCCAATTCTGCTTTTAGTTCGGTCACTTTTAGCTCACTGAGTCTCTTAGCCATTTTTACGTAATTATTTATTTATATTACCCCACACCTGACACCAATGAAATGTTTTTGTTGTTTATTGAAATAGTTTTTTTACTTGTGGGATGAAATTATACACACTATGGCTAATTACTATCTATTCATTTGAAGAAACACACACTGTATTGAACTTAATCTATATACACACTTTATTTAATGTCTACTAATTTATTTACACTCAGTATAACAATTCTAATCTATTTTTACCACTTGAATATTACACTATTCACCTTCACTATTTACTTCACTGTCCGATTACTAAGAACATCTATTAACTAACTCTTTACTGTCCGTTTCGCTAATTCTTCCAAACTAACTTTTTCAATAATTGTTCACGCACACAAAAACCCGCGTATATATAGTCTTCCTCAGCTCTCGAAAATTCCAGTACCTTCCGCGCTCGTCCTATGCACAAACAAAGCGTTTTACTCGAAAGTTCTCGAAAGAGGCGCAGTCACCAAAATTTATAATCGAGTGACAGGGCCGGCTTTGAGTTGGTGACCTCGCAACAGTATCAATCAGCAATAACAGTTCTTTTATCCTGCAGAGACTCTAATAGTGTTCTATTCTTCCGTCAACCGATGCGGTTTCCAATGAGATACTAATTTTTTCACAGATAACTTTTCATGTAAAATTTTTTGAATTGTGGTTTTTGAAATGCCCAATATGATGCCCCAATTTCACGATATGTGACATGTCGATCTCCTTGGATCAGCTTACGTACAGCATCGAAGTTTTCCTGGGTGACTGCCGTTGATGGTGGACCTGTTCTTGGATCGTCGCTAATATTGATCCGTTCACGTTTTAATTCTCCATATCAACGAGAAGTTGGTGGTGCTTCAATGCCGAAAACCGAACTCAGCAACCACCTCAGCAAGTCAGTCCTGTTGAGACAAGTGTCTTCGAAAATTGTATAAAATTATAGCTTGAAAATTTTCCCGGCTCAATTCCATTTTTCGACTGACTGATCATCTTTAAAAATTCAGTTAGGTACAGCTTTAAACGAAGCTGACTGAAATTACTTTGACGTTAAGTTTACTAAACATGGCAGTTAATTTTGACATTTGATATTTGTTGACAGGCGCCAAAGATGTTGTTATATGCAACACTCAAAAGACAACCCTCGTATAACCATTTCCGTCATACCAAAAGAGTACAATCATAAACGGAAGTTTTCAATAACGATGTTGACACTCATTATTTGAGCATACGATTGTGGAGACGTATACATATTGAAACAAGGATAATAAAAACAGCTCACCGATATAAGATACGTTTCCTTCTCACATGCACAATTACATTATGACAGGGAGGTATTCGAGTGAAACTATAGGAGGCAAAAACGAAAGAGGTTGCAACATTAAACTAAATTAATTGCATTGGAAAGCCGATGAGCCGTTCAAGTCTATAAATTTGAATATACGAATAGAAAGTATGAATTTATAAAATAATAACGTGTCTATTATTTATTCGTATACTGATGAAACTTTTGTAATAAACTTTTGCTATACCGCAGAGAAGTTAGTTTCCAAAGAATATCTTTCTAATCGATGTACAAGAAGTTTTTAAATTTGTTAAAGCCAGAAAAAGTAATAAAAGTGTGTTTTAATTTTGCTAGAGAACCTTCTAATAAGTACCTACTGTAAAATACGTACGGCTTTTATATTAATTTTTAAAGAAAACGAATGTTTGTAGCATTTTTTTCTCGTAAAATTACAAAGGGTTTAATAAAGTTTTTATTTTTATTTTGCCCAAAAAATTTTAACGAGAAGTTAGGAGGTTGGAGTAACTTTTTAATTTTTCGTAATAATTCAAGTATCACAATTATTGAAAATTTTTGTTCAAAATCTGTATTTACCTAGTAAAATCACAACATTTGATAACATTGGTTTTGAATTAACTACGATTAGATAAAGAAAAAACTCAACCTGAACCATTGTTTACTATAAAGTAACAGCTCTGAACTCTGCTTTTTGACAAAATACAAATACGTGTGAATGTTACTATAAACTTAAAAAAATAAAACCTGCATACATCGCTCCACTAATTTCAATACCCCCAATTTTTATTACTTCATTACAAGTTGATGTAAACATTCACTTTGACAAAACATTCAACATTTTACAGACATTTTAATGTTTTAACTTTGACAACACCTTTGTGATCAAATCGGCTGCCTAGTCATCTGTTTGAACATACGGTGTGTCATTTTGAAAACGAACGGCATTTAATATTGCCTAAACTAATAACAGTAGCAAAATTTGGCGAAACTCGTCAATTTACATATCAAGGGGGACAACTGTTGAGGCGTCAAAAAATAATAGTTCAGTACTATTAAACGCATACAAAATTAGAAAAATTAACTTCCAAAGAGCAGACCGTCCACTAAGAAGCAACAACTACTTCTCGGGCTATATACCACGACAGACATTGAATTACACTTCTAAAGTAAACGGGGTTGGTATATTTGTTAAGATAGAACCAATCATTCTGGTTGTTGGATTCTAATAATATGAGGATTGAAGTCGCTGCAATAGCGGCAGTTTTGTTTATTTACCTTGCCATTTATGTAAAAAGTGCATTCATAACTGAAACAGATATTTTTTATTAACAGGGGCTGAGCAATAATCCAGTTGGTCATAATTTCGTAAAACTCAATACGTCTGTCCGGGTCATCATCCCCCAATTCTTGGGTAATTTGTAGTTTGTATGGGTGAAATTTGTGAAGCTTCAATATTTTCCTGTCTGATTCGTGCGATAGTCCAGTTTGTTGCGCAACTTCACGAAGTGACGAAGTAGGAGCTATAGCAACTTGACCTCTATCTGAGCGGCCTCATTGAGAAATCTTGGCCCAGCCCTCTTCTTATTGCCAATAGATCCAGTTTCTTCAAATTTAGCTACTAACTCTCCGATGTATTTGTGTCCAACATTTTTCCCCGATGTCTTTCGTTAAATTTGATCGCCGTTCGTGTAAAGCAACGTTCGGTTCCATAAATATAAATCATTTCTACGCGTTCAGCAGTAGTGTAAACCATTTTAAGAAATAAATACAAGGAGTCCGAAAATAAAGAACTGTATAAGTAGACTTAAACAACATGACTGACAAAAGAAATTGATGATTCAAAAAGCGACAAAAACTATTTTCAGTGGTTTTATCCGAATAAGAAATACATTTCATGGGTCTCAACAGGGTTGGGCTGAGATTTAAAAAAATAATAATTCGAAATTTTATTTTTATTTTTACTAGCATTCCTAAAACTTGAATATATTCCACACATTCGTGAGGTCAAGTACTTCAATTGAAAAAAAAGTAATTTATCTAAGAATTACGTAAAGGACTCAAAAATGGCAGAGGAAATAGGGGTTTCCATTTAAAATTTTAGGGGTAGGTGCCCTGAGGGTCAGGGGGTTGGAAGTAATACGACAACAAACGCCTCAACGGTTGACCCCCTTGATATGTAAATTGACGTGTTTTGCCAAATTTTGATACTGTCATTAGTGTAGGCAATATGAAATGCCCTTCGTTTGCAAATTGACACCCTGTATATTGTATTCCAATTCCATTTGTCGAAACTCACAAAAGATTCTTCAACCAAAAAAGTTTTTTTATAGCTTGTGACGGTACCACGTACTCAGATTCTGTTGTGTATAGTGCGACAGATTTTCCATATCCTTCTTGATAAACATTCCATCTTCTCCCTGAAACCAAGTCTGTTGAGGAAAGAAATAAGCTACTTATTCCTACAGCGCGATGCTTGTTTCAAACCGTATAAATTTTTGCATAGTTTAAACACTCGTCGTCGTTATATATAATAAGCTGGCTCCTTTGGACATTTTCCTCTAAGTCACCATTAAGAAAAGACGTTTTCACATCAAACTGTTTCAGTTTCATACGCTTCGCCGCAGGTAATGCTAAAATCGCCCTTATTTATGTAAACCTCATCACTGGACTAAATGTTTCGTGGTAATCGATGTCGTTCTTCCGTGTGAAACCTAGAACTACCAATCGTGCCTTACATCGATTAACACTTCCGTGCGGATTTTCGTTTTTCTTGTAGACCCAGCGATTGTCATCTTTTGCTCAGCTGGCGCGTCAACCAAAGTTCAAGTATGATTTTTCATGGGTAAATCGTACTCTTTATCTATTGCTCGCTTCCACTGCTTGTGATGATCCGACTGAATTGTCTGATCATAGTACGTTGTTGGCTCATTACCTAATACTGCCAACATTGCAAAATATTATTAATACATAAAACATGTTGAATGCCTCAGTTCTGTGAGTGTGTTACGATCACTTAGACGTCTATTGACTAAATGTCTACTATTGAGATCGCAGATCATACCATGACCTGGTGTGACATATTCTTTTGAGTCTCCAACGCTCTCAGTTTCTCCACTTTTGAACTATTGTCACAACCAACAAACCAACTTTTCTCTGCCTTCACGGATTAAAACTTACGAACCATAAATCCGTAAATGGACTCGCTTCTTTGTTATGCAATAGTTCATTCGGTGATTTGCTGTCAACTGTGCTCGTTCCTGTTCGATTTAGCACATGAACTGCAGAATTTACTGCTATCGCCCAGAATTTCTTGGTAATCTTTTTTGCCTCAAGCACTGTCTGCGCTAATTTGACAAACGTTCGCGTAACTTTTTCTGAGCAATGATGCTGCTCTGGCGTGTATGGTATAGTTCGTTGATAATGAATTCCAGCTGCTTCAGAGAAAACTTTCAACTCTTCATTGACAAAAGACTGTACTGTTGTCAGCAATGCGACTCGGTTTTATATATTTTTCGATAACACCCATTACTTTCGATTTTTGTTTCATGAAATGAACCCTTGGTATACTTCAGACTGTGTTTGACTACATCCACGAGGTTTGGTTGGTTTTTCCGAATATTGACTAACTTGAACAAAACAAAACCTTCAGACAACGCTTCCCTATATTCAATAGCTGGCATGTGAAATTCTCCACTGCTGGGTTAACCGGATGGGAATTACATTGACTATTTTACCAGAGTGTTTTCCACCAGCAAAATTCCATAGCAACGGCATCTTTTCTACTGACAAAAAAGTTACCTGCAATTACCTTGACAAAATTCACATGTGATTTTTACAGCTACAAAATTTTAATTTTTGAATGTGCGTTGATCGAAGCAAATTTTGTTTCCATGGTTCTGATATTTATTAAAAATGTCACTGTGTTATTTCTTGGAATCAACAGCATGTTAAAATAGACCAAACTCTCGGCAGAAAAAATTGGGGTGAATACCTAAAAATTGACCATTCACATCGCTCTCCCACTAGTTCTGATGATAATTACAATAAAACATATCAAACCTTTTCAAAACATGGTTAATATACTGCTGTTGATATAAAGTAATTACATTATTTTTCTTATCTATTCTAAATCGCATGCCAAGACACTGTTTTATTTCACCCAGATCTTTTATTTTGAACTCATTTGTCAAAGATTCTTCCAAAACTTTACCTTCATGACAATCGTTAGAAAAAATGAAAAAGTCATCTACATATAATGCAATTACTGTCATTAAACTGCCATTTATTTTCGTAAATAAACACGGTTCTAATTTTGACTTATTAAAACCAAAATTTCCTAGCATGACATCAACCCTTTCATACCAACAACCTCAAAGTTGAAAAACGAACTACTGGCGAAAAGGTTTCGTGAAAATCAACACCTTGTTTTTGTGTTAATCCTTTTGCCACTAACCTAGCTCTATATCTAGCACTGTCTTCATTATCAATTTTATTTTTAAATACTCACTTACACTGCACTATAGTTTTATCACTAGGAGAGTTCACCAGTTCCCAAAACCATCGTTTACCTCAAAGGAACGGAGTTCATCCTGAATTGCCTGATTGCATTTGTTCCCGTCTGGTCCTGCTAAGGCATCCTGTTCTGTCACTGGATCACTACTTAGGTCGGAACTATCGGAGCTATCAGTGTCCGTCACAACATTTTCAAACTTTCTTGGTTTTGGCGTCCGTGCTGACCGTCTAAGTGTTTCAGGAGTCTGCACTGGATGTTCTGGCTCAAAGACACTATCACTTCCCCGTGCCTCACTAGACTGTTCCGTTTCACTTGATGTGTCACTAGGATTTGCAATTACTGGATATTCTTCTATTGTATTGCCGTTATCTGTGACTCCCACTGAAACTGGAACTTTCACACTTTGGTCCTCCTTTTCTATGGCAATTTGTGGTGTATTTTCCATTATAACTATATCTCTATTGGTGGTTACCGTAGAGCGGGGTTACTTTACAGCACTTTTACACTTTTTTTGTCGATTTGGCCTATTAATAATATCTTTGACGACGTATGGTTGGGATATATGCTGTATATAGTTCTAACGTGTTACTGTGACAAACTAAATTACACCTAGGTACAATGGTTTAGATTTTTTTTAAAAGTTAAAATCTGTGTAAAGTCACCAAGCTACGGTGTGTGGTGGTTCTTCCGGCTTTGTCCAAGTATTTTTTCACAAGCATCCTGAGATCAAAAGAAGTGAGAGGACTTCTGGAACAAACTTCCAAACAGTTTGTTCCAGATTGTTTTCCATGGAATTCGATATTTTTCCCCAGCTGCCTGTATGTGAGATTTCTACATCTAACATCTTCAACGGCACGATCTAAATCTTCGTCCGTAAAATTTCTGTACGGTCTTCTCTTTTTTTTTTCAGGATTTGAGCCAAAATTGTCCACTGTATGTATATTCCATTAACCGAATTCTAAAAAGTAGGTTCTTAATTCGAAGTATTCGGGCATAACTTCTTTTTTTTATGAACAAATTTCAATAATTTGGTTTTGCTTAAGTGTAGCTTCAAGGTGGTCTCATTTTAATTTGATTAATTGATTAGTACGGTATCACTAGTCAGAGGCTTCGACTCCTTGGCACCTCAGCCTTTAGGCTTCTTGTGCTCTTGGTTGTACCGTCAATGTGAAAAGACTAGTTGTCTTTATCAGGCTCAACATTCTTTTCACTACTTGGAGAAACCCTCTCTTGTACTCTCTAGTCCTAGGAGTTCATATCTCCGATGGGTCTCTGCTTATCATTCGAAGATAATGTGTAAGGATGTTTCCCCCTCTTCCATGCTCAACCGACAGATAGGTTTATCCATGCATATGCCAATTGTATGCATGTGTTTCCTTGGGGTACAGTGACTGTAAGTAGCATTGCTCCTTTCCTCACCTCACCTTCCTAACCTAACCTAATGAGGTTATTTAGCGACTCCAAGGGTTTTTTGACAAGGAGAATGATGTGTTACTGCTTTGGCACGTGGCTCCAGAACGTCTGATGTTTTGTTTGAATCCACCGAGATGTTTACTCTCGTGCTGCAGTTTTTTATATCCCAAATGCTGGTTCAGCACCAGTGAATGCAGATTAAGACCCTTGCTTTGCTAGGGTATCTGTCGTTTCACTGCCTACAATACCTTCGTACCCGTAACCCACTGAAGTGTCACTCTATTATGGTATGCAAGGGTTAAGAATTTCTAAAGGCAGTCTCAGACCAGTCTGGATCTGATCTGGAAGCATGCAAAGGATTTCAGTGCTGCCTGCCTATCGGTAGAGTATGAGGTATTTCAATTTCATTGGTATTGGACCCCAAAGATACATAAAAAAAACAATTAAAATCCATTAGGAAATCTTTAGGGTGCACCCCTAAAGTAACGCATAGAATATCGAGGTAACCGACCACGAAGAGGAGCCAGAAAAAAACCTATTACAGTAGGTGCATTGAGTTATTGCAAACAAAAAAACCTCAGTGTTTTTTTTGCGGACAAGTGGTCAGTAATTTGTTATTAACAAACAAATTGCATAATGGCAAGAAGCTGACAAATAGATACCGAGAACTCATTTTTTATAAATTTTGGGCCAAAATAAACACTTTTTAACTCCTGTGATTTTTGAAAAATGCTTCCTTTCTTAGCTACGGGCGATTTAAGGTCGAAATTTAAGAAAAAAAATTTCTCGGCTTCTACCGAAGCTTTTTGAACTTTGCGGGTCTCAAATTACTCGTTGAGTGAAATTTACGACTAAAAAAGTTGTAATTTTAACCAATTCACCCCCTGTTTCTGCGTCTGTCGGTTGACTGTTTTCAGGCGCCACACCACCAACCGCTTATCAAGAATTTTTTAGCCTGACATTTAAATAAAACATACATTTAATACTTGAGTATAATAATTATGAAAAATAGGTAAGTACACACATTTAATTCAAATATACCGCATTTTTATGAACCTGCTATAACTTGTCTTAGCAAGCACAGCTGATTATACTGCAGCACAAAAGAGCTCAGCTCAGAAAATGACTCAGAACTCAGAATTTTTTTCTATTAAGGCCCAAAATATATAAAAAATGTGTTCTCGAGATCTATTTGTTAGCTTCTTGCTATTTTGCAATTTATTTGTTAATAACAAATTATTGACCACTTGTATGCAAAAAAGTCACAGAGATTTTTTTGTTTGCAACTCAATGCACCCACTGCAATGGGTTTCATCCTGGCACCTATTCATGGTCGGTTACCTCGATTTTCTATGCGTTATTTTAGGGGTGCACCGCTGACCTATATAGTGATTGAGGCATTGTTAGGTTTAAAACAGTTCCAAAACAAACAAACTATGATTAGAGACGTACTAGATTCACCAATCACTTAAAATTGTAGAATAAATAACTTTGTATCCAAGGGGTACTGGTTATTTAAAAAAATATATTTATTGAAGGACCACTCGAGCAATAGCTCAAGAAAATTGGGAAGCTGAGGGCGGAACTGTAAATTATCCACAGTGTTTAAAAATGAAGAGGATTTGAGAAACAGCAACAAAAAAAAATATATATATATATGTATATATATATATATGTCAAAAGCATTGTTCAGGGACATTTTTTCAGAACTTTATATATAGCTCAATTTAGTCATACATAACACTACCTTCACGTCGCTAGTTGAAATTTCCAAAAATTTTGATTTTTGAGTTTGAGTGTTCGTATAACCAATAGTTCCAGGACAGTGGCTCATTAATCAAGGGTTTTCGACATTATTGTGAATAACTATGTGTTTTGTGCCACGTAATTCATTTGTAATGTCTAACTGAAATCATAACGGACTTTCCCAAACAGATGTGACCATGCAGTATACTCCATAGGTATTATTAATAAATTTATTTATCAAAACTATCAATCTTGGCACTCATAATAAATATTTTCCAAAAGAACATGGTCTCGATTATTCTGCCTAAAGATATGTTACTATTTCAGGACAATATATTTATGACAGTAAAATACTGAAATGGGATTTATTAGGAAAAGTTATTTCAAAAATTATAGTGGAATGTGCAAATTTAATAATTTACAGGGTGCTCCATTAAAAAAATTACTTTTACATATCACCTTTGTCAATAAAAATAAAGCAAAGCGTTTAACCATACTGTGATGGTTTTTGAAAATATGCACAGTGGAAAATTGCCCTACAAAAATATATAGGATTCAATATAACATAGACCATCAACCCCCCAGACTCCAACATAAAATTTTAACTTGCAGCTTCCTTGTTCTTTTTTTGATTTCAATTCCATGTTCCAATTGGCTCGGTGTATTTCTCTTGAACAGTCAATTAGACTTTGTCTAAAGCCGATTGAGTTACTCAACAGGGTATTTTTTCATTTGTTTGCTCTTCAAATTAAATGAATGTTAAAAACATCTTTAGTATGACGTATATCTTGTACGAGCATAAATTGAAAAGTGTGGGGCCTAACCCAGATGAGATACAAATTTACGCCACGTTCCAACAGTGCTTGTTATCTTGTTTCAGCCTTCATCATTCTGGGGGTGAAACAACAAATGAAAATTATTCGACACTTTGTTAAAAATATTATTTGTGTTTATTTAAGTTATGGTTATGGCGAAAATGTATGAACTGGCGCTGGTATCCCAGTGCCTCCTACTCTGCGCACTTAAGTCTTTCAGATTTCAATTTATTTCCAAACTTGAAAAAATCCTATGTACGCGTCCGATACGAAGGTAATTGCTGCCACGCATGCACAAACTGACATCAAGTTTTTTTGTCTAGGCCGGACCTTCTTAATTCATCATCGTATTTGCATTTTAATGGTTTATCTTTATAATACAGGGACTACATGGGCGCCGGCAAGGGAAGCAAGAGGGGTCAGTGGCCAGGAAAATAATACGTGAAAATTATTAGTTATTTCAACATAATTTGAGCTGGCCCTATAAAAAAATATTGTGGATAAAAATCATGATAATATCAACTTTAAAACAATATTGAAATTTTTTTCTGATCCGTATATCGTTGACGTCGGCCACGCGGCACATGGTATAGGAACTCCCTTATTGAGAAATTGAAATAGGTCGACACAATACAACTGGATGGTACCGTGGCAGAACAATTAAATACGCAGAATCGTGTACTAGTAGAAAGTAACAGAAATAACTAGTGCCTATTATTTCGTCTATGTTATTTTGCAGAATGCACAATATCGCTCTTCGTGGAAAAGAGTTCCAGGAAGGTAATTTCGAAGATCTTATTAAGCTTAGAGTTGGAAACTGTGATGAAGTATTAGAAGAGCATCTTAATAACTGTAAAAAAAATGCCAAATATATATCCCAGATGTGTAAAAATGGAATTATAGGAATATGTGGTGAAGTGTTAAAAAATATGATCGAAAGCGAAGTAAACGACTGTAACGCGTTATCCTAACTGGCGGATGAAACTGCAGATATTGCCGGGCACGAAAAAATATCTATTAGGGCAGATATGCGAATAAAAGCAATATTGTAAAAGAATAATTTCTAGGATTCACGGAGTTAAAATCAATGTCAGCTCAATCAATATCTGATGATATTTTGTAATATGCGAGGGAATGTGGTCTAAATTTAGAAAAACTGGTAGGATTAGGTTTTGATGGCTACTATGACGGAAAAGGAAAATGGAGTCCAAAAACTAATAAGGAACGTATTATATACTACAGCAACATTTTTTCACTGTTCACCACACTGGCCAAATAATCTCAATCAATCAATGATCTTAATTCAGTTCCGCAAATCCAAAATTTATATCGGCGTAATTGAAGAAGTAAGTAATTTTTTCAGAGACAACCTAAATTTCTCGAAAAAATTTTCAGTCACGTGACCTAGCTGCAAAATTGATAAGTGATCATTTTCCTGTCTTAACTGCTGTCACGTGTGGATGCCAGAATAACAGAAGCGTAGATTATTTTCACAAATATTTATTATCAACTTCAGAATAAGTACATGTTATTTATTGTTTATAACATAAATATCAATTATAATTGCAAGTGTTTTTGATGTTCATTTTCCACTTTTTTTTCGTCAATGGCAAATAAAGTAAAGAGCTGTAGGTTTTCTTCACTAAATGTCTATGTTTTATGAAATAAAAGTAATACTACGATATGATTTTTTTGGTCTTCTCAACACTGGATTTATGGTTGAAATATGGTATAATTTCACGAAGAATACTGCTCATATCTTTGAATAACTTTTTAAAATACAATGTTGGTATAAAATTTTCGTACCGAATCTCCAGCTAGCTTGAATTATTTTCCGTTAATTTTTTCTCGGTCGCGAATTTTTTTGAGAAATTTTTCAAAAAATTCGGAAATTATTCAAGCCCTTGGGAGATTATAAGTGAAAACTTTGTTACTATAAAAGAAACTTTACAAAATATATAAATGGATCAGAACTTTAATAGCCAGACTAGACAAAACGCAAATCAGTTATTTAGTTCTACATCAGAACCAGTCTTTTCGAAATGTCTTACAATAATTTCAAAATATTTTTCTTTTCCTACCACCTACGACTTGTTTAATTGAACGTTCGTTCAGTACACTGGGCAGATTTTTATGCTTAAATAGTGTACACAAAAACAAAATAGAAACCCATAAAGCACAATATATCGAAACAGTACTTGATAAATTTGCTCCAGACCGAAAAAGGTAAACATTTGTCTTTTCTTAGCAAAAAATTTAAGTTAGTTTTTTTTTGTTGAATACATTTTTTTTATATGTTCACATTTTTTAAGAACCAGAGTTTTTGATTTAATAAACAAAATTAAGTTCTGTATTTTTAAGATAGAGTATAATAAGTACTTTCATTTTTTAATTGTTATCTAACTACTCTATAAATGTTTCCATTTTTCTTTATGGTTTTTAATAATGATAATTTTGATTTGACAGTGGTTTACGCCTTTAAAAATTCGCTATCTATTGAGAGCAAATTTACATAGTTGTGTTTTTTAGGTAAAATGGGTACTTTTGGTTTTTGCTTGATATCTGGTACTACATAAATGTTTCTATTCATGTTTATACTCCCCATCAATAGGATTTTTTGATTTTAGAAAAATGTATTACATGTAAAAGAAATATTTTCTGCCCCCCCTGGATTATTTCCTGCCGGCGCCCATGCAGGGACAAAATCCACAAAACGATTATTAAGGGTCATCAACTAATTATTATTCGAATTATCATTGTTCTTCATATATTTCATGTTAAATTCCATATTAATTTATTGAAGAAAATACTTGAAAAATATTCAGGAACAGGAAATCAATGTAGACAAACAAATAAAAGTCTATTGAAAATATATCTCCACTTTTATAAAATAGGATGTCCAAAATTCGGTTTCTTGGATTCCTTATTAAAAAACGAAGTTCAGTTAAAAACGCGGTACAAAAAATTGGCGCGTGTTGAAGTTCTTGAACTAGCGTATTTATGAAAAATACGTATGTCCAAACGTTACTTCCAGGACAGTATTTACTCCCACAAAATAAAAACGGTCATTTAGCTTTTTCTATCTTCATGCTGTGTGATATACGAATAGTTTGATATGTGTGATGTGTGATATGTGTGATATAGAAAAGTTTCTAGTCGTGAGAGATAGTGCTTTTGTTTTACACTGTAATACCTAGTTGAAATACCTACTTATTGAAGACGAAGTAAGTAAAAAAAGCTACAATACTTTCAGAAGTTTTAGTATATTGCAGTTCCAATAAAATATTTTTTTACAAAAATTGCTTATATTCGCTGGAAATAACCAGATATTTTATAAATTTTCAGAAATATAGCCATTTCGCAATGTTTACGTTGGTACGTTTTTCGGATAATTCAGAAGGAATATATGATACAAGAAAAATTAAGGTGATAAAGAACAATGTTTGCATTGTTAAACACGGCGGATGTAATTATGAAGCATTTGTAATTGCCACAAACGGTAAGTTAGGTTAGGTTAGATTTCAACTACAAACAACATTGTTGATTTAAGGATCAAAATTAAGTATCCAAAGGCATATGTTACGATAAATTTCATGAAATCCAATTTAATTATTTGTTACAAAATTTCAGCCGGTTTCATACTTTCAATGAAAAATAAAAGTATTAAGAAACTCGTAGGTACAAACTTAACAATTTGCAGAATAGGTTGGGCTGTTCTATTCATTCGAGGAATTCTGATGCTTCTGATAATGACTACATAACCTGTACCTACTTTTTTTCCATACCAACCTGTTGCCCATTTTGGCTTTTTTCATTCTTTTCTCCAAACCGACTTCTTCTATTCGATCCATCCATTTTCTTCTTGGCCTTCCCATTTTCAAGTCGAACAATTTTGTTAAACTATTTGTTTCTCTTTTTCTAATTATTAATTACATAAGTTGAGTGAGAGGCGCGCGCGATGCTGTTCTCCCCTTCTGTTACATTACTCATAGATGTACATTACTCGACTGGATTCTCTCACGAAGCAAAATAGCTTTTAGTCGGTAGAGAGTTAGACTGAAGATCTAAGAGTCCTTGGACTGATTCCGAGTTTCGACAGTCAACTTTTTTTATTTTTTTGTAATCGTTAAATCCATTTTGCTAAATGTATTAAACAATATCGGTAATATCTTAAATATGCATGCATTTACCTAGAGCAACGGAATTGAATTAAAGTCCAAATTCAATAAAATAAGATTATTTACGTCAAATTTCTTAAATTTTTCAACATTTTATCAATATATTGTGGAATTATCTAAAAACATGTAATTTCGTTTAAAACAGTAATATGAGTAGATTCCACAAAGTAGGGGTCGAGACAGTAAATTTCGAAAAAGTATTGTCTTTCTTTTGGAAATAATTTTTTTGTTTTGATTGTTTTTAAGAATTATCGTTATATTTTGTTGGTGTTCTAGAAGTTCGTTTGTTCACTCTTTGAGAGTATTATGGTTTCGTTTTGTTGATGTTTAAGAATTTTCTTTGTATACTCATTGACAGTTTTTGCGTAACATAAAAAGTTTCACTTTTAAAGCTGTTAGTTTTCGACTGACGCATACATTCTTCTATGGTTCGGATAATTTTTCTATTTCTATAATTTGTCTTATCAATTTATATGGCTCCATTCTCACTATAAGGTCATACCAGCTTGATTCTTTCTTTCATATTTTTGTAACTATTCTTGTCTTTTGTTGCCTTCTTTCTCATCTTGTCCCATCAAGATTTATGTACTGTTATCTTCCCTTTTCAGTAAAATCCCATTTGTGTGTGCATCATTTACTGTTGTTAGTGTTACATATAATCCATTTTAATTTCTACCACTACGTCAAAATGTTTTTCTTTCCTTCTTCATTTGTAGTATTTGTTATTTCAGCATCCTTTTTGCTATGCTCTATCACTACTTACTTTTTACCCATTATTTAATATTCTTTGCTTTTAAGTGAAAAGTGTTATTGATTATTATGGAGCAGACTATATTCTCAATCATTTTTTTTAGATTCAAAAGTTATTCTAACGGCCAAAGAAAATTTTGGTAGTAGCCCACTAAATTCAACGCCAAAAGCAGCTCAGAGTAATTCATTTAATTTGGAATCCACGTCATTTATTGAATTGGGCAACTTTTCTATTGGCTCGGATATTGTAGAAGACAATAGTCATTTTATGGATAATATTTTTCAAGATCCTTGTTCGCTAATAAGATCTTTCGATGAACTAGAAAATCCCGGAGTTCCTGTGAAATTGAAACAAGCTGATAGAGAAGAAATACCCTCTGATGGAGAATCTGTAGGGGAAGC
Source organism: Lochmaea crataegi (assembly GCA_947563755.1). Lineage (NCBI taxonomy): Eukaryota > Metazoa > Arthropoda > Insecta > Coleoptera > Chrysomelidae > Lochmaea > Lochmaea crataegi. Next base: position 30,543,501 of record OX387429.1, read on the forward strand.
TCAGTATGAATCAGTTGGTGAGTAGATAAGTAAGAAAAATTACTATAGACTGACTGTAAATCGAAACTTCCAAATACATTTCCACAAACATAGTATATTACTCTATTGAATTATTACAGTTTCCTGTAAAATTCCTGTAAAATTTAGTAAAGCGTTTTAACAATAGATGTCGAAGAATAAAAATATATTATTCTAACGCTTTGACAAAGTTTTGAAAAATAATTTTTCCAAAAACAGTGACCGTTCAACGAAGAAGAAACAACTACTTCCCGGGCTACATGCCCCGACAGACATTGAATTACACTTCTAAGTCAAACGGGGTTGGTAAATCTACAAGATTTAAACCAACCATTCTGGTTTGCAACTAGAAGGGATAACACAACTTGTAGACCGGTTTCGGCGTATTGCGCCTCATCAGTACAAGGTATATGTTATCGTCCGAGAGTTAATCCCGGACTGAAATGTGACTATGTGACTATGTTTTTGGAAAAATTATTTTTCAAAACTTTGTCAAAGCGTTAGAATAATATATTTTTATTCTTCGACATCTATTGTTAAAACGCTTTACTAAATACGACAATTTTACAGGAAACTGTAATAATTCATTTTTGTTTCAAACCCACGTGGTTTGTTGTCTCATTCGAATTTTGGTTTGTGGCTTAGAGGGGAGATGTCGCTATTTTCGCAACCAAAATATTTCCGTAACTGGACAATATGTACCGTTGTTGATTATAGTCACATTTCAGTCCGGGATTAACTCTCGGACGATGACATATACCTTGTACTGACGAGGCGCAATACGCCGAAACCGGTCTACAAGTTGTGTTATCCCTTCTAGTTGCAAACCAGAATGGTTGGTTTAAATCTTGTAGATTTATCAACCCCGTTTGACTTAGAAGTGTAATTCAATGTCTGTCGGGGCATGTAGCCCGGGAAGTAGTTGTTTCTTCTTCGTTGAACGGTCACTGTTTTTGGAAAAATTATTTTTCAAAACTTTGTCAAAGCGTTAGAATAATATATTTTTATTCTTCGACATCTATTATTACTCTATTCATTATTTTCAGACGATTCACTCAAAGATAAGGACTATCATCCCAGTGACAGTGAAAATGAAGAATATGAAAATTCACAAAATGTATCATATGTGGAAATTAAAAATGTGGAAAATCAAACTTCAAATAGTTCAAAAAGAATATCAACCTCATTTTTAGAAGCAGGGTGTGATGACACAAACATGTTTGTGTCAGAATCAAGAGGCAAAAAGGGGGACAAAAAAGCACAGTTCTGTGTCTACTGTAACACTAAACAACAGAAACTAGCTAGACATCTCGAAAATAAACACAAAGAGGAAGAAGAAGTGAAAAGGTTTTTGTTTTTGCCAAAAGGTCATATCGAAAGAAAGGCAATTATATCAAAAATTCGAAAAGAAGGGAACTTCAAGTTTAATACCAATAAATTATTAAACGACGGTGAGTTGATTGTGTCAAGGCGTCCTCAAAAGAGGATGAATAAAGAAGCGACTGATTTCAAAGCATGTGGTTCTTGTAAAGGATTTTTTTCGGCTAGTACATTACGACTACATTTTAAACAGTGCTCTGGGCAAGGTAAATCAACTCACAGAATAGTTAATTTATTAAGTAAACGAATGACATCTCGAATACATCCCATAGCATCAAGTACCGTAAAGAAATATCTATTTCCTGTTTTGCGAGAAGATGATGTTGTCCGATTAATAAGATTTGACGAAATAATAATAATCTATGCAAATAAAATGGTGACTAAATACCGAGAAAAGCGACATTTTGAAATGATTAGACAACGATTAAGATTGTTGGGGAGATTTTTATTAAATATAAAAACGCTAAATAAAAAAATTTCTAATATGTCTTCAGTATTCGATCCAAAGTATATCGAAGAAACGTTGTCAGCGATCAATAAAACTGCTCGTTTCAACTATGAAACATCGACATATGAAGCACCAACGGTAGCGTTTACATTAGGGACTTTGTTAAATCAATTAGGTACATTTTTGATAACAGAATCAATAAAAAATCATAACGAAAGTAAACAGAAGGATACGAAAAACTTTTTGAAACTGTTATCTCAAGAATGTAACATAAACGTGAATAGAACGGTGGCAGAATCACAGGCTACCCATAAAAGAAGGAAGAATGTAGTGCTTCCATCACTTGAAGACATAAAAGCTCTGCATACGTTTTTAACTCAAAGACAAAATTGGGCATATGAATATATAGTGAGCAATTTTTCCTTTAAAGCTTGGTTGGAATTGGCTGAAACAACTCTTATCCTTATCCAACTTTTCAACAGAAGACGTGCAGGAGAAGTTGAAAGAATCCTTATAGCAGACTTTCACACGTACCAAGGCATACACGAGGTGTCTGATAAACACTTATTTGACTCATTAGATAACAGATGTAAGGAAGTGGCAAAAAAGTATGTAAGGTTTCAAATTAGAGGCAAATTAAATAGAACCGTTCCTGTTCTTCTGGATAAAAGGCTTGTTGCATGTGTAAAAACTATTTTACTTCACAGAGGAGATGCAGGGGTGACTGAATCAAATCCGTATGTTTTTGGAGTACCAGGAGGAGATGAAAGACACAAATATTTAAGAGCTTGCTCTTTACTGAGACAATTTTCAAAACAATGTGGTGCTGAGTATCCAGAAAGACTTCGGGGTACTAATCTGAGAAAGCATATGGCTACAACCTGCATAAATTTGAATTTACAGGAACAAGATATATCAGATCTTGCTAATTTTATGGGACATGCGGAAAAAATTCATAAGACGATATATCGCCAACCTCTAATTAGCAGAGAAATACTTCGAATGTCTAGATTGCTTGAAGTCGCACAGGGAAAAGATCAGGAAAATAGTGGAACAGATGACGATGGTTCCGAAGATAGTGACGAAAATGAAACTCAAGATAATGTTCGTTCATGTTTGCCAAGTACCAGTAGAAAACCAACAAGTTATACTCATGGTATTAAACGGACACGCTGGACTGAAAAAGAAAAGAAAATCGTCAAAACAGAATTTGCTGCTTATTTTGAAAATCAAACTCTTCCCCCTCTTCATGATGTGCAACGAGTAATTCGAGAGAATCCTGACCTGCAGAACAGAACATCACCCCAAATGAGGACATGGATACATAATAATTTGAGGAAAACTATAAAAAAAAGACTATCTTTTAACATTTAAAAGAAAATGAACATAATTATTACCCAGATGGAACAGTCAATTGTTAAATATAAGTTTTTCTTTCCTTTTTTCTTTTTGGAGTGATATTTTTGTTTTGTAATATGTGACTTTAAGCGATGTTGAAAGTAAACATTATGTACTATTTTGTTTGTACACGTTTCTTTGTTATCTGCAAAATAAAGTTACTATTTATAATGATGTTATTATTTATGTTCCCAAAATCAATAGAAGAATTATTTTTGTTAATGTTCTTTTCATCAACTGTTTTATCAGTCATCCCCGCTAAATGACCTAGATTTATGGGAACTGTATGTTTAATCTACTAATGGATTTGATAAGATTTTAAGGATTAGGTCATAGGTATTAACTGAATTACTTCTATTGAATTAATTACACTGAATAGTTTGTTGAGTATGATAATTTCAATATCTTTCAAATTATATTTAATTTTCATCTACTATTATTGAAAGTAACTCAACAATATTTTAAAATCGACAGCTGCATGCTGAAGACGACAAAAAACTGTTACAAAAAAAAACAATTTTATGGCGAGTCTGTTTCTGTTCCTAAGACGGACAAAAACACGCGGGAGGCGGCAGTCGGTAATCAAATTCCAAACTGTAAACTGTTAAACATGTAAAACTAACATAGGTAGGTACTTTTCGGGAAAAAATAGAAATTGTTTATAATTTTTTTATCGAACACTTGAAAATGTCTATGAACTATTGATTTATTATCATCTTATGGTTATAGACTTGTAAATCTATAAATTCTATAAATCAACATCACAAACCCTAAATACATGTGATTACAAAATTGGAATTACAGGCAGCTCCTCAAGAGTCAGTAACAAACTAAGTCTGACTGAGCAATTTGTTTATCTTTGTGTCATTTACACAATTTTTTAGTATACTGGCTCAATAATATTTTCACCATGCCCCCATTTTTATGTAATGTACCCCTTTTATTTGCATTCAACATCACTCTATATTTATCATATGAAGAAGCTACAATGTATAGAAATATGTATTTTTCATTTGAAAAATATAGGGGAGTTAAGTAAGTAAAACGGTGTTTAACTTAAATCATAGTTTTGACTACGGATCTCCACCAAGTATCGGGTAACTCAATCAAACCATTCTTAAAAAAAAACAATAATTACAATCCACCTACAAAACGAAGCGATCAAGAAGTTAATCATTATACAAGTTTCATAAATCTATCGCAAATAAAATTATTTTTGTTTTCCACAATAACTACAGAATGTACGTTTAAGTTTTATTGCCATTTTTGATATTGTTGTCTGTTTTACAATTATATCAGGAAAAATTGTTTGAAAATTGATTTTATTGGTGTCCTGGAATAATACTATAAACAAAAAAAACTTCCAGGACCGTTTGCCGTCCTTGAACTATGCGCATAACATATAAAACTTCCAAGACCGTCCTGGAACTATACAAATGTCCCGGAATCATCACTTACTCAGCAGAAATGGTCCCGAAACTATGCTCTTCACACATATATATATATATATATATATATATATATATATATATATATATATATTGTAGCAACGAAAAGAAAAACTGGTTAGCGGTATTCTGTCTTCTCTCCGATGAGGCTGGTCAGCTCGGAGGATTTGGTCTTTCACTCGGTTCTCCCAACGGTTCACCGCGGATTGTTATGGCTATATATCATTATTTTCTAACACTAAAACTAAGTAACATAAGATAAAAAATAAATGGCGTCTTAAATCACCCGGCGCTATGCGAAGTTGTGTTCGTACTTTAATCTATCTAGGTACTGCTCTTGTTGTGCACAATCGGGGTCTCTTATAGATTCCTTTGCCTTTCGTTGCTATTGTAAAATGCGCGAAGTTTGAAATAATCGTTGAACTGTCGCTGTGGGCAATCTACAGCTATTAGATCATTAAAAATGAAACATTAACCACTTTCTCAGACCCTCAAATGGGTTTGTAAGTAATCACCTAAGTATTTAAAACGCCTTCCAAAGTAGATTTATAAATTAAAAGTAAACTATTCATTCTACGTTAAATTAATATAATGAAAATTGTTCATTTCAGCCCACCAAAAATGGGTTCTTGTTTACCAAAATGAGAACTATTTTTTTCTTGGATCCCTTCATCTGAATCAATGGGAAGGGGGCATAATTTGATAAGCGGTCTTTTGAAACTACCCGACATAGTTTGTACAGTGGCCACCCTAACATGACCATCCGGTCCTCTAAAAATTTCAGCTATGCGCCCAACGCGCTATTGTAGCGGCGGTAATAACTCATCTTTGATGAGAACGAGCGTTCCTATCTTAGGCTCTTTGCAAGGTTCTAACCACTTGTTTCTTACCTGGAGGGAACTTAAATATTCTCTACTCCATCGACGCCAGAAGTCAGCTTGAGGGCGTTGCATGAGATTCCAGCGAGTTAAGCGATTTTCAGTTTGTTGAAGAAAATCCTCATCAGGGACTGAAATTAATGGACCTTGCGTCAGAAAGTGTCCGGGTGTTAGAACCTGCAAGTCATGTGGATCTGATGATTGCGGAGTTAGTGAACGCGAATTGAGTATCGCCTCTATTTGGCATAGAACCGTATAGAGTTCTTCATAAGTGAAAATTTGGGCACCTATGGTGCGTACTAAGTGGTGTTTCACGGATTTTATCCCTGATTCCCAAATACCCCCGAAGTGTGGGGCTGAGGGTGGAATAAAATTCCACGCGATTGCTTCTTTTGTACAAGCTTTTTGGGCAAGCGATAACAGTTCTTTGCTTGACTTCACGAAATTTTTGCCGTTATCAGAAAATAGTTGTTTGACGCAACCTCTGCGCGCGACGAACCGACGAAGTGCGGCTAAAAATGCTTCGGAGGTAAGATCGGAAACTAACTCGATATGGACCGCTTTTGAAACTAGGCACACAAATAGACAGATGTATGCTTTTTGAGTCTTTACTCCTCTATGTTTGCTCAGCGTTATGGATATGGCGCCACTAAAATCTACCCCGATGAACAGAAACGGTTTCTGGGGTATTAGTCGATAAGAAGGCAGTTGGCCCATAATTTGAGTATACGTTTGAGGTTTAACCCTATAACAACGAACACATCTTGATAAAACTGTTTTAATGAGTCTCTTAGCGTTTAAAATCCAAAGAGTTTGTGTTATTAAATAGTGAACGGTTTGAACAGCGACATGTAAATATTTTTTGTGCATATATTCAACATATAAGAATGCAAGTCGACTTTCACGTGGTAAGATAATTGGATGCTTTTGACCATGAGAAATAGCAGCTTGTTGAATCCGACCACCCACTCTAAGAAGTCCTTCTTCATCAAGAATTGGACATAATTTTTGTATCGGTTTGATACATTTAGCATTATTTTTAACATTTCACCCAGTGCAATACGACCATTGCATCCGAGAAAGCATAAATATTATTTATTTTAATTTTCATTGAGAACGTTTCATACGTGTATCTCAACATTTCAGAAAGAAGTGTAGCGGCTAAAAGTTCAATCCTAGGAATACTTAAAACTTTTTTAGCGGGAGCGATGCGACTTTTTGTGATAACGAAATAAACAAAATATTTATTACGACGAAAAACTCGTAAATAAATAACACAAGCATATCCAAGTCCGCTGCCATCAGCAAACCCACAAATATCTATCAACTCAGCATTGGTAATGTCTATATGACGAGGTAAACGAAAATCCTCGAAACATTTAAATTCACTTTTATAACACGTACAATGGTTGTACTTGGAATTTTATCCCAAGATATGCCGGTTTGCCATATTTGTTGAATTAGGTATTTCAAGGTGAAAGTTATCGGGGTTAAATAACCATGGGGATCATAGCAGCGGGCAAGGAAGGACAATGGAGTTCTTTTTGAACATTTTCCTTGATCAGGACTTACATTGAAACGAAATTCATCTGAAGAGGGATGCCAACAAAGACCTAGCACTTTTGTGATATCATCAGAATCCATCGAAAGCGCAGCAGGATTTACTAAGGAAGGATCTACAAGTGAAAGAACTTCGGTTTTATTACTAGACCATTTGTGTAATTTAAAACCAGCTTTTTCTAGCAATAGAGTGAGTTCCTTTTGCAAACTTAGAGCTTCTTCTACGGAAGCACACGAAGTCGTGACATCATCAATGTATGTGTCATTTAGGATTACATTAGCGGCGCGAGGGTAATTTTGGTACTCGGATTCGGCTAAATGCTGAAGAACGCGCAAAGCCAAATATGGTGAACAATTGACACCATATGTGACAGTGTTTAATTTATAAACGGAAACTGGGTCAGTGGGATTAAATCGCCAGAATATCTTTTGATACTTTTGATGCGCCGGAGTTACTTTGATTCCGCGATACATTTTTTGTATATCACAGGTTAACGTAACTGGCTTAATGCGAAAATTCAACAAAATTTGAACTATGTCTTTTTGTAATTTAGGACCTGGCAATAAAATCTGATTTAGCGAAATATTGGAAATGGGATCTGGAACACTGGCATTAAAGACTACACGTAACTTTGTAGTAAGAGCTTCATTTTTAATTATGGCGAAATGAGGTATATAATAACTGTTTAATTCGTTTTCAACATCGAGTTCCATGTGATTAAGATCGAGATATTCTTTCATAAATTTAGAATATTCCAAATACAAGGTTTCATCTCTCAATAACCTTTTCTCCAGCGACAAAAAACGACTTAGGGCAAGTTGTTTCATACCTGGAAACTGTGGTGTATCAGTAACAATCTCTCTAAAAGGCAACGAGACCATATATCGACCATCTTTCTCACGTGACAACGTTTCTTTGAAATAATTTTCACATACTTCATCCTCAGGTTTTAACGAGGTTTTCTGCGGAACCGTGTCGATCTCCCAAAATTTTGAAACTAAATTGGAGAGCAGGTCATTTTCATTTTGACAAAATAAAGCGTTAATTGGGGGGTCTGGCTCGAAGGACCATCCCCTCGCGAATATTTTATTAGATAAGTTACCGGAAGTGCCAATATCTCGCTTTGAGCTCGCTAATCAAAGGGCCAACGAGATGCCTAAATATCAAGAAATTTTCGATTTTATCCAGGATATGCGTGGTAGTTTTCAAAAAGTAAAAGCTGTTTTAGATAGTGGTTCAGAAAGCACTTTTTGAAAACTACCACGCATATCCTGGATTTGAATCTGTACGGTAGACAATAACGTTTTTGATTGAGCTGTAGTAAACCCACAATGAGTATTATTTGGCATGAAGTTACTTTCCGAAATATTGCGCGAAGGTGTCGAAATTTCCGGTTGATTAACAGGCATTGTATTCTGGTTAAGCGAATTTTGAACTGCGTAACATGAAGGAGTGGTACCTGGTTGTGCGAGATTAATAGAACTATTATTGCTTGACTGATACAGCATCGGATTTTGTAGCGAATTACTTGACGTAGACGCCATGGATGGTTGATGACAATTTTGTTGCAGGAGAGCTGAAGCAGGAGTAGGGATATGATTGGGAAGTTGTTGAGAAAAATTAACGTTAGAAGTTATTTGAGGATATTGTGAATTATTATTAGAGTTGCGATCTACATGAATTAAAGAATGATGTCTTTTATTTCCTGGGCAAAAGCGACAGGAGCGAGAGCTTTGACATGAACTTGTATCATGTAAAAAACTCAAACAATTTAAGCAAAGTTTTTTTTGTTTTGCGAAAGTGAAACGTTCGTATGCAGGTTTATTTTTAAAGGCAGTACAGAAATAAATGGAGTGCGAGTTATCGCCACAAAAGATACATTTGAGATGAGTTTGATTACTATGTACTTGTTGCGTACCTAATAAAGTTTTGGTGTGATATCCATTATTAATTTTATTATTTGTATGAATATTTTTATAAACTTTGGACTTATTTTTAGATTGTAGCGAATAAAGTGAATGACACTGTGATTCAAGAAAATCGAAAATTTCTTGATATTTAGGCATCTTGTTGGCCCTTTGATTAGCGAGCTCAAAGCGAGAAAGTAGCACTTCCGGTAACTTATCTAATAAAATATTCGCGAGGGGAAAACACCATTGTGAGGGATCGTAATCAAGGGTTTTTAGTGCCTCGATATTTTCAGAAAATACATCTACAAATGTGCGCAGCGTTTCGGGATTTTCATCTCTAATTACAGGAAAATTAAATAGCGATCGCCAGTAGGTTTGAGCAGATAAGCGTGGGTTATGATAGCGTTTAAGTAATGTATTATAAGCGATTATATGAATTGCACCATTTATTGGTAAATGCTTAACAACATTTAGCGGCGGTCCTTTTAGGTACGACAGAAGTAAATAAAATTTAGCGTGTGTAGGAATATTTGAATTATTATGTATAGAACTATTATACATATCGATAAATGTGGGAAACTTCGTAAGTTCACCATGAAATTCTACTATACGTAACCTAGGCATTAGCGAAGCGATAAAGCGATCAGGATCGGAAACGTTTAAACTTTGAGGTAAAGTGACTTGTGCAACAGACCGAGGATCGGGTTTATTCTTAAAAATTTGTGTTTCTATGTCTTTCACTTCGTAATAAGCATCCTCAAAATTTTGAAGAAAAGGAATTTCTTCGTCAAATCTTTCTATATTTTGTGCATAAGCCTCAAATAATTGATTTTGATATATAAGAAAATTTTGTTTAATATCGTCAATATCTAAAATTCTAACCTGTAATATCGATCTTTTGCTTTCATCATCAACACAGTCTCTAGCTAATTGATGCAGCCATTTCATTCGAATACTGTGCACATTGCGAAGTGCTTCAATCTTCTTTAACTGAGCCGACATCCTGATATTTTGGAAAAATGTTTCTATCTCAGGTGAGCGAGTATTAGCAATTTTGAAAATTTATTTTTAATTGATTGAAATGTAAACAAACGGTGATGAACCAAGATAAGAACTAGAATATTGATAATTTTTAAATTCAGACAAAGTGGGAGTAATATGTCTAATTACTATGCGCGTTCGATACTTATAATTTTTACACCTTGATGGCCTGAAGTACTTAAATTTATTGAAGGTCAAGCGAGACTAATGGAAAAATTATGACTATAAATTCACCAAAATATGTGTCTATTTTTTTTTATTGGAATGCGTTCTAAACACCGTATTTCAAGACGTTCTGGATCCGACTCGAAGGACCAATGTATCCGAGGGGTACTGGTTATTTAAAAAAATATATTTATTGAAGGACCACTCGAGCAATAGCTCAAGAAAATTGGGAAGCTGAGGGCGGAACTGTAAATTATCCACAGTGTTTAAAAATGAAGAGGATTTGAGAAACAGCAACAAATATATATATATATATATATATATATATATATATATATATATATATATATATATATATATATATATATATATATATATATATATATATATATATATCGTAGCAACGAAAAGAAAAACTGGATAGCGACTTACCGGTATTCTGTCTTCTCTCCGATGAGGCTGGCCAGCTCGGAGGATTTGGTCTTTCACTCGGTTCTCCCAACGGTTCACCGCGGATTGTTATGGCTATATATCATTATTTTCTAACACTAAAACTAAGTAACATAAGATAAAAAATAAATGGCGTCTTAAATCACCCGGCGCTATGCGAAGTTGTGTTCGTACTTTAATCTATCTAGGTACTGCTCTTGTTGCGCACAATCGGGGTCGCTTATAGATTCCTTTGCCTTTCGTTGCTATTGTAAAATGCGCGAAGTTTGAAATAATCGTTGAACTGTCGCTGTGGGCAATCTACAGCTATTAGATCATTAAAAATGAAACATTAACCACTTTCTCAGCCCCTCAAATGGGTTTGTAAGTAATCACCTAAGTATTTAAAACGCCTTCCAAAGTAGATTTATAAAATAAAAATAAACTATTCATTCTACGTTAAATTAATATAATGAAAATTGTTCAAACTTCAAGAAAACTGAGTTCAACAAACACAGTTAACTAATAACCAAACAAACAATTTATATCACGATTTGATACTTATTTGTTGTTGCAAACTTTTGACAACAAGTTTATATTTAATGTAGCCGAGCACTGACAAATTGTTCGACGTGACTTGGCACCGACTTCAAAATTATGAATTAATTAATAGTGGACGAGTTCTATAAAAGGCAAATGCTGCCAGCATAACGAACAAAAAAATACTGAAAAAGGATAGTCGCATAAGGAAGCGGTTTTCCGATCAATTCTTGGTTTTTCTTATATATTTTCAGTCCCTTTACCACCCATGTTGTACCCGCAAAGTTCGGAGGTCTTTTTAGTTTGGGGTATTTTACATCTTACAGTTGACGAAAAATTAAAGTCAATACGTATCATTATGATAGCCTGATATTAGGCATTATTCAGCATTCTTTGTTTTGCTTTGTTTGTGTTTCTGGAATTTGTATATTACTGATTTTTATTCTTCTACCTTCATCTATTTGTGATTTGTGTGACTCTGATCTGCTTTTATTATTGCAAATACCATTGAGAAGAGTAATTATACTCTGATTTGTATCTTCGTTGTGCTTAAACAAATTGCGATATGTATTGTGCATATCAAAGTTGGAAAAATAATACAAGAGGTTTAGTTAAAGGACGAAGACGGAATGCCATTGAGTTTATTCCCTTCCCCAAACCCAGTAGATGTCCCAGCAGAATGGATTGAGTTATGTGGCAACCAAAATCTGAATTTTGAGTCAATCAACAAAACCACTTATATTTGTGGTGAACATTTCGATGATAATTGTGTAGATCCAAAACCCTATTGTAGTGATGGGTCCACTGAAGCTGGAGTGAATGCTAAATTGACTCAATCGAATGTACAAGAACTTGCTTGTGTCTCAGACTATCAAATATATGTTATCAATAATCAATTTTCTGAGAGTTTTTCATCTTCAATTACACCCACTATGAATATTTTGGAATAAAGTTATAGCTCTACCAATTTTGTAATGCAAACAAAAAAAAAGATTGCCAATAAATTAAACGATATTCCAATCTTCACCGTGGACAGAAATACTCGTACAAGGAAAACTATTTTTCATACAAAAACCTAAAAAGGAAAACTACCATGGTTAACCCGCAACTACTTTTACCCTCTTTTTGTAACACTCATGGTACTAGTGGGTCCCGGGGAACCATTATTGAAAATAATTGATTATAACACAAAAATAATGTTGAAGGCCACCTTCTCGAGCGCCGAGATACAGAATAATTGGCACATTTTTCGTCCAGTGCATCAATGCCTGCCTTGGTACTATTATAAAATAGTATAATATCAGGTTTATTGTTTGAAGTAGCGTCAATTTCATTACCGTGGTGCATAGAAGATAATAAGACGATACTTTTCTTCTCTTTTGGCCCATAACTGACGAGAGTGAGATCTGAGGTAAAAGCAAAAAGTGAAGAACCTACTTCTCTAGTCTTATTGGGCATTAACTGATTTGAAACCTCCTTTATATTTTTTTTTCATCGTTCCTACCTACGTCAGACCTTTTCCTTGTAATTCACGAGCTGCCTCAATGGAACTGTACCAGTTGTCCACAGTTATATTTCTTTTTGATTGATAATAAGGTTCTGTTAATCTCATAGGTACCTGAGTAGGATTGGATAGTTGATATTCTTTTTTTGTCACTCTACTGCATCCTGGCTGGACGATATCTTTTCCTGGATATATTTCGGCATTACACATGTAGTGTGTTTTTGAATCGGCCAAAATTTGAATCTTTATTCCATCTTCCCCTAAAGGGAACTAACATTTCATCCGTAGTTAAGAATAATCCTGGTGTATAATAAGTTTGAGAATTGTGGAGAAACTGGTTGAAAATGCTAGAAATTGGAGCAAGTTTATCTATTTTTTGCCTTTCGGCTCTTGTTTCCATTTCGTCAAACCGTACAGCAGCTAAAAGGAAAAGAAATGTTGCTAGTGGCATAGTGCATCGAAAAATATATGTGCCTGTTCCATTTGTTGCCCAAAGCAACCTGCGATCCTAATGACCAGATTTAAAACGGCCTTGTGAATAAAGCAGCCAAAGAAATGCTTCAAATTCCACCTTATTTGTTGATTGTGCAAAACGAGAAACAAATTTATTTCGTGAATTACCTTTAGTTTTAATTCTCATCGAATCGGTTGTTGGTGTCAGTGACAATTTCAGTTAATATGTCGTCAGTAATCAAAAGTCTCCAAGCTTGTAATGGAGAATCAGATGGGGGATTTTCTCGTGCAGGACCTTTAAAACCAGGTAAAATGGTGTGGATATTTTCCGATCGCTCAAGTCTTCTCACTGGAACCTGTTTTGCTCATTTCATAGAAGGCTTTCCTGTTTTTTTATTAATTTTCCCATAAAAAAAATTTGTACTTGAATTTTCTTCGAGTTCATCATTCTCCGCATCGAAATTACCATTGTCTTCATTATTTTTGTTCTCAGTATCGTTCTCAGTGTCATTCGAGTCTTCACTGTCAGTATTATGGTCACTGAATATTTCATGATCAGACTCCTCCTGCTCACTTTGATCGCCATCCTGCAAGAAACAACGTACAGCTTCAGATTCGTCAATCACTGTAGCACTAACCGTTTACAAAGTTTGATCAGGGGGAATCTCTTCATCTAACCAAAAATCGTCACTTTCCAGTATATCATAAAGCTGCTGATCGGCTAAAGCTTTTCCTCCCATAATTAGCAGTTACGGGTTTAATACTTTACTGGACTCAACCCTCCACATTTTGAAGCACTCTATTCATTCTTAGATGAAAATGTTATCAATAGACTTAAAATACCAATTAACACATAAAAGGCAGCTTAGAGTTAGAAAGAATTTCTATTCAAAATTTTCTAATATTAAAACATGTTATGTTAGGTGCTAGAAAGATTGAGGCGAGGATACACTTTACGAAAATTAATATTTTTTTGCAATACAACTAAATCATACCTATCAGTGGTATTTTTCACCTGGGTTGGAGTAAGGGGTGATTTATTTTTGGCAGCCAGAAATAAACAGATTCCTTATTGTTTAAAAAATAATAAACTTCTCGGGGTTATGGATGCATCTGAGATATTACAAATGGCTAGAAACTTTAGGCAGCAAACTATTACCTTAGACATCTAACAATCAGTTTTTTTTTGCTTTCCAGTTAAATGTTGTCGGTTTTGTTTCTTTGTGATAAATTTCAGAATTTGTACAAAAGAAACGAAGATTGAGTGTTTTATTGAAATTTTGATAAGGATGTTGTTTTATCCGTGACTCCGAAACATCAATATGGCGAATAACTCTATGTTCCGTATTTTCAATGAAAATAAGCACCCCTAAATATTTTTCGGAAATGATTCTAGATTTCGATTCAAAATACGTTGTCCTTGGTCTATTAGTATAACGACCTATCTACATACCTCGAGCGGTATTACAAGTTCCAAGAAAAATAAACTAAAGTTTTCATTATTTCGACAAGTTAATGTCAACAAACGACTTGTCCCTAGATAATGTCACAACTGGTCTCATTGTACCGACATTACTTATTAATTTTAAGGTAAAATTGGAAACTCGGCAGCGACCCGCGATTATGTAATATGTTTTACAGTTAGTGTGGTATATATTTCCAGCATTCGTCAACTGTCCAAGCGATCATTATAATGAAATAGTTCGATGCAAAGAAAAAATACCTGGTACGTATTATTGAAACTCAAATTAGTCAATAACCCTTTAATTAATTCACAAACATGCGAACAATCTATATTAAATTAATAATTGCTCTTCATTAATTCTGTTATAAACGCCATTTTCAAATAGATTGTTACATTAATTTATAATCGGTGCATTTGATATCAAATGGATTAGTATCCACCAATTTTATATAAGTGCCGCACAACTGGTTAGAAACAAGTTTAAAGGCTTATTTCGCCTATATAATCAGTTGAATTTGCCAAATAATGCCGTTTGGACTAAAGATGGAGCAATTTCTACCTAAGGAGAGACCCATATTGAGGACAATTTCTCATTTTTGTCCCACCATCAGCATTTTCTTTTGAATTATCCAAAATCCTTATTAGCCAGTCTTTCAAATATCCAAAACCCGCAATGCCCATGTTCTTCGCTCCTGCAACACTATTCACTCTTTTCCAGAGTAGTAGACCGTTTCACCCAAGCACTATCATTCTGATTTCCGACATATTGTTTACTTAAACGTCAGTAAATCGAACGTTATTTTTAGTTAGACAAAAAAACGTTCGCTCAACGTTAATTTTTACCTTTTTGGTGTATTTGGACTGATCTGGAACAAGACGACGTTCTAAGAACGTTTAGAACCGCATGCTACAGTTTTGGTCATAAAAACACGCCTAAAACTTCTTGTTACTATTATTTGACCTACGGGTGGACGTTTGAAAATAGTTCAAATATTGACATACAGAGTTTTAAGTATGGAACGCCTCAATTATCTCGGAAACGGAAAGCACGATCATTTATAGATTTTTGTGTGCAAGGATCTTGTGATATGGCCGATATTATGGTGGTATTTACATTGTTGTCAGATCTTTCCTTTTTTCCGGAATATTAATAAACTTTGTTATTTCGACTGGATCACCCTGTATATTTTTTGTGCTTTGAAATCCTTAAGAAATACTGAATATTTTTCTTGTTATGTCCTTTATACCTAATTGCCATTATTTCGGAGTTATAGCTACACTTACATTATCTTCGCCGAAGTTAAAATAATACATTTATATGGCTATTGTAATGTTTTTCTCATTTATTTAAATAGTTTTCAGCTTGTGGGATGGAATTATACACACTATGGCTAATTACTATCTATTTATTTAAAGAAACACACACTGTATTAAACTTAATTTATATACACCCTCTACTTATTGTGTACTAATTTATTTACACTCGGAATATTAGTTCTAATTTATTTTCACCACTTGACTATTACACTAATTATCTGCACTATTTAATCACTGTGAACTTACTCTTTACTGTCCGTTTCACAAATTCTCTCGAGCTAACTAACTGTTTACGCACCCGAAAACCCGCGTATATATAGTCCTTATCGGTTCTGGAAAGTTCTAGTATTTCATGACGTTCCTCATAAGCGTAAATACTGCAATAGACCAGAAGGTTCTAGAAAGCGCATTTACCAAAATTTATAATCGAGGGACAGGACCGGCTCTGAGTTGGCGACCTCGCCACATTGCCCCCTCCTTAATAGGAAGTTCCTCCTGCAACTTCTGTGTAGCCGGGACTGAATGTTTGAATCGGCAACTGGACCCATTTCTACACTTTCTGGTCGTATGGAAATAACAGGGCACTGTCTTCATTGGACACTGATAACGGGGGGAATAGCTGCAGATTAATATGTGGACACCCGTTATCTTCGAAGATCACTTCCATCACATTCCTGATGACTCGCGAATCCAATTGGTTGCTCTCTATCTTAGGCATAGCTAGTTTCTTCACGTTGGATTCCAGCACATGGTCTCGAAGTCTACGTAGCGCTTCCCATACATTCCGGTAGGTGATTTGATCTTGAAATTCGTTCTTTGTTACCAGGTAGAAGATGTATCGTGAATTGTGTTTGAGTCTCAGTGTCTTTCCAGGGGTTGGAATCTGTTCTTCTAGTTTTTCTAGTTGCCCAAACTTCTTTCGGAAGTCGGTTGCCAGGCCTCGTGCGTTTTTAATACTGGCTTAGATGTTGTGTGCCAGTGAATAGTCTTCCGGGAGCGTGAACCAGTCTTGTCGTTGCTCTGTAGTGACTCCAAATCTAGCCTTACCGGTACCTCCATGTGCGCCCATAAATTCTTCGAAGGCAGGGTCAGAATCTTCCTGGACATGGTTCACTCCTTCCTGTATGTCATGGTCTCCTTCGAATGACGCTAGTCGGTTTTGGTGGACTACTTTCGGTTTTCCATTGGAGACTTTCCTTATGCGATAGATGACGCCATTGACCCTCTTCTTGATCAAGTACGGCCCCTCCCACGATTTTTGTAATTTTAGAAGAAAAGCCTTTTCTCCTCGTCGGGTTGTGCAACCATACTTTGTCCCCTTCTTGGAAACTGCCTTCTGTGGCCTGCGTGTCTTACCGTTTTTTCATTCTGTGAAATAATCCATCACAACCAGGATGTATTTACCGCCATTTTCTGTCGTCGGAAATGGTCCAGCGATGTCTAGAGCAATCCTTTCGAATGGGCTTCCAACATTATACTGCTTCATGGGTACCTCTCTCTTGCGATGTGGTCCATTACTCGTAGCACAAGTCGTACACTTCTTACACCGGTCCTTCACATCGTCGGAGCTGTTCATCCAATAAAACCTTTCACGGACTCGCTGAAGGGTTTTCTTCACTCCCAGATGACCTCCTGATGGACTGTCGTGTAACTTCCTCAGTACCTCAGCTACTCTCGTTCTCGGGATGACTAACTGTCTTCTATTCTCAGAACCATCATCATTTTCAAGAATTCGTTTCAACAGGCCTTCTTCCAATACAAGGGAGTCTCACTAAGCCCAATATGTCTTGAGTGTCGGTGAACATCTTGACACTTCTTGCCAGGTGGGTCGCCGATTCTCTTCCTTCCATTGCCGGATCATCTTCAGGTGAGGATCATTCCCCTGATCTTCTCTGATCCTGGTGGGTGACCATTCTTCATTGACAACTGTAGCTCTTGAAACTGCAGCTTCCTTAGATTCTGCCTTGTTGTTTGGGAACAGTCTGCTGGGCACGGTCGTCTAGACAGAGATTCGGCATTTCGGGTTTCTTGAACTGCATCAACCACTTGAGTGCTGCATGATCAGTCCGTATCAAGAATTTCTTCCCATAGAGATACTGGTAAAAGTGTTCCACAGACTTCACTACCGCCAAAAGTTCTCTTCTCATGAGACAGTAGTTTCGTTCTGGTTTGGAGAGGACTTTACTGAAATATCTCAGCACTCTTTCCTGTACTCCTTGGATCTGTGAGAGCACTCCTCCAATCTCTACGTTGCTTGCATCAGTGTCAAGAATGAAGTCTCCCTCTGGTAGCGGATATCCTAGTATAGGTGCCGTGGTTAATCGTCTTTTCAGGTTTTCAAAAGCATTTTGACATTCTTCATCCCAATGGAAAGTTCTGGTTTCTTCTGTGAGTCGAGTTAGTGGCTTGGCAATGTCTCCAAACTTCCTTATGAACCGTCGATAGTATGTGCAAAGTCCAAGGAAGCTCCTAACTTGATGTTTGTCGGTAGGTTGCGGCCATTGCTTGATGAAAGCAATTTTCTCTGGATCCACCGCCACTCCTTCATTGCTCACAATATGACCCAGATAGTTGACTCGGTTTTGGAATAACTGACATTTATTCGGGCTTAACATGAGCTGGGCAGCTTGAGGTCGTTTAAATACGTCTTACAGATTCTTCAGGTGTTCCTCAAATGTCTTTCCCAATACTACGATGTCGTCCAAATAGACCAGGCATGTTTTCCAAGACAACCCTCTCAATACATTTTCCATGAGTCGCGGGCGCATTACATAGCCTAGAAAGCGCATTCACCATAATTTATAGTCGAGGGACAGGACCGGCTTGGAGTTGGTGACCTCGCAACACTATGATTGAATAAGCTCGTTTAATTTGAATAATCCTTAATAATTCATATCCTTATAGGAATAAACTCCAAAATACGACGTTGGGATACTTGAATTGTATTGTGAAAATCATGGTGAGATGCAAAATGCGACGTCCGATAGTATTTTGAGTCTCAAAACGCGACATGTCCATTTAAACCAATAATGAAGCTTATACGCTGCCACGTGTTAGCGGCCATGTGTGTTTTAGTGTGAAACATTTTTATAATTAGGTTAGTTTGGTTAGATCTTGTTAATAAGAAAGAAACGAGCGGAAGTTTTGAAACTGAGACATGACTACCAAGTTTTGAATTGGAAATCAGAAACACAAAAAATTTTTTAAATCAACGGCTCAGTGGCATTTCAAATTTGAGTTGTCAAAAAGATTGATTATGACCAGAAATGAGTCAGGGTTGGCTCTAGTGAGAGGTGAACCTGTGTATAGAAATGACTTAGGAGAGGCGAAAGGTATTTATACTAAGAAGGGGAAAAATTCAATCGATAAAACCAGAAAAAAATACCTATTGGTGTGAAAATTAAAGGAGACAAAATAAAAAGCATATCCAATTTACTAAAAACCCATTATGGAGAAGAATAGGAGACATATGAGAATTTGAATATTATATCCTATTTTGTACTTGCTGGCGTTTTTCTTCATATTGAATACTTAATTTTTTCCTCCATTCCTAGTGAAAAAAATTATTTAAATCTACCTAAGGCAATTTGAAAAGAAAAAAATCAAAGCGCGACATATCCATCGGTCAATTGCAAAACGCGACAACTGTATTTTATTTTTCAATATTTTTGTGAATCTAACAAACCAAAATTATAGAAAAATGTCTCAAATAGTTTGTATTTGCTCTCTTAATACACCAACCTATTGAAATTTACAAAGTATGTCAAGGATGGCGGTAAACATTTTTCCCGATCTTCTCGAAAAGGCTTCACCAGGACATGTAATGTGTATTATAATAGTGTTCATTTTTTGCATGACTCAAACTAAGATATCAGATTATTAGCTAGAAACACTTCATCCACGTTTGGTCGATGTTCAAAAGCAACCACATCTCTTCAAAAATAAATTACTTAAGTTACACTATTAGTTGTGGGCAGCCTCAATCTCAATACTTAAAACGAAGTTGGTTTGCTCAACGTTAATTGACGTTGGACTTTGGTCAAGTACATAACACATGCAAAGTCAGCGCTGACGTCGTAACGACTCGAATTTCTTTTCCACTTTTAGGAGCAAATTTGGGTCGTGACGTGGTCACTAGAACGTTGGGTTGTCTAGCCCAAGTTTATATAACTATCGCGCAGCCTCCAAATACTGCTTGGACATTTATTTATCAAGGTCAGCCCGATAAAGAAAGATTGTCGAAATTTTTCTAATTTAAAATATCAAATACACCATTGAAATGTACCCCGATTGTAATTACCCTTTCTATTTTTATTTCAAACTCACTAGAGTATCATAATATGCAAAAAATTACAAATTCCATTATTTTAATTATCAAGAATAAAAAAAAGCAAAAACAGTAAGCGAAAAGGAAAAAACGGTTAATTACTTAATTACAGTTTCCTATAAAATTGTCAAATTTTAGTGAAGCGTGTTACCAATAGATCGAAGACAATGACCGTTCAACTAAGAAGGAATAACTACTTCTCGGGCAATATGCCCCGACAGACATTGAATTACAAGATATAACCACCGTACACTTACTAACGACAAGTAAATTCACTTCGTCGATTCAGCGGTTACCGAAAATTTTCTTACTCCGCCTATCGTCTGCTGAGTTCTGGTGAGTTTAAATCAAGAAACTGTAAAATACAGGGGTAGCGCGGCGATAACGGGGAGTACGGCGCCAGAGAGACGATGTACCAAAAAGTTCAAACGTTCCGACGCAAGTGAATTATTTGTCGTTAGTTAGTGTACGGTGATATAACCAACCATTCTGGTTTGTAATTAGAAGGGACAACATCACTTGTAGACCGGTTTCGGCGTATTCGTGCCTCATCATATAACAACCCCGTTTAGCTTAGAAGTGTAATTCAATGTCTGTCGAGGCATATAGCCGGAGAAGTAGTTGTTCCTTCTTAGTTGAACGGTCATTGTTTTTTGAAATATATTTTTCAAATCTTTTAAGGCGTAATAATAGTATTAAAAACGGTTAAGCATTCGTTATAGAAACGCAAAACCAAACAATTACAAAGCCTACAAATGACAAGTCAAATAACAAGATACCTTACCAAAATTACTGAATAATTATTGTGAAACTGATGAGATTGGTGATTCGACCTCCTTTAGGGGAGCGTTCAAGTTTGTTGTGTTTTTATACGAATGTGAATTAATAAAATTGGATAGAGAATGTAATAAATGGCATGAAAAAAGTGATTATTCGTGTAAATCTGACCATGTATGCGTTCTATGTGAAAAATTTTAAATAATCACCACCAGATCACCGTGTAAGTCTTTTGCGTACAAGGATGATATTTTCTGTGATGAATTTAAAAATCAAGGTTAACATTTTTCCTTTTTATTTGGCGCAAACGTGTTTAAGTACTTTTTTGGCTTAGTTCCAATGTCCATTTTAAATCCTTTTCATATGACTTACTATCTCTAGAATAAAATAGATTTGATAACTACTTCACTTTACGAATAGCATAATTTCTCAAAAACTTTAGAATTGGAGTATGATATTTTTTTTTTCTTATATTACTGAGTTATATAAAGCAAAATTTCATTGAATAAAATGAGAAAAGAAGTTTGAACTTGATAATAATGTGTTCTAGTGTTTTCTAGAAAAATAACATCACTTTTAAATTTAAGGAATAGTCCCAAAGGCAATTTGCAACTAAATTATATTACTACCCGAATAAGAAAATTGAAAATTTACCCAGAAAATTTAAAAATCTATCAAAACATAGCTACTCAGTATTCATTAATACTTTATGGTTATTTATTAATAATTATAATGTATTAACATTATTCAAACTGCGGGCAACATGTAGGGTTTGTTTTGTTATTAGTTACAACCCTCTGACTCCCTAGCGACCTACCCCGTACGTGCTGCTAGAAGTTTGTAATACGAGCTGGGGTATGCTTAAATTCATATTCAAATTTAAAATAACTATGATTTTGTAGTAACTTTTGTTCGTTCACATGCATTAAATATTTGAAAAAACGCGGACTTTTCTTAATCCATTGTGATAAATTGTAATTCATACAAACGAGGATAAATTGAACCAAGGAAATGACCTAACACCAATTCCGTAAGACTAGATTACAACGGTTGGTCCAAGGTATTCATCACTGTAACTTTTCAAGGGAGAAATACCGGACGCCAGACCCTTTTTCCGGCCAGTTTCAAGCAACTGTGAAATGTGAACTGAAATTTAAATGAAAGGACACAAAAAAAGATAAAATAAACCTGATAATTATGAAATGTTAAAGAACGTTTCACAATATTCCGTTGACCCGGCATCTGACCCTAGGAATGTAATAATAAAACTAAATTCTCCATTCTACAGTTAACAGTAACAGATCCGTAGTCGGTAAAATTAATTAAACAAATTGAACTATCGAAACATACAAGGTGGCCTACCGTATACACTTTGATATATTGCATCTAATTGACAGATGTCTTCAAAAAATGTTTTAATTCAAAAAGATGTAGTTCAATAATGGCCACATTTTAAAAACATTTTATACTATACAGTGTATCTGCAGAACATTGGAAGGTATCAAAGATACATTTTTCAAATAATAACTGATATGAAATTGAAATAGAATCTAAAAAGAGCAAAGTGAGCTTTGACTGTAAATAAAACAAAAAAGCTGGCAGTAAATAGAAAAAAAATCTCCGCTTCGTCTTTAATTAAACGTTTTTTCATACAATCTAGGATTGGTATCATTTTTTCTTGATATAGGACATATATCGTTCTTCAGATTCAATTTTTGGCATTTGGTCAACACATTTGGTTTTATTAGCGTCACTTCGTTTTTTTCGCTTATGTATTGGCTTATTGATAATGTCTTTTACTGTGGAGATTGGGGTTTTGGTCAACTTACATCTTTCTTTTGCTACATCGGTTATACTATAACCTCGATGTTTCAATGATTCAAACATATTTTTCACAATTCGCTTTGAATCCGGCGATAATGCACTTTTTTGCCCTAGGACGCCACATAATTATTTTTAAACACAATATTACTTTCGAAGTGGAATGTTTATTACAAACTAAACTACTGAGGCAATATTAAAAACAATTATCCCGAAATACCTACTTTCTATTATATCTATAAATATTTTAATCCCATTATATTAATACAAAAAAGTTCATTGGAAATAAAGTAGGTAGGTGCAGTACAGGTCAAACAAAGGAAAACAAGCAATGTTTTTTATATTTACAGAATGAGATCAAAATATTTATAGATAAGATGGTCAACCATTTATCGTGAAAAATACTTCTAGCATGGAAAATTAAAAATTCGAAATTATATCTCCTGACGCGTAAATAAATAATAGAATAATTGATTAAATTAAAAAGTTAGTCTCAAATATTATTTTACCAGCCAAATATTTCAGTTGTAGAATAATTACATCATAAGGCATTATCTTTGCGCTTTTCAACAAAGCGAGTACGATACTGTGCCATTGTTATCGGATAACGACTAGCTGCTGTGGGTTTTGGTCTTCAATCAATCATGTTGGCATAAGTCAAAACGAAATATATTGGAATGAAGTATACATCAAAGTATCTACTTGAAAAGGATGAAAGAATGTAAAAAGTAAAATGATTTTGCAGCTGCTACTACAATAAATTTTTTTGTTCAAAGTGACAATTTCCCATAAAATTGCTCGCAGCCACAATGTTTTATTCCCATCAAGGAGCCTTTCTCGGAAATTATTACTGGTCATAAATAGAACTAATATACACTGTGTTCATTTGAAAAGGACCAACCCTTAATATTTCAAAAATGGGACATATTAGAAGGAAATGCCGAAACACGTCAACCTATAACTTGAGGGGGGCGCTTTTTGGCATAAATGTCAGATTCACCCGCTCCCTACTGGAGACACCCTTTACATTTTTTCAAATGGCATTAGGTATCATCATTTAAAAGGTCTGGTAAATTTCTATTGAATCATTTTGTTTTGCCTTTGATACCAGCCTTCCATTGTTATTTAATCATTGTTCAAAATTGGCTCTTTTTCATCTATTATTGCCTGAATGTTAACGGTGGTCACTTTGACACATGATGAAATAGCAGTTTTTTTCTTATTAATAGTTGTCTTTTTACTATTTGTGAATTTTTTTATTCTTTAAAGAGTCTTTCTTTCATAACACAATACGGGGGTATACGAAAAGTTGAAAGAGAGCCAATTTTAAACAACGATTAAATAACAATGGAAGGCTTGTATCAAGGGCAAAACAAAATGATTAAATAAAGATTTACCAGACCTTTTAAATGAGGTATGACTTGATACCTAATGCTATTTGAAAAAATGTAAGGGGTATCTCCAGTAGGGAGGGGGTGAATCTGACGTTTATGACATTAGCGCCAAAAAGTGTCTCCCTCAAGTTAAAAGTTGACGAGCTTCGGCATTTCTTTCTTATGTGTCCCATTTTTGAAATATTAAGGCTGGGTCCTTTTCAAATGAACACAGTATATAAAATTCTCGTGTCACGGTGTTTGTAATTAAACTCCTCCGAAATGGCTAGACCGATTCTCATGAAATTTTGTGTGCGTATAGAGTAGGTCTGCGAATCGTTCAACATCTATTTTTCATCCCCCTAAATGTTAAGGGTGGTCCAACCCTTAATTTTTTATTTTTTATTTTTTGGACCAAATTTTTTGTTTTTATTTTTTTATTATACAGCATTCAAAAATATCTACAACCCTGAATTTTCACCCTTCTACGATCAATCCCTATTTTTTATTTGTTAATTATAAACTTTAATTTTGTCATGACTTAGAATAAAAAATTTCATATTACTCTTAATTTTCACCCTTATACGATCAACCCCTATTTTTCCATCGCGATTTTTATTTTTGCAGGATGACAATCGAATTTAATAATTGTAGTACGATAAATTCTTATTCAGAGTTTATATTTTCAATGTCCTTCAATTTCTGAACAACTGTTAGATATTGGCGATGGAAAAGTTGCTATTCATGAAAATACTGGATGCATAAAATTACAGACGGACTTCTGCACAATCATCGACTCGCAAAATACTCTCATCGATCACGTATTTTCCGATGTACACACACAATATGGAAATCATAAGTGGCTGGCAGAAAGAGCGATTTTGGCAGCAAAAAATGTGGACGTCAATGGGTTGAATTTCAAAATACAATAGTTTGTTGTTGCCTGGGGACTTGGTGTCATACAACTCTATCGATGCAGTTTGCGAAGCCAACGAAGCTGGGAATTATCCAATTGAGTTTTTAAATTAATTGGATTTGCCAGGCATGCCACCACACCATTTGCAATTGAAGATTGGCACACGATTAGTCATTAAAAAATTTATGAAAAACGTTATTGAAGCCAACATTTTAAATGGCAGGTTTCAAGGCGAAAATGTGTTGCTGCCACGAATCCCTATGATTCCTACAGATGAATTCAAACGCATTCAATTCTCAATTAGATTGGCATTCGCTATGACGATCAATAAGTCACAAGGCCAGACATTGTCTGTATGTTGCTTAGATTTGGAAACACTATGCTTTTCCCACGGACAACTATATGTGACATGTTCTCGCGTGGGAAAACCATCCAGTTTATTTGTGTTAGCTAAAGATGGACTAACCAAGAATATTGTACACTCTATTGCGCTGAGAATTTGATCTTTTTCTTTTCAACTGTCATAATTGATAGTAAAAATATGAATAAGTAATTATTTTTGATGTTTAGATAGCTATCAAGAATTGTGATTTAAAGTACATTCGTTACTTTAATAAAGATTAATTTATTAACCTGAATAAAGCATACTTCCGTTGTCTACAACGCATTCGATTATAAGTACATCCCCGCACACTTATAGTAGATAGTTACTTTTATTGAACTAAAAAAATGTTTCTTAGAAATAATATATATGGCAAAACAACGTTTGCCGGGTCAGCTATACCTTGTTTTTAAACTAAGAGGAGCGATTTGAATTTAAGTTGACATTTCTGCTGCCTAGTCATTGGTCAGATTGCAGCCCGTTTCTCACAGCTCTTTTGATACAACTGTCAACACATTTGTCAGTTTTGTGTTTATTGATATGAAAATATTCATTACTTCAATCTAACTGTACCTATTTTTTGCATTTGTTGTTTATGGTTTTATTTTTAACAAAGTATTATATTCCAACCAAGTAAAGTGCTATTTTTATTATTTATTTAGTTTGATAAACAAAATCCACGCTTGTGTTTTCTTGTTAATAATATAAGTTCTCAAGTAAAATCTTATTTTTCTAAATATTTTTATATCAAGTTTTACATCATTACAGTACAATATTATCGCATTGTGCTATATCTTGAGCGTCAAACGTAAATTAATAATAATTTAAACATACAATTGCATTTTGTACACAATTATTTATCCTCAAATTATTCACAAATCTTACATAAACTACTTATTATAACCATACATTTTTTCCCAATGATGTGACATTTGCTTACTTCTTTCGCCATGGCCTGTGGCCAATGATGATTTGATATTTAGTTATGCCTTGATCTCTTATTGGCCACGACAACTACCAGCAGTACAATACATATTTCACGTAATTGTCAATTAGTTCAAAAAGTCTGAACACGACCCTTTCGGAACACACTCCCAATCTAGTTACTTTTAGTGGTGTGTTTGAGGTTTCCTAAAATGCTCCTCCTAGTTCAAAAACAAGGTATAGTAAAATCATATAAAACGAATTAAAAATTTATAATTTCTAATATAAGTCATTTCGTGATATGAAGAACATCAATTTCTCCCAACTGCAATAAGGGAAATATTCATTACTTGGAAATTAATGTGATTTTATCGACATTCGTTAAAGAGTTTTTGCTATTCTTTAATTATTTATGGAAAGAATAATTAAATTTTACTTAATGCTGAAATCCTATATTTGGATTGAAAAAAATGACCCATCTACATCAATATTATGGAGAGGAAATATTAGTATGTAAAGGGTGACACTTAGCCGTATATCTCGGAAACCGTGTGTCTTAGAATTTAGGGGGGAAATTCTTATAAGAAAACCTGCCACAGAAGAATGAATAAAAATGTTTTTGTGTCCATAGTTTGTTGCTAGGTGGCGCAGTCTATCACGCACAAAATATAATTGGATTTTTTACAAAATATTCCCCAAATTAGGTTGGTGAAAGAGTCCCTATTCTACAACTTTTGTAAAAGTCATTTTTCTGTATCACCTATTATCAAGTGGACATAAAAAAGACATATATCTTGTCATTCCAAAGATATTAGCATTTTTTGGTGAGTTTTGATGATTGTTGGCTCACCCAGTGAGTTGTATGAGAAATTAAATTGCTTAAATTATGTTGAAAATAATATAACAAATAAAAACGCATCACAAAAAACTTATTAACATTACAAGCTGGAAGAAAACTAAGGAAGCTACTGAAACTTACAAAACGCACGTACTACCACTATTTCAAAAACTAAAAATGCTAAAGAATTATTACAGTTTCCTGTAAAATTGTCGTATTCAGTAAAGCGTGTTACCAATAGATATCGAAGAATACAAATATATCATTCTAACGCTTACAACAATGTTTTGAAAACTATTTTTCAAAAACAGTGACCGTTCAACGAAGAAGAAACAACTACTTCCCGGGCTACATGCCCCAATAGACATTGAATTACACTTCTTAGTCAAACGGGATTGGTGAATCTACAAGATTTAAACCAGCCATTCTGGTTTGCAACTAGAAGGGGCCACATAACTTGTAGACCGGTTTCGGCGTATTGCGCCTCATCAGTACAAGGTATATGTTATCGTCCGAGAGTTAATCCCGAACTGAATTTGTCTCTACAATCACCAACTATACATACCTTCCAATGACGGAAATGTAATAGTTGCGAAAGTAGCGACACCTTCACCTCCAAGTCACAAACCAAAATTCGAGTGACAACAAGCCCGTTAGCTTGAAACCTAAGGAATTATTACAGTTTACTGTAAAATTGTCGTATTTAGTAAAGCGTGTTACCAATAGATATCGAAGAATAAAAATATATTATTCTAACGCCTACAACAATGTTTTGAAAAATATTTTTCAAAAACAGTGACCGTTCAACGAAGAAGGGGGGAAGAACGGGGTTGGTAAATCTACAAGATTTGAACCAACCATTCTGGTTTGCAACTAGATGAGGCGCAATACGCCGAAACCGATCTACAAGTTATGTTAAGGTATTTTTTATATCCATTATTAAATCAATTGTAACTGTATGATGCCTAGTCTTTCGAGAGCAACAACTTATGTTTTAAGTTGATCCCCAAAATATGTCCTAATTTAAGTCTTGGATATTTATTGATATTAATTTAAAAAAAACCTTCTTCAGAATCCATTTTTATTCTAAGTGCTTCCACCACAAGTAATAGTCCAGTAGGAAAAGTACAACGACCAGTCAAGACATATACAAACGTTTACTACATGAGTTTGATGAAGAACCTGGTAAGTATTTTCAATACACCTACAGGCAGTATAGCTTATGGTTACTTGTGGTTTTGTTGAAAACTTAATTGTAAAAGAGTTTTATGTAATTTTCAGCTCGCAGTTCAAGTAAACTTGATGTGGAGGAACCATCCACGTCAAGTTTTTCACAATTACCGTCCACGTCAAATTTCTTACAAGTACCATAAACTTCTGGGTAGACATAAAGGAGTTTTAACTGCAACTGGTGAGGTTATAAGTTAAATAACTTATAATTGCATATGCTAGTCCTTGAATTTTAATAATTGTAAGAACAAGTGATGTCAAAAAGTATATTTTTCAAGGAAATCAACCACAAATACTAAAATAAAGAGTGTAATGAAAAGACAATCGCTCTACCAATATAACTTTGAGTTAAAACTGGTTACCTCCCTACTACAGAATTATTACGAATACAACTATTTAAATTTCCCACGTTAATTTATTTTTAAATTTCTCGCGAATATTCATTTTTGAATATCTCGCGTAATTTCATTTTTAAATTTCCCGCGTAGAGCAATTCCGAACATTAACATCGGAAGAGAATATAACAACAGTAGAAGAGGAAATCGACCAGCTACAAGGAATCCAAAAAGAATAGATAGATCAAGTAATACAAGAAATCAAGATAGGCAAGGCTAACGGAGAAGATGAGATAGCGCCAG
This sequence comes from Lochmaea crataegi, assembly GCA_947563755.1. Classification (NCBI taxonomy): domain Eukaryota; kingdom Metazoa; phylum Arthropoda; class Insecta; order Coleoptera; family Chrysomelidae; genus Lochmaea; species Lochmaea crataegi. The sequence continues at coordinate 30,572,682 of OX387429.1, forward strand.
AGATGATTAAATCTTTGGTGGAAAGAAGAAAGAAATGGATATGGAAGGTATGCAAAGAAGTATGGGTACAACAAAAAATTCCAAGGGAATGGGAAAATAACTTAATAATACCCATCTTTAAAAAGGGAGATCAGACACAATGTGGGAATTACAGAGCAATCTGTTTGGCCCAAACTAGCTATAAAGTATACACAAAAATAATAGAAAAAAGATTAAGAAAATATGTAGAACCAAAATTAGGAGAAGAACAGGGAGCTTTTAGACCTGGAAGACAAACAAAGGATAATATTTATATACTGAGGAATATAATCGAAAGAAAAATGGAAGAGGGAGAAGAAATGTACCTTACATTTATAGATCTAAAAGCAGCCTTTGATACAGTAGATAGAAGGGAAGTATGGAGAACCCTGGAGGAATTGGATGTTCCACCCACCTCAATAAATATAATTAAAAGTGTATACCAGACAGTTAGAGTCAAGGTACAAATTGCAGGGCAAAGGTCAGAAGAATTTGAAATGTATAAGGGAATAAAACAAGGAGACAGTTTCAGCCCATTACTGTTTATAATAATCATGGATAAGATTGTGAAACGAACTAAAGAAAAATATAAGCAGCTGAATACTATAATGGGACACAGAAATTTAGAACCGATAAAAATAAGTAGTCTACTCTATGCAGATGATGTGGTCTCAGTAGCGAATACAAAGAAAAAAATGCAAAAACTACTGAATATTTGGACTAAAGAAATGGAGAACATGAAGATGGAGGTGAACATACATAAAACAAAAGTGATGATAATAAATGAAAAACAAGTAGATAATCAAAATAATAAAGAGAATAAATGCAAAAACCAGACGCTAGAAAAAGTAACAACATTTGAATATTTGGGAAGTATAGTAACAGAAGATGGAAAAATAGATGCAGAAATAACAAACAGAGCAAATAAATCAACAAAAATATACTACTCTCTAAATAAAACAATTCTTGGACATAAAGATATAGACTTGGAAGTGAAAATGAAAATTCATAATATGATAACAGTTCCTACAATATTATATGCAAGTGAAAATTGGACTGTGCGAAAAAAGGACGAAACTAGAATAAACGCCATAGAAATGAAACATCTAAGAAGAATTGCAGGGAAAACTAAATGGGATAGGATTAGAAATGACGTCATTAGGAAGACAACTAAACAGGAAATGATAACTGGTAAAATAAAAAAGAGACAACTTAGCTGGTATGGTCATATGGTAAGAATGGAACCAAATAGGTTAACTAAGAAAATAATGGAGACTGAGAATCCGGTCAAAAAACAGAGGGGTAGACCTAGAAGGGAATGGTTAGACCAAATACAAGAGATGGGTTTAGAAGGAGGAAAGACCATAGCAGAAATGAAAAACCTTGCAAGAGACAGAAAGACATGGAAGAAATGGGTACAGGATAAGGAATCCACATCCAACGCCTGAAAGGGCAAAAGGATCTAGAAAAGAAGAAGAAGAAATTCCCGTAAATTTTTTTTAAATTACAGGTTTTGCTTGGATCTTAACCTTTAGCGAATTTGATGTTGGTAGTCCCGACTCCAAATATAGATGTCACTAGTTTTGACGTCGTAGCCATTTTTTGGTACATAGTGGCCGATCTATTTGTGTATATTATATCTGGTTCCAATCATCCAACGTTTTTACACTTGCTTTGAAAACCAGGAATTTTTGACATTTCACACCATAAATCAATTCTCTTGGTTTTTTTGGTAAATTAGCGAGTGAAAGAGTCTTCACTGAATCTTTTTTTTTTTCGCTATAATATATGTTTATATGGATAGAAAGTGTTGTGTTAATTCGATGTGAAATTGATGTTTTATTGAGCTCAATGAAATAATTAGAAGACATTGATGTAGGTATTCAACTTTCATATTATTTATTTTTTTCCAGAATACAAAATCTGACAGATACTGTAATTGGCAAAAGTAAGGTGAAAGCAAGTATTTCTGTAGCCTATAGGATCTCCTCAAATTCGTTATCTTCCAACGCGAGACGCGACTGCAATTGTTGTAGGTATTCTTCGCGAAACCAACCTATAGAAACTCTGATTCATACTTGGAACAAAGAAATACGCCTATTGTCTAATGCAATAGTGACCCGTTATCCTACGTATAAAGAATACTAAGTTTATACTCAAATTATAGAACCGGCCCTCAAGCAGCTTACTACATGGGAGATTAGGTATTATCCAGCAACATACCATTGCAGAACACGTGACTTTGACTGGTCGGCCATATTGTGCTGGAGAACAACCAAATCGATTAATTAGCGTTGAACCTTGTGTTTTTCGCATCTACTTAGTTTCAAAATTTAGTCTTTGGTGTTATTTACACGAACTTGTGACAAATATATCTCGAAGTACAAGTTTCAAGTTCTTATTCACTGAGGGGGGCCAGTTTTGAAGCACTTATCCAAGCATCACGGCGTAGCACAAAGAGGTCATTTAAATAGTCACCTCGCTTCGTTAAAACAGCCGGAAATCTAATCTCTTTCTCTCCACATTCCACACTTAACAACACTACAAAACTATGGAATTTTTGATACCTTTAAGAACTACTTGTTATTTAAATTCTATCTATTATCCGTTGTTTACTTGTAAGCAATGAAAACTGAATAGAATGTGTGCCCTTCAGCAGAATATGGCCGACCTGTCAGTGATGTCATACTGGAATGGTCTATATGTTACCCGCTTATAATGTAGTTTTCTATCGATCAAGGAATTTTCAAACAAACATACATACAGAGTGATTCATTAAGGCTGTATCTCGGAAAACGTATGTCCTAGAATTTGGGGAAAAAATGCATCTATTCTAAAGTGGTGGGGGAAGTGTTATTTCGTTGACCTAAAAAAGTCTGTAGCTCTCCTATGCCTGGACCGATTTTTAAAATCATAGACTCCAATACTGAGAACATTGGAGGTATATTCCATAAACAAATAACAGCACGTTTTATTTTTCAATCGGCAACTAGACGGCATTTTGTAACACCTAGCTCTACTTACAGCTTACAAAAAGGCGAATAGGCTGACTTATTAACCTGTCAAAACCGCGAACTGATATCTCTTGTCATTCCAAAGATATTGGCATTTTTTGGTGAGTTTTGATGATTGTTGGCTCACCCAGTAAGTTGTATGAGAAATTATGTTGCTGAAATTGTTCTGAAAATAAAATAACAGGTAAAAACGCATAACAGAAATGTTGATTAACATTATATAATGAAACAAAACTAAGAAAGCTACTCACAACAGAAATTTAGAAAACGCACCTAAGTACTACCTAATTATTCTCCTGGAAGATATTACTATTTGAAACAGATTAGACATATGTTACCAACAAAAGGCTGCCCATCGCATTTTGCAGCAAATGTCCAGCTTTACTTAGATACTGCATTTTGAAATAAGTGGATTAGACGTGGGTGTATTTTTCAATTTCCAGTAGGGTGGGCCAAAAACAGCAAAAGAAAACGATTTAAAAAAATATATGATACAGTAGTGCAAAAAAGCTGTGATTTATGTTCGTAAGTTCTATGAAAAAAGGCTGTTTTACATAATTTTTAGCCGGGTCCCTAAGAAGCCAAAAGGGCCAATTTTGTATTTTTTTGTTTTTAACTTTAGGTACCGTCAAAAAATTTGATAATAGCGTCTTAAAGCTTCCATTAATTTTTTTTCTTTAAATAATAATATTTAGCCGGGCCCCAGAGGGTCTAAAAAGGAGTATTATGCAGCGATCGCATAAAAAGCTAGAAGCCCTAGTTATATGTGCAGCATTTTGCATGGTTTGATACTTTTTATACGCTGACTATTTTGATAACAAATGAAGAGAAGAATAAATAGTATTAAACCACCCCAGAGCTCACCGCGTGGAGGTAGCTGCACTCCGAGGTCCCCCCCCCCCCCTCCCACTCATTATAAAACTCACTCTGCCTTGTGCGTATCTATTGTTTTGTAGTATTGTCCTTCATTCTCAAACTTGGGCTATATTTTTCTTGCTTCCAATTTTGCTCTGATATACCCATCTCTTGATGTTTCACCACAAACTTTCAACGACGCCTCTGTTACAATTTTGACGCATATTTCTACCGCTTTCGTATGACATGGAAATGAGTCAATGATAATTGTTCCTTTCTCTTTAATAAGCTGTTGCAAGCAATTATCTGAAAGTTTTATTACCAATGTCGGCTCTGTAATGGTACATTTTTGCCAGTCAATAAGATTAGTGTAATCATCAGCTTCAAAATTAAGTTTAGGTAGCTTGAAAAATCGAACACGTTCATGTTTTTGTTGTCTAGCTTTTAATATCGTACGAATTGCCAATTCTCTTACGAAGTCACGGGGATCGAACATCATTGCTAATAATACATTTTCCGGGTGTAAAAAATAAGCATTAGTTGACACTACTCTTTCAAAAATCTTTTTGATATTAGTTGGAAACTCTCTAGATGCTTAAATTGCGTGCCAAAAGTGAATTGCCCCATAATGTAGCTGTGGTTTTGTCTTGATTTGAAACCACATTGGGGCGTAAACCTTTAAAATAAACGTGGTAATATATTTAAGATTACCTATCAGAGGGATTTTCAGTAGCTACATATAATCGTAGAAGCCTATTAGCTATGGTGAGCCAACGAGCATGGATCATTTTACCCGGATTTTCATTTGCCAAGTTATCCGGAATAATTCCAATACTAATAGCTGAACAAATTTGATATAAAAATTGTTGGTCCGTGCTCAAATCTGTCTTTGTAAGTTCCGGAAGTTGTGTGGTAATAGCTTCAAATTTTACCACTGTCCTTTTTTCGCAATCCTTATGAAGTATTCCTAAAGGTCCCGGGAAAGAATTTCTTCAGCATTTCCTGCAGTTTGTAAGGAAACGTGTCCAAAGTAATTGCCTTCAGGTTCCTGGATGAGTGAAATATGTTCTTCTTGCTTTGCAACACGTCGTCCATCTTCCTGAAATATCGTCTGATCTTTACGACCATCAAAATATAATCCCTGAATTGACGTAATCTGTACTGTTTTTGGATGAATCACTTTATTCACGTTGTTCTACCTGCGTAAAGTGGTGGGGACTAACAGGGAGGTCAACTAACAGACTATAGCACTGAAAATTGAATTTTTGGAGTTCAAGAACGATCTGGATGGTCTTCATCGATTGGGTAATATGTATATAGGATTAATTTTCAGAGACCCTGGGGCCCGCCTAAAAATAACGATAAAATTTGGTGTGTGTACATAAAATTACTTGGTCAATCGATTTTTTAATAACGTAAATAAAAATTTGAAAAACCAAAAATTTAATATTTGGGGGCCCCTGGGGCCCGACTAAAGATTGAAAATTTTTGTTGACATTTTTTGGGCATACATTAATAACAGGTATACAGCTTTTTAGAACTACGTTAACTTAATTTTTTTTTAAATGGATTTTTCGGCCCACCCTAATGTCCAGCAAGGTCACCAGACCTTACGGTTTTAGATTTTCACATATGGGGAAGAATCAAAGATTTAGTTTTTAAACCACGTCCAACTACTCGTAAGGATACGAAAGATAGAATTCGGGAAGCAGTTCGATGTATTTGCCTTGCTGAAATTAATTCCTATAGAAACACTGGATTTATGCATAAAAATTCAATTTTTTTTAGTATTATTCATTCGAATTAGTGATTTGACTTGGAAGTAATTAAGTGAAGTGGGGGCGGATCTCCAGGTATATTTATATTGCAAAATTAATAAAAATGTCGATTCTCAACTGAATTCTTCATTTTCTCAACAACTTTTACTTTTTAAAAGGAGCATGCAAAGATAAGTTTACGTAAAAAGGAGTTTCACAACTTTTAAAAACTGAAGGTTTCCAGTGAGATTTTAATTCATTTATAATCGACGAATTCCTGGGATAATATAATGAAAGCATGCACTTGGAACAAGTAATTACACACCTATCAAAGCATTCCTTAGCTTTTAAATTCCTGAAATTACACAAAACTACTTATTATGAATCTGGTACAAACAAACAAGGTATCTCATTTTTAGCTCTTTATTATTCTTTACTCCATGTTTCACATTCTTCTTATCTGAAATTGTAACAACGGTAATTCACTGGAATTCTCTCTGCACATATTCCACATGATATAAAATTAAAAACTCCATAAACTTCCATTATGCCGACAAAATTTAATTACTAATGAGTTTAAAACCCTTTTAAATTGTTGTTTCTAGAGATTCATTTAATTTTATGAAAAACCTCATTTTTTTAATAGGGTCGTCAGCTGTTTTCTTTTTTTCTCATGCTGCTTTTCCAACAACAAAAAACCATAGAGATACTACAGATGGAGGCAACAATACAGCTCGGAACCCGTCAGCTTATAAGAGAGAGATAGAAAATCAGAGGTTCAGGCTGTCGTTCTCTAATGGCACGTATACTATAGACGGAAGACAAAGACAGAAAAACCTCTGACGTTTGTCATTTTTTCTCTCACCGGAGTTCAGACGGACATTCCCACTTACACAGCGGCCTATGGCTTGTTGCCTCTATCTGTAGTATCTCTATGCTAAAAACAGTGTATTATTTGGCAATTTCGAGTATAAGTGCCGACCTGAAAACTAATCAGCAAACATGACTTGTTCTCAAACGCCACTAATTAGAAGCTAGTTTATCTATTCCTCTACAGTCAATTTTTGTTCACTGACAGGTGTTTAAGATGACATGGCAGTGAAAACGGCATTGTTTCAAAATTTGGAAAACTAGTGGCAACTCCGGACAATGAATATTCTAGAAGAGTAAACATACCTATAGTTTGTCAAGTCTATCTGCCCAACTAGCAATTCGACATCGTTAGCGAACTAATATATTTTATAATTGTTTTATTGACGCTTCGTAAAAACTTTTATGTTTTATAGAGTATAAATTCGCGATAAATTTGTTGCGCTTAACTGTTCTGTCACTAAAATTGTTTTGAAAACTTTCTTTCAGCAAAATTATAAAATAATTATAGAATAAGTTATAGAGCTATTTTATAAACATTCATAAAATACTTTTTATAGAGCATATTAGCTCTGAATGATACTTTGCTCTAAAAGCATTATATAATGGTGCTTTTTAGGATTAATTTATCGCTATGGAAGCAATAATAAAACTGTTTGGTTACGAACATATTTACTGATAATAAAATGGTTTTTTAATTGTTATTAATAAAAGTGGATTGCTTTCTGCAGCAGATTGGTATAAAAACGAGTAATTATAAAATTGTTGTTTTATAGTTTTACAAAAAATAGTTAAAAAACAAATATGTTGCATAAGGAGGTCTTTTAACTTTAAAATGTTAACACAACAATAATTATGAAACTGTTATAAAATAGCCTTCATTTTTATTTAGGCTAATGATATTTTTTGTTCGCACATACAAACAAAATGTCGTACAGTAGCTGGAAAAAAATTAAAAGAAGTGGTACATTTTACAGATAACAAAAAAGTAAATATCATGAGATCGTAAGTGATCCACAGATAGGAAACACTAGTGGCTCTAGCTTCAACACTCATTCAGAGACCTTGAAGATTAGCAATCGAAATGACTATACTCCAGCAGAGGAGACTGATAGACTCAACATTAATTGCGTTTCTCATCAGGCAATACCACTAAATGATGTTGAACGGGAAGCTGAAATAGAAAGTTGGATTGCTGAATTAGATTCTGATCCCGGCGATCAACATCATTCTGCAAGCAGTTTGTGCGAGATAGAAAAAAATGCAAAGCTAAGAGAAGACATATTTCCCATTTATCCCAAAAGAAGCTTTTCACTATACTTAATGAACGTATACCAAATTGTCTACCTCAAGATCCTCGAACTCTCTTAAAAACAAAAAAAAACAATTTTTTTAACGAAAGTTGGTATGTGAAACTACTGGCATAATGGTTTGGAATCAAGTTCAACAACAATAATATGTACCAATCACAAACTATTTTAGGTTAGGAAAACTTGCTTTGCATAGACCAATAATAAATCAGCTATGGAAGCCTTTTGTTTTATTAGATCATCATAAAAAGTTTTTATAAAACAACAATAAAAATCCGTTAACTGTTCGATAACTATCTCATTACACGGACAGCACCACAGAGCCACCTATAGATTTCGCACGTAACGTCACGTCCAACAAACATTAGGCATTATGGCTCGTACTCCCAGGACCGGAATTAATTAATTTGTATATTATTTTTTATACCACAGTTTCTATCAAATTTTGTTTCAACGTTTGACCATTCGTAACTTTTAAACATATTTTGTTTCAAAATACCTTGATTATACAGGGTAGCTACTATTTTGTTAACACAGGTAATAAAAAATAATTTTTAGTAATTTTTTTGGTAAATCACTATACCTATTGTAAACTTTAATTTAAGTTTTTTTTTTCATTATCATATTAATTTTAACCAGTAAATAAATAGTAAGTTAAAATCAGATTCAGCTTTTTTGATATAAAAAGAAAGAAAATGTAAAAACATCAAAGGGAAAGTAAATATGTTTTTGCTTTATTATTTCAAACGATATTCCACAATTTGAGATATTTTGTCCTGTTTTAGTATCTTTCTACAACTTTATAATTGTTTTTTCAAATTCTTATTAGACATTTATAAATGTTCTAAGAACTGTTTCATTACAGCAATAAACAACATCTATAGAGTATGTGTAACAGGCGATGTCTTTTATAATCTGCGCCAATTACATGCTTATAAGAGCTGCAAGAACATTGTGAAAGTGTTTATAGAACAGGGGCTGTTTTATAAAATACGTTCTGTAAACGTTCTAAAAGCCATTATAAAAGTTAAATTGTGAGTTGGGTGAAGCTACGGGGCATCGGTAAAAGGGGAGGAAACATGGCCGATATCAGTCATAAACGTACCAATAGCGTATGGTACCCATTTTATAATATAATTAAAAATAATAATAATTATTGTATAATAATTATATATAGAAACTGATTTATGCTTTGCTTTAAAGGTAAGGTATTTTTCAAAACACGGTACCTATTTGTTAAAAATCGTACTTGAATTCTATATGGATACGAAATAATAAGATACCAAGTAAAACTGAAAATACGAAGGAGAATATTGACATTATAAACGCCACTGGATAATCAATGTCAATCAATTGTCGAAGTGAGAGGGAAGAACACACGCACGCGCTTGCCAATAGGAAGTCAGGTGGTTACCTAGCAACGGGGGTTCGATAAATATTCACCAATTGAGTTAGTAGGAGGGCGTGGTAATTATGATTTTCGCACGACGTTGCCGGCTTGAAGGAAACCCATAACATATTTGGAAAAGTGTTCATCTTTTAATATTCAGAAATTGAAAAAATAATGTTAATAGACAAAATCCAATGAAACAAGCACATTAAAGAACTAACGTTTAATCATTATTGACATATTAGTAATAATAAAAAGTCCATTTACTAATTATTATCACTACATACTTAGCACTTTAGGTTTTTCATAGTTAAACGTGGCAATATCGAATGTTTTCGACCGTATTCCTTTCACAGCTTCAGTTATGTTTGCCAAACTATATGTATTATCTGATGCCAACATGAACAATGTTTAGTTATTTATTCTGTTGAAATCCACAGATGTTGCCATGTCCTATTATTTAAAAGTATTAATCATCCAATGAGTGGTATTAATAAAAATCAGTATTTACTTATAAGTATAAGCATCAGCATTAAGTAAATACTGAAATGTATATTAAAAAAAATGCTGATACTTAGAAGTATCTACTGATTATTCTTAAGTATTTTCTTATTTAGTCGAAATTTATTTACAAGAAAAAAATACAAAAAACTCATGTTTTCAAATCAGTTTACCTACACTTGATGTATACAAACCTGAAAGAATTTACTTTATTTATCAACCATCATGTCGTTTGTTTCGTCTGGAAGTGAAGAAAGTGGCAATGAGAGTATTGTTTAAAAAACTAAAGAGACGGATTTAACATTTGTGGCCAAATTTGTTCGGGATAACCCTATTATTTTAAATAAAGGAAAAACTCCCGCAATAAATAAAAGAAAACAACACTTCTTAGCCACGCTTGAACAACATTATGAGAGTAAGTTATCATGCCTTATTATAAAATGTTGTAAGTTACTATGAAAACGTTGTAGATAATTTTGGAAAACCTACCAATTTCAAAAAATAATAAAAAAAAATTAATAACCTGAAGGCGGCAGTAAAAAAAGACTGATGCCAACATAACTGGGAATAGAAAGATAAAGCTAAGTGCAGCAGAACAATTCATGTACACGGCACTACAGGGGGATCAAGAGGAGTGCAATCCTATTCTTAACAAAATACCTGGTGTTATGGTCTGACTTTCAAATAAAATCTTTTCGTAATATGCATTCACCAGTTGACTAAAAATTAATATTTTGGACACTCTGTATAACTAATAAATTTACAAATGCTTCGGTTATCGGTAGAACTCGTGTCTTCTCCGAGTGGCTGGTATTAATCTACGAATCTAATGAAATTGTTTCGCTACGAGAACGGTGTTTCTTGTTCACAGTATATATGTATAATGCTGTAGTATCGATAAGGTAGGAGAATTTAGGAAATTTGGACGTACTTCTTTTGTTTCCCCATTGTGCTCGACAACTACAGGTTACCAACTGGAATAATTTAATAGCTAGATTTTAATTGTTTTTATTAACGGATTTTTGGATATTTCGAATTTTATATTATTGGATATTTCGAATTTTATATTATTGGATATTGTGGTATGACTGTTTTGAAGCCATCTTTTCTATGGCAACGGGGAGAAGGTGATACAGTTTTGGAGAACGAAAGGTTCGGTGCTTAGTGCGAGTTATTTTATTAGTTAAATTTTCGATTAGTTACCCTAATTAGGGGATATAAATTCGCATAAGTTGCTTGGAAATCCGACTATTTTGGGTAGTTTGTTTGGAAGTCGTTTTTTCCGCCGTTGAGGGATTATTTCACACCGGATCCACGATTCATTAAGATCGAATCAACCTCCTTTCAAAACCTGCCAGAATCCACCATTTTGTGAGCCTATTGGTGGAGGTTGTCCATTGATGGTTTCACAGGGCTGGACATGGGAATTTTGCGAACCCTCATTGATAAATTGAGGTAAGATATTTTTAGTTTTTACAAAACTAAAACTCTCTAGATGGTGAGATTGATTTTTTTTTTCTCTCTCCTTATTGTAGGGTTTTTCTGTTGTGTCCTTATTTCTACGCTTTACTCTTCCTTCTACTGTTGGGGTTTTAATTTGGGACCCTTTTGGTTGTCTGGATTGGATTTCGTCCCAGATTTCACACCTGGTTCGACCTGTTTTACGACATCAGAGAATCTTCACAGCCGAGACGATGCCTGGAAATTTACCAGTTTTCTACTCCCGAGAGTGACCTTGTGGGTGGCTGGACCTCCAAATTTGTGAAAACTAAGTACAAAAAAAAAGAACTTGATTTTACGTTTTATTATCGTTTTAAGATTCTCAGTTTCAAACACGAGTTTAAGTGATTATTAGTTATACCCAATAATTTCAATTTGGACGGTTGTAAAATTGTCTTGATTTGGATTGCAATTTTAAATTCAAAGCCTTTATAATTGCGGTAGTATTATGATGTAGTTTATTATTCGGCTTTTGGCATTTATAGGTAGGTTTATGGTACATGTAAAGCTGGTATGATCATACTTGTCTACACCTCTATCACCTACTAAACGATTATTTTTTTGTTTTATACCTACGATATTTTCTTTTTGGATAACAAATATTTGTGACATATTTCGACTGATTTTGATTTAATTGTGATTCAATTTTGACTTATTTTTGATACATTTCTTGTATTTACTTGTAACAGGAGCGTCGTATTGCCGATTATCTTATTTAGCAATAAAAGATTGGCCTGTACTAGTTGGACTATTTATTTATACGTTATTTGTATCTATATATATATTTTTCCGCGTTTTGGCTACTTGTATAACATTTCTTTTACGATCGCCTTCAGCATAATAGCTTCTAAAAACTCGGTGGCGCCTATTCACGGATTTGACATAACCAGATGACCAAGGAAACTATAATACAAAGAACCCTATATTATTTATTCCCTGAGGTATAGTTCTCAATTATTTTCCTCCAGATATAGTTTAATCGCTTCAAGTATACTTTTATTTAGCCTGGGCCACCATCGGCGATAACGCCTTATATAAGCAGCGATTATTTGTTTTCTACAGTATTGAAAAAAATAGGTAAATGCATATTTTCCGTGCCTTTAAATACATGGGATACAATATTATGCTGATAGTTCAATTCGGTATACTGTGTGTTTTAGTAATAACTTGTAGTTATTGACAATTTTGTTCCCCTGCGGTTTCGTTTAAAATCACTTGTAACAATTGACCCCTTGGGTAAAGGTTACAACTTTACGGTTCTGTGGAACCCTAATAACTGGCGCCCAACCTATTTGTGAATTTGAGTGTATAAATTATTGTTCTTTGGTCATATTCTATTTCTCGATTTTGACAGTTTGGTGGTGAGAATCTTAAACAATTTTTTTTATTGATTATTTTACAAAAGTATTTCCATTTTCATCTTGGGGTATTTTTTTTTTGGTTATTGTTGAACAAAATGTTTCAAATACAGGTGAATAACCTGGTAAGAGATGAACTAGAGTACGAATTATCAGTGAGGGGTATTTCCGATCAGGGAAATGTTGACTCATTGCGGAAACACCTTAGAAGTATTTTAGCTTTAGAAAAATCCAATAGTCCCCTTAAGGGAAAATGTAATTTGGATCCTAAATTGGAGATTACAGAATGTCAGAAAAAATTAGATGAATTGCGTGATCATGTTTCTTCCTTTAGTGGTTCTTCAAGCCAAGTTAAAAAAATTGAAACAAAGTTCGCTCATTTAATGGGTAGAATTGGGAGAATTTCAGAAGATGATGATAGTATTTCCGAAGATAGGTCAAAATTACTAATTTCTTTATCAGAACTTGTTCCGGATTACCAGAATAAAGTTAAGCTTTTTGAGGATAAGGGTAGTAATTCCGTACCTAGTGATCCTAATCTTGGTACTCAGTCTCCTAGCCAAACCTCAACCAATAGCAGTGCAAATACTTCTAGTTTACATCAAATAACTATGCCTGGTCAACAATTTAGCAGTGTTAAGTCAGTTCCTGTATATAAATGGGATTTAAAATTTTCCAGTAATTCTGGATTGAGTTTTAATTCTTTTTTGCAGCGAGTAGAAGAATTAAGTGGGTCTCGACAGGTTAGTAAGGCTGAACTATTTTTATCAGCCCATGATTTATTCGAGGGTGATGCTTTAAATTTTTATCATATGGTAGTTAAATATGCAAATGATTGGGATACTCTAATAGGTCTCATGAGAGAGCAGTTTGTACCTTCACATATTAGTGACCAGCTTTGGAAACAAATTTTAAATAGAACTCAGGGTCCTGACGAACCAATTGGGTTGTATGTTGCAGCTATGAGTAAACTTTTTGACAGGATGCCTGTTCCGGTTTCGGATGATTTGAGATTAAAGGTTTTGAAGTCTAATATTCTCCCATTTTACCAAGAGCGTCTTACATTTCAAACTATAAACACCCCTTTCGATTTAATTGAGCTCTGCAGGAAACTAGAGGAAACAAAGATTAATATCGAACAATATAGTCCCCCTAAGCCTGGTAATTTGTCATTGGAACCTGATTTGGATTATGGGGCTACTCCTGAAAATAAGCCACTAGTAGTTAGGGAAGTTTCTGTTTCTTCAGGTAGCAATACTAACTCAATATACCCTCAAGGGAACTCTACAACTTTTCAAAGGAGTATCGCACCTCGAACATGTTTTAAGTGTGATCAGCCTAATCATTTAGCGAAACATTGCACTTCAGGTATAATTAGATGTTTCTCTTGTAAAAAGGTTGGTTTTACTAAGAGGACTTGTCCAGATTGCCAAAATTCATCGGGAAACTTCACACGAAGTCAATCGTAGGTCGGAGATTGTCTTCGCTTACCAAATCGACCATAGATTACTCTAGTTGTAAGGAAAAATTCGTCTTAGATTATATCTTATCTCATGTAGGCCCTGGTGAATGTCCTTATCTTAAGATTAGTATTCTAGGTCAAAAACTCTATGGTTTATTAGATTCTGGTGCTAACAAAATTTTTCTTGGCTCTCTTGGCTGGCAAAAGCTTAAAAATTTAGGATTAGTATTGGATCAGAATCGTAAAACCTTGTGTACTGTGGCGTCCAACGACACATGTGAATGTATTGGGGTTATATCAGCCCCTATTCAAGTGAGAAATGTTGTAAAAATATTTGATATTTTTGTTGTTCCTAAACTTCGTCATGAAATTATTTTGGGGATCGATTTTTGGCAAACAATGGGTATAGTTCCTGATATGCGTCGTGGAGAATGGTTTTTTTTGTCTGAAATATTAAGTACACCGCAAATTAATCATATTCATGGTGAAGATGATTTAACTTTTGAACAAAAGCAATGTCTGAATGAGGTGATTTCAGAGTATTTTGATAAAATTGGCGATAAGCTTGGTTGCACTTCTGCAGTTAAGCATAAGATAGTTACGTCTAGCCCCCCGATAAAACAACGGTATTACCCTGTTTCTCCTTTCAAACAAAAATTAATTGATGAACAGTTAGATGAAATGTTGACTAATGGAATTGTTGAACCCTCTAAGTCAGCTTGGTCATCTCCCGTGTTGCTTGTTCCGAAATCCAACGAAGAACAGCGCTTTTGTGTTGACTTTAGGAAATTAAATGCTGTGTCTCAGCGTGATGCTTACCCGCTGCCATACATTTCAAACATTTTGGATAAACTAGGTGGGGCTCGGTTTATGTCATCGTTAGACCTAAAAAGTGCTTACTGGCAAGTTGCGTTGGAAGAAAATAGCAAGCAATATACCGCGTTTACAGTCCCAGGGCGTGGCTTATTTCAATTTACTAGACTACCTTTTGGTCTCCACAATGCACCAGCAACATTTCAGCGGTTGATAGACACTATTTTGGGTCCAGAATTGGATAAATATGTTTTTTTGCTATCTGGATGACATTATTGTGGTTACACCTGATTTTGATACTCATATAAATATTTTAAAAGAAGTTTTTACGCGTTTGCTTTCTAATGGTTTGACGTTAAATAGGGAAAAAAGCAAGTTTTGTCGTGATGAATTGAAGTATCTTGGTTACTTAGTCAATAGGCAAGGTATTTCTGTAGACCCAGGTAAAGTAGAAGCTATTACCAATTTAGCGGTGCCTAAAAACGTTCGAGACATACGAAGAGTGATTGGTATGATTTCGTACTACAGAAGATGTATTCCTTCATTCTCTGACGTCATATCACCCCTTACTAGACTTCTTCGCAACGGTGTGAAATTTAATTGGGACGAGGATTGTCGTAAATCATTCGAAAATATTAAAAATGCTCTTGTGTCTGCTCCAATTTTGGATTGTCCTAATTTTGATCATGGCTTTATATTGCAAACGGATGCTTCGTCATTTGGTGTTGGTGCGGTCCTTACACAATTTTACGACAACCGTGAGCATGTTGTGTGCTACGTTTCTCGAACATTGAGTCGTACTGAACGGGTATATAGTGCTACAGAACGCGAACTACTGGCGGTAATTTGGAGTGCAGAGAAACTTCGTTGTTACTTGGAGAATTCGAAATTTCAGGTTATCACCGATCATTTTAGTTTAAAGTGGTTGCACAACCTGAAAAACCCTCAAGGTCGCTTGGGTCGTTGGTGTTTAAGGCTTCAACAATTTGATTTTGAAGTGATCCACCGCAAAGGAAAAGAACACGTAGTCCCTGATACTCTCAGTCGAGCAGTGGTCGATGATCCGGATTCTGTAAGTGGCGAGCTTGAAATATCTGTGATACAAATTGGTGAAGTAAAAGATAGGTGGTATCTTAATATGTTGGATAGAGTGGAAGCTAATCCTCTCTTATTTCCTTGTTGGCGTGTGTCTGGAGATAAATTATATAAAAGGGTTAATCTCGATTTTCCTGAAATTCGTAATGATGACGACTTTTGGAAGTTGGTGGTTCCTAAACAAAATCGTAAGGAGGTTTTATCATCGTGTCATGATACAACCGTGGGTGGTCATCTTGGTGTTCACAAAACATTCCACAAAGTAGCTAGACTGTATTACTGGCCATGCCTAAAGGCTGATGTGGCTAAGTTTATAAAGGGCTGTGTAACTTGTCAACAAGTTAAGCCAGAACAAAAACTACCTGGTGGATTAATGGGAAGTGCTGTTATTGCAGCTCGCTGTTGGCAAATTATTAGTATGGATCTTTTTGGCCCCTTACCAAAAAGCAAGTCTGGTAATATGCATATTTTCGTAGTTACTGATACCTTCAGTAAGTTTAACTTGTTTTTCCCTATTCGAAAGGCCAATACCAAAACAATAATTCAACTATTAGAAGATAGAATTTTCTTTTCTTATGGAGTACCTGAGTTAATCAGATGTGACAATGGGCCCCAATTTAAAAGCATTGACTTTATGGGCCTTAAATCAAAATTTGGTCTAAGAATATTATGTAATCCAAATTATCATCCCTCATCCAATTTAACGGAACGAGTGAATAGAGTTATGAAAACAATATTATCATCTTTTGTGTCTGAAAATCAGAGAGATTGGGATGTTGATCTTTCTGCATTCGCTTGTGCAGTTAACACAGCTAAACATGCTGTAACTGGCCAAACTTCATACTTTATAAATTTTGGTACTGAGAAGCTCCATGGTTCCGAACATTGCTCTAAATTCCAGGACTCGAATAGTCTTCCTGTAGATCTCGGTCAAAAACTAACAACCTTGGCAAAGCTGCGAGAAGGTGTTGTGAAGAAAATGGAAAAAGCTCACGACCAGGCTAAAAAGCAATACGATCTAAGACGTCGTAACGTGGAATTTGCAATTGGCGATTTAGTTTGGAAGAAAAAGTTTACATTGTCTGATGCTGGTAATTATTATACAGCGAAACTAGGTGGAAAGTTTGAAGGTCCTTTTAGAATTTTCAAAAAATGGGGTTACTGCGTATATGAATTTGAAGACTTACAGGGTAAATCAAAAGGTCGTTGGCACACGCAAGACCTGAAACCTTATCACGAAGCTGATTACAAGTGAATTTACAGTGTAAATCCTTTGGGGAGGGGGTAGTGTTATGGTCTGACTTTCAAATAAAATCTTTTCGTAATATGCATTCACCAGTTGACTTAAAATTAATATTTTGGACACTCTGTATAACTAATAAATTTACAAATGCTTCGGTTATCGGTAGAA
This sequence comes from Lochmaea crataegi, assembly GCA_947563755.1. Taxonomy (NCBI): domain Eukaryota; kingdom Metazoa; phylum Arthropoda; class Insecta; order Coleoptera; family Chrysomelidae; genus Lochmaea; species Lochmaea crataegi. Next base: position 30,590,036 of record OX387429.1, read on the forward strand.
CTCGTGTCTTCTCCGAGTGGCTGGTATTAATCTACGAATCTAATGAAATTGTTTCGCTACGAGAACGGTGTTTCGTGTTCACAGTATATATGTATAATGCTGTAGTATCGATAAGGTAGGAGAATTTAGGAAATTTGGACGTACTTCTTTTGTTTCCCCATTGTGCTCGACAACTACAGGTTACCAACTGGAATAATTTAATAGCTAGATTTTAATTGTTTTTATTAACGGATTTTTGGATATTTCGAATTTTATATTATTGGATATTTCGAACTTTATATTATTGGATATTGTGGTATGACTGTTTTGAAGCCATCTTTTCTATGGCAACGGGGAGAAGGTGATACAGTTTTGGAGAACGAAAGGTTCGGTGCTTAGTGCGAGTTATTTTATTAGTTAAATTTTCGATTAGTTACCCTAATTAGGGGATATTAATTCGCATAAGTTGCTTGGAAATCCGACTATTTTGGGTAGTTTGTTTGGAAGTCGTTTTTTCCGCCGTTGAGAGATTATTTCACACCGGATCCACGATTCATTAAGATCGAATCAACCTCCTTTCAAAACCTGCCAGAATCCACCATTTTGTGAGCCTATTGGTGGAGGTTGTCCATTGATGGTTTCACAGGGCTGGACATGGGAATTTTGCGAACCCTCATTGATAAATTGAGGTAAGATATTTTTAGTTTTTACAAAACTAAAACTCTCTAGATGGTGAGATTGATTTTTTTTTTTCTCTCTCCTTATTGTAGGGTTTTTCTGTTGTGTCCTTATTTCTACGCTTTACTCTTCCTTCTACTGTTGGGGTTTTAATTTGGGACCCTTTTGGTTGTCTGGATTGGATTTCGTCCCAGATTTCACACCTGGTTCGACCTGTTTTACGACATCAGAGAATCTTCACAGCCGAGACGATGCCTGGAAATTTACCAGTTTTCTACTCCCGAGAGTGACCTTGTGGGTGGTGGCTGGACCTCCAAATTTGTGAAAGCTAAGTACAAAAAAAAAGAACTTGATTTTACGTTTTATTATCGTTTCAAGATTCTCAGTTTCAAACACGAGTTTAAGTGATTATTAGTTATACCAAATAATTTCAATTTGGACGGTTGTAAAATTGTCTTGATTTGGATTGCAATTTTAAATTCAAAGCCTTTATAATTGCGGTAGTATTATGATGTAGTTTATTATTCGGCTTTTGGCATTTATAGGTAGGTTTATGGTACATGTAAAGCTGGTATGATCATACTTGTCTACACCTCTATCACCTACTAAACGATTATTCTTTTGTTTTATACCTACGATATTTTCTTTTTGGATAACAAATATTTGTGACATATTTCGACTGATTTTGATTTAATTGTGATTCAATTTTGACTTATTTTTGATACATTTCTTGTATTTACTTGTAACAGGAGCGTCGTATTGCCGATTATCTTATTAAGCAATAAAAGATTGGCCTGTACTAGTTGGACTATTTATTTATACGTTATTTGTATCTATATATATATATATATATAGCGTTTTGGCTACTTGTATAACATTTCTTTTACGATCGCCTTCAGCATAATAGCTTCTAAAAACTCGGTGGCGCCTATTCACGGATTTGACATAACCAGATGACCAAGGAAACTATAATACAAAGAACCCTATATTATTTATTCCCTGAGGTATAGTTCTCAATTATTTTCCTCCAGATATAGTTTAATCGCTTCAAGTATACTCTTATTTAGCCTGGGCCACCATCGGCGATAACGCCTTATATAAGCAGCGATTATTTGTTTTCTACAGTATTGAAAAAAATAGGTAAATGCATATTTTCCGTGCCTTTAAATACATGGGATACAATATTATGCTGATAGTTCAATTCGGTATACTGTGTGTTTTAGTAATAACTTGTAGTTATTGACAATTTTGTTCCCCTGCGGTTTCGTTTAAAATCACTAGTAACAATTGACCCCTTGGGTAAAGGTTACAACTTTACGGTTCTGTGGAACCCTAATACTGGTAAAATAATTAATTTTTATTATATGTATATAAGCTAGTGAAATATTTCGTTTCAGGACATGTTGCAGTTGGAATCCCTTCTGACGAACAAAAAGAAAAACAGCCCGATGAAGTGACAGGTCCGTCAGTCGCTTCAGTGTCCCCTTTAACACTGCCACCACCGTTACCTGCACGTCCAAAGCGGCAAAAAATTATAGGATAGTACGAAACGGAGGAAACACGTAATTGAGGCACCATGGAACTACAAAGATTGGTGCTTTTGAAGCAACTGCATGTTCTAAACCTTAAAAAGGCAAAGCTGGAGAAAGAGTTAAATAAAGATCATGTTGTAAGAGAAGGAGAGAAAAATTACACTATTTTGTAATTAAATATGTATTTTCAATTTAATAAAAATTATCTTAGTTATTTTGATTGGCGTAAATAATTGTAGCTAAACTGTTTCGTATGACTTGACCTTCCCTTCGAAGTTCAATAAGTCCAACAGGTTCTTCTTCGTCTTCATCTTCATCGTCTGGATGTAAGCCTTCTTCAATTTCAAACACTTCTTCATCTTTTGAATATTCTCCAATATTATGAAGATCACAACATGCTATAATAATGGATGGCACTTGGTAGTCTAATTGTATTTTCTAATAAAGGGAATCATTGCTTTAACTGTCCGAAGCATCTTTCGATAATTACACGTTCATTTTTCGAAAGGTTGTTATATGCTACTTCTTCTGCAGTTCTTGGTTCTCTAAATGGGACCATTAAACATTTTTCAATATCATATCCCTTATCTCCTAACAATACTGCATTGCCAAATGTTCTTAATACAGATGTGACTGTTCCTCCAAATCATGCTATCATGTACAGAACCTGGCCATTCTGCACTGACACTTGTAAATAACTCATCGGCGTTACATGTTGCTTGTACATTTATTGCGAGAAATTGTTTGCGACAAATGTATTCGTTACCATGATGATTTTCCCCAACTTTTTTATTTCCTATCAACGTACAATCAATTGCACCTATAGCAGCTGGAAAGCGAAATTTTGCTCGCCATTTTTGTTTTTCCTGTTGTATCGCTTCATAGTCCTGCGGTTTCAAAGGTTATATAATTAAATAGATAACAAAAAAAGTACAACCATACATGAGGAAACTTTATCCAAATATGAGATTTTTCAATAATTTTTTGGCTCACAAGATGTACCACATTTGATACCGTTGGTTGACTTACACCAATATCTTCTGCTACACCAATCTAGAAGCCTAAATCCAAATTTAACAAAAAGTTAAATAATAACATAATATATTAATATTTGCCAGTATACTAAGGAAAGTAAAAGACCTATCAGCAATATATCGCAAAAAGATTTTCATTTTGGTAATATTGTCTATGGCACCGCCTCTGGTTTCCCCGGTATCAATGTCAAAAAAATGTGTTGTCAACCTTGCCACACTTTCGGAGTTAAAACGATACAATTTCACATAATCTCGATCACGAGGATCTTCTCGTCTGATTTTATAAACTTTTGGAGCTCGTTGCACGACAAACATTTTTTAAACAAATGGGTATACACTTTCAGCAAGAAATATCAGCATACTAAGAAGCAGACTTAAAAATTTGTAAGAACATACTTAATTTAATAAGTATATCGTTTATTAATATAGATTTAAGTAAGAACTAGTCAGCATAAGTACAAACTTATACTCTCTCAGTACATACTTTAAGTATCAGTTTGTACTTAAACTTTAATAATATACTTTTTAGTATTAACTTATGAGACCGTAAGTATTAAGTATCTACTGATTTTTATTAATACCACTGTGACTTGAATTTTTTTGTGGTTACTTAATACAATGTTCTTCAATACTTATTATATAATTGACACAGACGTATGAAAAGCGATTTATTTTTCTTTGATTGATACACAAAACTTCATTTATACATGAGTGGATGCTTATAAACCATTATGTCAATCTGAAGGTTTCTGTAATTCTGAATTTTTCAGTAAATGTGACAACACCCCTTAATTGCTCACGTTTTTCGACAAATATTTGTTTGGATTTTGACTGAATCTTCTATGGTTGTTGTGTTTAGCTGTAGTAGGTATCGTTAAGAAATTTGAATGTTGATCAATCAAGAATCTTTTATTTATTTGTTGAATTATATTCAGGCGAATCGTTGTGTAGTGTATAAAAAAATGTATAAGTATTGGTGTTTACAATACATCGTTTTACAGGTAAGTAACAAGTTCTGAACAGTTCTATAGTTCTGAAACTACCAGTGTCGTATCATTTGATGTATAAATACCATTTATAGTTCATATAACAGCCTTTTTGGTGTGCGTCATCGTTTGTGACGTATATCCGGGTTTTGGGTATGTCGATATTCAATTTGTTATTTTGACATATAGCTAACCTTTAATTTGATGAATAAAATCATCAGGATCGTATTCAGCCAAATTTGAAAAGGCTATGAAATTAATAATACTTGGGGTATGAAAACACTGCAAAATAAAACAAATTGTATATTTAATTTACATGTTAAAATAATTTAATATTGGTAAATATAGTCCTGCATTTGAATAAAGAAAATGCTGACAATAAGATCAATAATTCATTCTGACATAATAAATTTATTAAAAGTGTGCTTAAATCAAAATTATTTTCATTTCAAAGGAGAGATTTATAGTAGTAAAGATGGTTTGATTATGGGCAACCCCCTCAGTCCCCTATTAGCTGGAATTTTCATGGATAATATGAAAAAATAATTCATAAACACCCCCTTAGTAAAAAATGTATGTACTGGCACCGTTATGTAGATGACATATTAGCGAGCTTCACTGGCACTACTAGACAACTAGATAGCTTCATTACTTATATTAACTCAATTCATAGCAATATAAAATTTACCGTAGAACATGAAGAAAATAAGTCTATAAACTTTTTAGACCTTTCAATTTCAAATATAAACAATAAACATGATTTTTCTATATTTCGCAAACCATCACATACAGACATTACTATTCATAATGGTTCGGTCCACCCATTCAGCCATAAATTAGCAGCTTTCAATAGTATGATTCACAGACTTTTAACAGTCCCATTAAACAATCATAATTTCAACAAAGAACTAAATATCATTAAGCAAATAGCAGTTAATAATAATTACGATCCAAACTTAATTGACAATATCATAAATAAAAAGATGAAGAAACGCACTTAAGAACAAGTATATCCTTCAGATAAAAATAAAAATAATCAATTTAAAAGCTTAACATTCTTTGGAACACCATCCTCAAAAATCAAAATCATTTTTAGAATCTTTAAATATGAATATTTGCTTTAAAACCGACTACAATCTATCTAAATTCATTAAAAATAACAAATCTAAATCCTCAAAATTAAACAAATCAGGTGTTTATAAATTAAAATGTGGTAACGACAACTGAGACAAAATTTATATCGGTAGAACTTTTAGGAACTTTAAAACTAGAATTTCAGAACACAAACGCAGCTATGACAATAACAAATTAGATTCCAACTATTCAAATCATCTATTAACAAACCAACACACTTTCGACTCAAATTTTGAAATTTTGCATGTAGAACCCAAATCCTTTAAATTAAATCTTTTAGAAGCCCTCGAGATTAACAAAAACAAATATTCCGGTAATCTGCTTAACGACCAAATAGATATCAATCATTCTCCCTTATTAAACCTATTTACCTAGAAAATGTGATAGTTGTTGATAAATTTCCCAGGTACTCTTTTTCAATACCTTTGTAACTTTCTTAGAATTGCGTATTTAGACACTTTTTGTACTTATCCCTATTTAAATATATTATAATACTTTTGTCAATATCTTAGAATTCCGTATTTAGGCACTTTTTGTACTTATCCCCATTTTTAATACTTTTGTCAATATCTTAGTAGCTTGTAGCTTCACTAGTTTGAAAAAGCTACTGTGTAGCGAAACGCGTCACTAATTTTAATTTGAACTTTAGTTCAAAATAAATAATGAAGATTTAAACAAATTTATTTGTTTTATTTCATCGATCAATATTCACTTTTCATAAATAATAATTTACCGTAAACAACAAAGTACAGTCCTGATGAGAACTGTCAGTTGGACATTGGAAAAATACGTAAGACACGAAAGGAACGTCTGCATAGTATTTTGAACGAAGTAATCTCGCCCGATTGATAGGTCGCGTTTGCGCGTAATCTAAACATCAACCAATCAAATTTTTGTAAGTCAAAGATTAGGGTTAACGTTTGTACTACGTTTAAACGGTTCATTATTGTGATATTTTGATTAGGATTAATCACAGACCTGCCTTTTTTTCCATTTCTTCCAACGTAATGTGTTAGAAAGACATTAACAATCAATCACGCACACCAAGAAGGGTATTATATGAACTTTACATCCATTCTAATAAGAATACAATAAGTTCTGTATGGTATTGTTGTGCTTCAGACAACCAAGAAACTATAGTATATGCGTTTTTGGATTTAAAGAGAGCTTTTGACAATACTCCATTTGGGGCTGTCAAAAGTAAAAAGGGCATTAAAGATAATGTATAGACAGCACAACATTCAAATGGATGTGGGAAATGCTCACCACAAGAGTAGCAGAGACAAAGACGAGTAAAGACATTGTCTCCATCTGCACAACGAGCAGACGTCCACAGGGAGAAGTAGCGTCTCCGTTAATGTAGAGCCCGTCGGTTGACGAACTCCTGTGAGGTTTGACCTACCTCGGAATATCCTGATAAGAATATGCCGATGACATTGTCATAACAGCCAGGGTAAAGTTCGAGAATACCCTTTGTGACATCATACAAAGGGGTCTGAATTATACAAATAGCTGGTGTAGGCAAGTGGGACTTAAACTCAACCCTACCATCTAATAACCTCCACTAAGAAAAGAAAACTTAACCTCAAAACAATCAAACTTCATGGATCCGGGGTTGAAGAAGTCAAATATCTAGCAAATATCCAGGTACTGAAATAATAACGCAGCCGCAATATTCAGTTAGGCAAATATTTAGCAGAGAACAGGAAGCTGATCTTGGCGAGTATTTACAAATATGAAGTAAAATGGCGTATGGATTATCAACTGTAGCTTTAAGATAATTAGCCTATGATGAAAAAATTGCTGGCAAAGTATGGATGAGAGGTTTCTTATATCGCATCCAGAAACTAAGTATCAGAAAACCTGAAGCTTGCAGTCTATCTAGACTAACATCGTTCAACAAGCACAATTTTGCAGTATTTTTTAATAACCTGGAGTCCATTTTGAAACGATTTCCACAGTTAGCAGATGGATCACGAGTCTTCAACTTGGACGAAACCGGCCTGTCTACAGCCCAAAAACCCAAAAAGGTCATTGCACACAAGGGAGTAAAGCAACTAAACCAGAGCATTAGTGGCGAGAGGAGAGAACTAGTAACGCACTTGATGGGTATTCCAGGTGCAAGAGCATTAATACCCCCAGTAATGATTTCTACTAGAAAAAATTTGATTAATGGGGCACCAACTGGAACACTTGGCCTAGCTCATTCATCCGGGTGGATGACAGCAGAACTATTTGTTTCTGTAATGGAAAATTTCATCAAATATACAAGTTGAACAAAATATAACCCCACTTTACTCATATGTGATTACCACGAGTCTCATATGGGTATTCAAGTTTTAAACATGGCCAAGCAGCATAGAGTCATAATGTTAACACTGCCCCCGCACTGTAGCCATAAGATGCAACTTTTAGATGTAACAGTCTTTGGGCCATTGAAGGTATACTACTTTGCAGAAGTCGATATCTGGCTGGCTAAAAATATAAAAATGAATAATTAAATATAAATGTAAAATCACAACAACACAATTGAATTTGTGGGTGAGGATGTTTCTTCTTCTTAGTTTCTTATTTTGTTTATTTCGCAATTCGGGATATCTGGCAGCTTTTCGGGTGTCGTCAGCGTGTATCGGGTGATACTTCACTAGGTGCACGTAGGAGGCCGTATCCTTACGATCGACGTATCTCCTAACGCAGTGAAAATTTAAACTGCGCATGCGTAGCTGTCATTACATTGTGACGCTGTTCAAATGACAAGTGGTTGCTTTCGCGAGACTTATTCTAGGGAAAGTTCTCACAAGTGAAATTCAATTTAAAAATTCACATAATCTTTTTTTGTATCTTCAAGATTAATTGAATAAAAATTATTTTAACTATGTATAGAGATCATCAATTTGTTCCCTAACATTATTTAAAATAAGTTGAAACAACGCCTGGTGTGATATTAATTGTTGATCAATTTATTATTTATGAAATCAAAGGGAAATTGAATTATGCCAGAGAAACAATAATTCATATGTTTGGGCGTAGCATATAGCTGATAGAGAATTACATCTATAAATTATATCCAAGCAAATACAGACTGCATATATATTAGTTCGTATTTGTGTTGGGTTGATTATGTTTTGTATCATCAATTTAGGAAATATTTATTTTTGTAAAAATGAGAATAGCGGTTTTTGTCTGAAAACAAAAAGATTTTAGTTTTATATAAAAACTTAGCCTGTAACCCAGCAGTGTATGATTGAGACACCATCGTGGCACAAAAATAGTTTCAAGTACTAAAAGAGATTGCAAAAAAAGTAGGTCTACAGACTTTCTCTGAAAAACTGAGTATATGACTAATATTAGATTGGCTCTGAAATTCTTAAACACGAAATATGCGGAAGTTAAAAGGGTTTCCTTTTTTAAATACCCCGGTGAAGTTATATAGGATTCGAGCCTTAAGAAATTTTCAAGTGAAGCCCGCTTTCAGGCTAACACAAAGCATCATTAAAAATAAACAATTGTAGCCTCAGGGTAAGTGCACAACGGAGCTGTGATACTAAATACTCGCAGCGATGATAACGGTATTTTAACAGCGCTTAGAGAATAAAATAATGTATTTAAATGGGTGCGTGCATAACGTAGCCGAGGGTAAATTGTTGAAGTCCGAAGTTATAATCGTTTATAATTTACGGAAAGGATGATACCATTCGTCGGCGAGCTGCAATGCGAATAGAGGTAAAATTGAATTTAGGAAAATTTATTGTTGAAATTTTCAAAAGAGATTGCTCATGGAATCAAGCGCATCCAGATCACCATAACAGATATGTTTGGAAATAATGAAAGGAGAAGTGTCGTTAGCTGTAAATTTTGTTGAGCAGTGTACCATAGAAGTATTTTTCATGTTTTATTGAATAAACGATGAACTAAAATAAACTTTATTGTTCTTCTGGTTTTACAGCATATCATTTATTGAAAACAACTTATGTACATCGATTATTTGACATTGACATGTATGTCACAGAATATAAGGTGCGTTTCTTGTTACTATTATAAGGTGGAACTAATTTGATTGTCTCAAGACCCTCCCTCAATCAAATGTTCTTATAAAATAAATACCAAATATTCTATCAAGTTCCAAAATATCTGGTTCAATATTGATTGAATACGAGAATCAACTAATCATTAATTATTGTAAGTGTAGGGACAGAAAGAAAGCGGGTTACCTGCTAGCTGGTTACCGGCGCCGAAAATCGGCGCCGTTAGAGGAAGGCTTGCACACAGAAAGAAAGCGGGTAATCGGAATCGGCTTCTGTTTTCGTAGATTTATTTTACTTAGTTGAAGGTTGAAATTAGTGCAAAATGGACGAAGAAATTTTGTTAAACAAACAAAGTTGTTTAAAGAATTAAAAGATTATCCAGATCGCTTTTATCGTTATATGCGAATGAATCATTTTTCCACTATATTTCTGTTACTGTGGGCTTTATCATGTTTGTCCCATAAAGGGATTTGCTTAAAAACAGCAGAAATTAATGCTTCCGAATCCATCACCGGCTCGCTTATAATTAAATACTCATTTCGGTAAACTGCCTGCGGCTTGCTAAACGCTCCGACAAGCTTCAGCTTGCTTTGTCTCTGAGCGCTTACGTTTATCAACCATAAGTAAATCTATGCACCGATCAGCGCCGGTAACCAGCGAGCAGGTAACCCGCTTAGGGTATGGACAGAAAGAAAGCGGGATACTTGCTCGAGGGTTACCGGCGCTGATCGGTGCCTAGATTTACTTATGGTTGATAATTGTAAGCGCACAGAGACAAAGCAGGCTGAACACCTGCTTTGTCTGGCTGTTTATAAACAATTCTCCACTTAAACCTCTTGTAAGTATACCTGCTGTTTGATCGTTAGTAGAAAAATATATTGAACTGACACAAACTTATTACTAACCAAATCTTTCAAAAATGTATATTTAATATCAACATGTTTCAAGTGTCTATGTTCATATTTACCAGTTAACTTAATATGCAAGACTGATTGTCTTCAAAAATAGTAAAGTAAGTTTTTGCATAGCCAAAGTCCATTAACAAGTTTTGCAACCATATTCCTCCTTTCGTAGCCTCTGCTAAAGCAACATATTCTGCTTTAGTTGATGAAACGGCAACGCAGTTTTGTTTCTTAGAACTCCAGCATACAGTACAGCCAAATACTTCAAATAAGTAGCCAGATGTTGACTTCCTGTCTATTTGGTCTCCAGCCCAATCTGAGTCAGCATAACCGATTAATTTCTCTGGGCAATCTTTATTATAAAATAGTTCAAAATGTGCAGTTCCATTGATATACCTGAGAATACGTTTTAAACAAGTCCAGAGCTGTTCAGAAGGTTTTTCCTGAAATCCTCTGCAAATATTAATTGAAATGCTAAGATCTGGACGAGTTCCCAACATTAGTAACATAATGCTTCCTATAAATTCACGAACTGGTTTCTTTTCATCCATGTTCCCTTGTAGTAAGTTTATTTCTAATCTAGAATCCATTGGAGTTTTACTGTCTTTACATTCAGCCATGTTAAAACGCTTCACTAGATCAGCAATATAACGTTTTTGATTCAGATAAATACCTTTTTTCCGTTTTTCTAATATTAATGCCTAAAAAGGTTTCCATTGGCCCAAGATCATGTATTCTAAAAGTATTAGTTACTTAATTGCAATTTTACAAGTTTAATTCTTTCCTTCATTCATCGATATATTTGGGTTGTGCTCATCATCCCAGGCACTTGAACTGAATCTTTATACCATTTCCCATGTTATCTACTTCCATTCCAGAAGCTTCGTGTCTTCTATAAAGGCCACTAGTTTGACTAGAGGGATTTTCAGTAGTTGTGATGGTTGTATAAATTCCTCTCCAAAGTGCTTCCGTCCAAGTTCTTGTAAGTCCTCGCAGAAGCAGAGTATGTGGGTAGGTATCAACAAGTTCACATTTTCTGCACATAGGTTCACTAACTTTGCCGATATTGTACAGATGTTTCCTCAAGGTGCAGTGTCCAGTCACCAGGTCGGTAACTGTCTTCAAATGTCTCTTACCCAGTTTCAGTGGCCTGGTTGAGAGCTCCTTGTCTACCTTGTTCAGTAATCTCTTTGTATGAAGGTGCCCTTGTGTCACCCTCCATTTGAATTGGTGTTCCCTCTCTAGCCAGTTCCCGATTTCCCCTCTTATACAATCTTTTGTGATTCCACAAAACGGTTCCGGACCTTTGAAGTCTCCTTTAGAGCCTTCTTTAGCTAACTGGTCCGCCATTTCATTACCTGCAATCCCCTCATGTGCCGGCACCCATATTAGAGACACTTTGTTGTCTCTTGCCAGCCTGTTGAGGGATTCTTTGCATTTTTTCACCAGTCTAGACTTAGTTGTTGGATTACTGATAGCCTTAAGCAGAGTCTGGCTGTCAGTGAATATTTCAATTTTTTGTCCGGTATATCCTCTTCTGATGTTTTCATCAATACAGGCTATAGCGGCAATCGTCTCTGCTTGAAACACAGTCGTATATCGACCAAGGCTAAAGAACATTCTCTTTCTAGGTCCTTTTATACCAGCCCCAGTGCTATGGTTTGTTTTGGAGCCATCGGTGAACCAGATGATTTCTCCAGAATTACTTGGGTGCATCACCTGTTCCCTAGATGAGATGATGATATTCACTCGCTCAGTGAATATATTCTCTGGTGTCAAGCTATCAAAACTCATGTGAAATATGGGTTCATCTAGTAATGTCCCATTTGTATCAGTGTGTCCTTCCCGAACATTGTTCGGGGACCATAAGTCTCCCGATTTCAGCCTAAGAATTGCCATCATTGCCTCCGCCCTTATAAACAGTTCTAGAGGAGGAAGTCCAATAAGGGCCGTCCCCGTGCTGTTCGTTCATTGCCCCGGTAATACCAAGAAGAGCTTGTCTTTGGATTGCGGTTAACATATTAACTTCAGAGGACACTTCTGTCCTCCACCAGACTATTGATCCATAGGTGATCTTTGGCCTTATCACAGTTGTGTAGAGCCAGTGAACGAACCACCTCAGGTCGTATTTCCCAGGTTTTGTCCATAACTCTTCTACATTGCCAGCAAAGCCTAGTCGCCCTGGTAGTAATTTTTTCCAGGTGTGCCTTCCAATTCAGTTTGGAATCAAGGGTCACTCCCAGATATTTGACTTCTTTGGATATTTCCACAACTAGGTTCCACAAAAGTGGTGAAAGTACTCCACCTTGAGGACATCCTTTAGCTGTCCTCACGGTGTATGTTTTCTCATGCATATGTGCTGTTATTCTCCTATGCTCAAGCATGGATCCTATCCATTTGAATGTGGTACTGTTAATCCCTCTGTTTTTAAGGGATCTGTTAATTGATGACATCGATGTGTTGTCAAAAGCACCTTCGATGTCTAGAAATGCTGCAAGGGCTACTTCCTTATGATTCAGGTTCCTTTCGAGACCTGAGACCAAATTATGCAGGGCAGCTTCACCTGATTTCCCTGCTTGATAAGCCCATTGTAGTCTATGTAGAGGGATGCTCTTAAGCGCTCCTTCTTGTAAATACATATGTAAGACTTTTTCCATGGTTTTCACCATGAATGATGTCAGACTGATTGGTCGGTATGATTTAGCCCGGGTGTACGTTTCTTTTCCTGGTTTGGGAATAAACACCACCTTAGACTCTCTCCATGCAATTGGTATATACCCTAGAGCATTACTGCTTCGAAGTATCAGAACTAAAGGTCCCATTATGATGTCTAGTCCCTCTTGCAGAAGCTTGGGAGATATGCCATCTGGTCCTGGAGTTTTGTAGGGGTCAAATGAGTTTACAGCCCATCTAATAAGATTGGGTCAGAATATCTTATTCGTGAGTTCCCAGTCCTCTTTGGTTGCCTTTGTTTTGACAACCGGCCTGTTGTCATAGCTTGACTCTATCTTTACCGAACCTGGAAAGTGCACACTGAGGAGATGCTCTAGAGCCTCTGCCTCAGAATTTGAAAACTTTCCGCTCGGCAACTGAATACAACCAAGTTTGTTAGAAGTATCCCTTTCGAGGATCCTGTTGATTCTGACGCTGTCAGGGACACCTTGCATGTCCTCACATAATTCTCTCCAGGACTTCTTCTTGGATTTTTATATTGTATGTACCTAATTTAGCCTTGTACGCTCCCCAGTTACCCGTTTTTTTGCTTTGTTGAAAAAGCGTCTTGTTTCTTTCCTTAGCGATGTCAGCTCTTTATTCCACCAGATGGCTTGTCTAGAAGAGCGACTCTCCTTTATCGGACAGTTGTTATGATAAGAAGTCAATGTACACTGTTACAGCCATACGGCTGCTCCCTCTAAATCCTCAGCAGTTTTTGGTCTGCCTAGGTGTGAACGGATTTTAGAAAGTAGGTCCTCTTTATAAGATACCCAGTCAGTGCTCTTAGGATCCCTGTATGTTCTAATAACCGATTTTTCTACGTTAATATCATAGTATATTTGGGCATGATCAGATAAAGATAGTTCATCCCATACATGCCACTTGCGAATCATTTCCCTGACACGTAAAGTGCAAAGAGTAACATCTATCAATGATTCCTTCCTTGATGTTCTAAATGTAGGCGTATTACCCACATTCGCAATATCAAGTTCAGTAGTACATAGATAGTCAAATAGTTTCTTACCTCTGATGTTGTTGTCTTTGCTGCCCCAATGGATAAGGTGTGCGTTGGTATCAGCCCCTACAATGATATCCAGAATATGTCTCCTTGATTATTTCACCAGGTTCTCCATCTTTGTCCCCGGTAGTGGTTCTTCTGAATCGATGGGAAGATACAGAGACACTATTATTGTTTCTAGTACTAACCCATCTTTTTCGAGTATAATCTTTGCTGCCACCATGTCACCCGTGCATAGTTCCATAATAGGCATCAAGTTGTATTCGGATCTATAGCAAATACAAGTCCTTATTTTAGTACGATCAGTTCCCATTATCAGTCCTATTCCCCTAATATTAAGCCCCAGTATCTAACCTTTGTTTATCCAAGGTTCTTGAATTAAAACGATGTCTATGTTTTCAGCCACCACTCTTTGTTGTAGGACAGCGGTGGCTGTCTTTTTATGCTGCAAGTTAACTTGTAGCACCTTGAAGGTCCTTTGAGGTTGATGGTACAGGTTCTCGATCAGGGTTTTAAAACTGGCCCGCTGGAATAGATAGTACGGTCTCCATTGAGCCCGCACCAGTCCTTTCATGGACTCGTAAATCCGGAGACTCACATGCAGTCCCCTGTCGGATGACTTGGAGCCGAGGATCATTCAGCGATCAACCTTCAGCCCTGGATTCTGTTTCTCGAGCCTCCTCAACCTAACTTTCAGATCCTCTTTCTTAGTCTCAGGAAGTAGGGCGAGGACTCGTTGCTGCTTTGGAAGTTCATCACTCTTGATGAGCTTCCAGTTGGTTTTTTGTGACAAATAGTCACTCGTTAGGATGAAGGACTCCTCATTGTCACAGATTAGCCCGTAGTAGCCGTCCATGTATCGACTGGCTTCAAACATAGGCGCCTTCTGCACCTCGTCGATTATGTCAGTTAGGTTCTCTTTGATAGACCCCACCTGATCTTCAGAGACTACTGTCTCTGGGAAATTTTTTGGGACCACAGCTGCCTTGATCCCTTTGAGGGCCACGCTGTATTTAATACCAGTTTTAATACCGGTACCAGTGGTACGTTTGGCCCTCTTATCTTTCTTTTCCTCAGGAGTGCTCCTGGCTGACACAGTTCGCTTAACGCCCTTTGTCTGCTGGTTTACACCCTCTTTTGATGTTGAGGGAGTCGGCAGCACCACATTTTTGGTGTCAATACCTCGTCAATACCTCGTTCCCTCATTTTTTTCAGTTTATTACGCTGGGCACTTGAAAGTTTCCCGAACGAAGCTTTTCTTGCCACAGGATTCGCTATAACGTCTCCTGGAGGCGTGGTTTGATCTTGGACTCCAGAAGTGTCTGGCTGCGTTGGAGACACTTCTGTCTCCATTGCTGCCGGATCTTCCAAATCCCTTTTACTAGAAGTCTCTATAGGCTCCGTAATAGGTTTTTATTTCTCTTGGTACATATTTGTTCCCACGGGTATAGGAGAAAGGAGGTCAGTACCTGCAGAGCTCCTTGTACAGGTACAAGGCTAAATGCAACGGGTGCGCCAGGTGCCCCGAGGTTAGTGGTCTCGTGGCCGATTAACCCATAGCCATCCATCCCTTCAGCGACCACTTAACCCTAGGATTTGGGAGGTTATTATAGTGGTCCTCATCCACACAGACCAGGCAAACAAGCCAAGCCCCGCGATCAACATAGTTCGGCATGCCCCTCACAGGCCTAACCCTAGTAAGGGGGTAGTTGCTCTGCTATGTAGTTTGCGGTATGCGTCACGAGCTTGTCAGCGATTGGGTATTCGGTTGGCAATGTTGGGCGTTTATAGCCCTCATCCTTCCTTATTCACCAATAGACCAGTTCTTTCATTTGCATGACGTCCCTGGCCTCCCCTATCCGCAACCTGGGGACGCTCCCGATAGGTAGCTCAACCCATCACCCTCCTATGTAACAGGGCAATGCACAGAGAGTTGAAATCTTGGACAAGCCGTAGCAAGTCCTCGAAAACTCAATGAACACGGGTAATTCTTTCCTTATTGTCGCTTGCAATAATCAAATCATCAACATATAATAAATTGAATAAATTGTTACATTTCCAATTTCTTGGATATATAAGCACTGATCAGTTTCTGACTGTTGAAATCCTTGTATTTCAGCAAATTCATTGAACTTTTAATTCCAACAATATGGAGCCTGTTTAAGCCCATAAAATGCCTTTTTGAGTTTATAAACTTTATTTTTGGCATTTTCGTATCCTTCGGGTACTTTAATGTATATATCTTCTTCAATGACACCATGTAAGAAGGCAGAACAACTTACATCCATTTGATAAAGTTTTAAATTTTCAATATTTGCTACTGCTAGAAATGTTCTCACAGTTGTATAGCGTGCAACTGGTGCATATGTATTTTTATAATCAAAGTTTTCTTTTTGCATAAAGCCCTTTGCCACTAATCTTGCTCTATATTTTGAAATGTTTCCTGCTCCATCTTTCTTGACACGAAAAGCCCATTTTGTATTAATTATTTTCACAAGTTCACTTCTATCCATGTATATTCTTAGTGATTCAATTTCTTCTTCTATGGCTTGTTTCCTAAACTTGGAATCTGACCTGCCCTATTCTTTTTCAAAACTTCTTGGTACGTTATCTACATATGCTTCAGCATTTAGTGCTAAATGTTCTATTTCATGTTCATCTAGATAGTCATTGAAGTATTGTGGTTTTTGTTTTCCCCTAGTACTTTTCTTGTGAGTTTCTTCATTTTCTTCAACTCCTTCAGTCATAGTTTCTTCCAGTTCAATCTCTTCAATTTCTTCTTGTACCGTTTCTTTTGATTCATAATTTTCTTTTTGTATTTCCACTTCAACAAGTGTATCTTTCTCAGTTTCTGAAGAGCAACTTTCAATATTGTGAATATTTTTTATTCATTAAATATTACATTCCTACAACAACTATTTTTCTTCTAAATGGATCCCACAAACGATAGCCATTATGTGTGTACCCTACCATAATAGTAGTATCAGCCTTAGACTAAAATTTTTCATTTTGTTTTTCTTTTGGAATTTGGTTATAGGCTAAGCTTTCAGAGATTTTTACATTTTCCAGATTAGGCTTCTTTCCAAAGGAAAGCTTCGGCTGGAGTTTTGTTATCTAAAGCAGAAGTTGGACTACGATTTATGATGTATGTACCACAAAGCATTGCTTCACCCCACATTTCCTTTGATATTTTTGACTCTAGAATCATTGCCCCAGCTATTTCTAACAGTGTGTGATTGAATATGTAAGAGACTTACCGGATGTATCACGTAACGTATTTTATTTCATACTGTAAAATACTGAATTTTTCATTCTTACGTATCAATATTTCAATAACGTCAATATTTGACATTATTAGGCGTATTCATGTATTAAAATCACACCATACTAGTTCTACATAGCAACGATGTAAATATGCATGTCAATAAATTAAAAAATAATAAACGAGATGGATATAACTGTTTATCCGAAGCTTTGTGATGAAATTGCTTCAAAGGCGACTGAAGCACCAGGGAAAATAATTCCTGTAAAGTCTGCAAATCGATACGAAAAGGAGTACAAGCAGTTTTGTGAATGGAAAAGGGCATACAAAGTAAAATCCGGTTAGTGTTTCTTGGTTATACTGTAATAGCTCACTTACCGGACTCAAAATGGATTCAGTAAACTAAATCTACCAGACAGTATGGAATAAAATATACTTTACCAGACAAGACAGGTAAAATTCTACTTTCTCTACTTAAATGAGTATGATAAAGTTTCATTTTTATATATGGTAGATTAAAATAAGACTAAAAAATATCACAAAATGGTTGGCATGACACAAAACTTATTTTTGCAAAAAAAAATTATATTTTTCATTCAATAAACTTAATTTAATTTTTACAAACGAATGATTCCATGGAATCCCGAATACATTCAGACGAATTAGTTGGTCGTCCAGCTCGATGATGTCGAAAAGCAGTGTCTTGAGGAGTGTCTGCAACTTCCTGCAAATTATGCATAACGCACTCCTTATCAATAATGATATTATGTTTGCTTTTACGATCTTATGAGCGTTTGTGCTTCTCGTTTCAATTGCTTTAGCCGAAATGCGCCACTTGGCTTACAATATTCCAAACGCACATTCACCTGTTTTTCTAGCCCTCATGATATTTTATTGAAATATTCAGATTTTAAGTTGGTATCATTTGTTTTGCCATAGAGCGTTAGTGAATGATCTGATAGAGGAAATGCTTCATCGGCAATAAACGTATATAGCATATTAATTTCAGTGTGTGGAAGAGCTCTATCAGCTGGAATATTTAATGTCTTTGCCTGCATCAAACTATACAAAGCTGAAGTCTTAAACATACCTCCATCACATTGCTTTCCATATCCCCAACACAAATTATAGAAAATTTGTAATTCGCATAGTAGTACATTTGGAAAATACTTTTTGTAATTAAAATACATAGTACCTGAGTGACTAGGACAGTTTATACGTATATGTTTTCCATCTATAGCGCCAATGCAATTGGGAAAGTTCAATAATTCATAAAAGTCCGTAGCAATTTTAACAAAAACATATCTTCTGTTGATATTGGCATATGTTTTGGCTGCAGTTTCTGCCATAACACTTCTACAGTTATTTTAACAATTTTTGCTATAGTAGGATGTCCCATTCAAAACGAGAACGCTAAGCTTCTAAAGAATGCTCCAGCTGCTAAATACCTGAAACAAAATAATAAACTTTATGTTAGTTAAATCTGATTTACGTTCTTTTTTTACAGAGGAAACTGCAAAAAATAAATGGTAGTATCTTCGGGCTATCTTTAGAAAAGAATTTGCAAAATGTACAACGTTAAGGTCTGGAGATGCTGGAGGTATTTCAGTTGGATCAAAGTGGCGTTACTTCAAATCATTACAATTTTTAAAAGATCAGTTTACTTCTCAAAAATCTACTTCAAATTTACCATGCAATTCACTAGCACCAGCTAAGGAACATGAAGACTCTTCTGATATTGAGGAAAATAATGAAACAAATCTCCCTGATGATGAAGTTGATGGTGAGGTGGAGAAGTCTGATTTTCCTCCTACTCCATACCTCCATACTCATAAGTATCATCAATTAATGAACCCAGAGTTTCATTACTATGGAGAAAAAAAGATCCGGTAGATGTAGTAGAACAACAATTGCTACATGTGGAAAAAGAGAAGCTAAAATTGCTTCAAAATAAAGAGTAGCGGACTCCTCAAGAAAAGCCAATGGACGAAGAAAGATGTTTTTTTGAAAGCATTTTGCCTCATGTTTAAAAAATGGAGCCACTTAAAAAACTTCAGTTTCGAAGTAAAGTACAAGAATTAGTAATGTTATATGTTTGACTATAGCGAGTGGTAACATAATGAATATAAATATATGTACTTACCTTTTTTTGTAGAATATAAAATTTTTCTTCTACAATAATAGGGTTCCTGAGGCAGTTTTTCAATCTCTCTTTAAGTTGTAATCCTATTTTTTCCAGAAGATAGTCAAAAGTCAAAGGCTGCTTTCGTTAATATTCGAAAAATCTTTCGGGTTAATTTCACCTAACTTATGTCTTTGTTTATTTAAAGGATGTATTTTATATGTTCTACTTCGGCGTTTACTTGAAATATCCCATTTTGTCGCCACGGAACACGGTCTACAAGTGATTTTGTCGCTTCTAATTACAAACCAGAATGGTTGGTTATATCTTGCAGATATACCAACCCTGTTTAACTTAGAAGTGTAATTCACTGTCTGTCGGGGCGTTAAGCCCGAAAAGTAGGTGATGCTTCTAGTGAACAGTCTGTTCATTGAAAAGAACTCTTCCGAAACTTTGTAAGGCGTCATAATAGTATTAAACTATTACCTTTGACATCTACTGATAACACGCTTTACTAAAATATGACAATTTTTTACAGGTAACTGTAATGAAGTAAATTAATTTTTTTGTGTACTAAAATTGTTTTTTTTATATGCAGCGGAAACTAGGTATATATAAAGAAAAGTAGTATGCACTAAACGGGCAAAAAGTTTAAGAACCCTGAACTGCGCGCCAAGATGGCGTTTGATGGCGCGCAGTGCAGGAATTTCAAACTTCCTGCCCCTGTAGTGTAATATACTATTGCAGTTCTATAAGTACTTTGTTGATACACACCTTCGTATTGGGTATTATAAATGAAAATAACCAATTAACTTATACGTTGAAATAAAACAATCTACAGTTTGAACTTATTAATTTTATTCATGGAACATTTTATTTTAGATTCATAAATTGGAGATCTTTTATAACAAGATTACAAATATGAATGTATTTGCAATTCTGCCTTCCTGAACTGCTCTTATTTTCGTTTGAAAAACTCAAATAATAGCAAACTATCCAATTGTCGAAGTCGTCAGGCCGAAGGTGTCACTGGGTCCTAAAATTTTTAGTCCAGCCTCTTCCCTGGCTAAAGAATCGGCAATGCGATTACCTTTACTCCAGTCGTGCCCTTTAACCCAACTCAGGATCTACCGAGGCGTTAGCTAAATCTTGGTGGCATTCTAATACTAGCCTTGATGTAACACGTTCTCTGGTCAAGGCTAATAGGGCTTTTCTGCTATTAGTGCAGATTGTTATGTTTTTGCCAGAAATTTTCTGGTTAGTTCTTTTGTGGCAATTGAGATACCAGCAGGTTCTGTTTGAACCACGCTGGTATTTTTTCCAATTCCCCACTCAATTCTTAGGCTAAGTTATCTGGAGTAAAATCCACATCCTGAGCCTTCTTTGGAATTTGAGCCGTCTGTATATATGCGTATTGCATTTGCAGCATCTGACTCTGTGTTCTGTTTTATTTGTATTTTGTAGGGTTAATTAAACACAAACTTGGGTTCAATTGCATCATTGGCCGCCTGCAGCTGAGGAAGCGCAGTAAGCGCTTCTCGCCATAAGCATTAACGCAACCTAGTCCAGAGGGGTCAGACCAATAATAATTAATTCTATTGCCGCGGTTGGTGTTGTTCTCATGGCTCCTGTGATGTTTGAACAAGCCATTCGCTGTATTTGATATATTTTTTGGATGGCCGTTGCTTGTAGAACCTTCAGTCCCCATGCAATGACTCCGTACGTTAGCTTAGGTCTTATGATTGCAGTGTAAATCCAGGTGACCACACGGGGTAAAAGACCCTATGTGCGTCCCACTGTACTCCGACATTGCTCATTAGCCACCTATGCTTTTTTTGCTCTGCTCTGTAGGCGAGAGTTCCATGTTAGCTTCCAGTAGAGGGTAATACCAAGGTATTTTACCTCTTCAGAGAAGTTAAATTTGCTACTTATACTTTTCTTCTACTCTATATATTTTTGTCACCTCCATCCTCCTTGTGGTCTTTTTCTAACTCACAATTTATGTAATTCAGTAACTCCTCACATTTCATACATTTATAATCAACAGGCGCTGTTGCCATGTATATCTTTCTGCTAATATTAACTAGTAGCTACTAAAGTACGAACTATGAATATGACACATTCAGTAACATGTTAGTGGCAACTTGTTAGTACAGTATTTATTAGCTACTGACGCTGTGACTATAAATAATGCTGTTTCTCTTTAAATTCACGACACAGTTATCAAACCAGAATGCTTTAATGCATTCAACTCACTAGTTTTAAATAAAAGAACTAGCTTGAACAAAATAAAAAAAGAGAAAAATTAAAAAATTATTAGCCCCAATTAACATTGACTATCAAACTTATAGATTTTGTTCGTTGTTCATGGAAGATCAAATCACAATATTTTTTGATATTCTCACTCCAACGTCCCGGTAGCGTTCCAGCTGCCGTGATCAAAAATGATAATTTTCTTAAGTGTACAAAACGACAACTCGACAATCAATGAAAATATTTTTAAGGTCAAAACTTTGTTGGCAAATTTTCCTGAAGTCCATCCACAGTAGATTATGTCTGATAAAAATGATTTTGTGAATAAAGAAGCGGGTTTGTTGTTATTTTTGTGTTAGAATAATGAAATAATATTATATGTAACAATTATTCCAACAATAACTCGTGAGAAAACGTGGGTGAAAACTTATTATAGAGTGGAATTCAGTAAAGAAGGAACATACGTAATCGTTTCGCGCATCTAAAATAGCTCGTAAGAAATATGCAGTGGCGGGTAATTTTACGGCAAAACTTAAATGCGAACAATTGGGTATTTTAATTAACCCGTAACCACAGTCGTAACAGTTCAGTCACAATTTATCAGACGTGACGTCTCTTAGACGGCAATTTTATTTTATCGTAAATTGATATAATGCTTTTTTAATAACATTATTTATGTACATATATCAGATATCATTTTAGGTTTACTGACTACAAAATTAATTTAATTGTTAAATACTAACACGTTGGTTTACAGGAAAATATTTTCTACGTCGTCGTCCTCATCAGCAGAATCGCAGGAATAATCCCCTTCGGCCCATTTTAAAACAGTTTCTTCGAAATCTGGGTCGGTATACCTCACCCTTTTTGAAGGACCAGTCAAATTGTTGTCACCCATATCAGAAACCTAACAAGAGAATCATTTATTATAAATTTCTATACCGTAAACAAAATCACACTTACACAGACCCTACG
Source organism: Lochmaea crataegi (assembly GCA_947563755.1). Taxonomy (NCBI): domain Eukaryota; kingdom Metazoa; phylum Arthropoda; class Insecta; order Coleoptera; family Chrysomelidae; genus Lochmaea; species Lochmaea crataegi. Next base: position 30,612,651 of record OX387429.1, read on the forward strand.
CCTCACAGACACCAGCCTACATAAAATCGCCCGTGAAAAATTCAAAAACGCACCAATCAACCACAGACAAACACGGACGGTTTATTATTGAACCCGTCGAAGGTACATAGCGTCGTATCCGCGTAGATACTCGGAGATGGGAGTACTTGAACAATTCAAAGGCAGAGGTGTCTCACAGACGTGTCTACTGTAGTTGAAGAGTGCCGCCGAATACTACAATTGAAAGAAATAACTTTTCTACAAATTAATAGATTAGACAACCTTTATTAAAACCAAACGTCCGGGGTTCAGTTATAATAAACACAAGGTTCTCTAGATTACAGATACAGTCAATAAATAGTTTTAACAGTATTCAAGACTTTTGAATTGAAGATTCATTACGTTTTTTACATATTCATAATTACCAAACCCCTCAATAAACCAGACCCTTTTATCCCGTTACCCAATATAGAAAATAACCAGTTCTATTCGAAAAATAACCGTATCCTAAAACATAAGAATTAGTATGACTACACAAACTATAATAGTTACTAGTTTATCACTCTGACCGATACCTTCCGTCGAAACAGTCTTTGAGTATATAAAACGACAGTTTTGTACTCACAACGGTTCTTATTCTTGTCCCTCGATGGCGTACGCAAAAACAACGAAGTAACGTGGTGGCCACACTTCTGGTTTTAGCACTATTATGGCTAAAATAACGCTAATAATTGATATTGTCACTAATGATCGCCCCAATTCAACAATAATGTGCTACTGCTTCTCTCTTGCCGGTTGCCGGCCGACTCCCCATTCTGCGCCCCTCTCTTTACCGTTGTCGCGATGTAGGTGATCTGTGGTCGCGATCAGCTCTTATAAGTCTCCGACGCACACTCACTTTATGGTTACGCTCACAAAAACAATGCTTTTCATAAAAAGAAAAACTTAAAATATATGTATCGATAGGGTCGGCTCATTACATAGTTACGGGTTAAATGACATTTCTGACACTTTAAGTGAGATAGGAAAATAATTGATTTGACCAGCAAGAAAATATCTGAGAGAGACCACATATAAGGTTAGTTCAGAAGCAGATACAGAAATTAGGTTTCTAGAATGTGAATGAAGCACTTGACCCTTTTTGCCTGATAACTTTTTTAATAGTCCACTGTTAAAAAATTGAGTATTACTCACTCTATCCTTATGAGTACTCATAGTTTTAGCATATTACCTTTATGAATAATATAAATATACCACAATAAGCACAACAAAAGTTCAATGTAGATGATGTTCATACTAATTACCTAGATCAAATTAAAAACAATTTTTTCCAACGAGCTTGCGGAAAAGTATATTTTTTCCCGTTTTATTGAAATTTTGTAGAACATTGCGTTAATAACTATTATGAATTACATCAATAACCAAAAGGTAACTAATAAACTTGTTAGTTTGTATTTAGTTATTCTATGTTCAATTAAATGATATTTTTTCCATTTTCTGACCGCTCGTAAAAAAAATGTTGTTCCTAACCCATGTGGAAAGTGTTTTATTCCGCATTTGAACCAATTGGGGGCAGCTGCGGTCGCGTGCGGAAAAGTATCACTTCCAGAACTAGTTAGGAAAATAAAATTTTTCGATGTCTATTGAAATAATCAGTCAAACTGAAATCGCAATCAATAACTACTGAGTGTATATTATAATATTGTATTTTAATATATTAAATCTGTGTAGTATATTTTTCATGTATTAGTATAGTTAGCATTTTAATTCCTATATTTTTTGTGAATTCCATATTTTATTTATATTTCAAATTAAATCGCTTTGTTCATAAAATTGTAAGATAATTCACTTTACTGACTACTACGCGGCAAACTGCAACTATAGCCCGTTCAGTATTAAAACCGTTGCACGTCACATCTGTCATAACTGTACTATGTTGCCAAGCCCTTGAAATAATATGAGAATCTAGTATATGTCAAATGAAGTTTTTCAAATATTCCAGGTTAGGTTTAGTTATTGATGGTTATTGCGTGCAAAGAAACTTCGACTTATTTCATTACATACAGAGATGTTACATATAAAACTTCAATTTGTATGTTAACCGTACAACACTAAGAAATTCTTATTTTAAAAACTATAGAATTATTTTTAGCACTAAAAAGGTATGTATGGAATAGTTAACACTTTTATTTGTATGTTTATACCACACACTTAATTAGTTAGAAGTTATGGAAATATTCTAGTATTTAAAATGCATGTATGTATATATAGTATCAAGGAAAAAAATATTATCTAATATAATTTTTAGGTTACAATTACCTAAGTACCTACATGTTGGCTTCTAGAATGTTGTCACTACAATATGAAAGATTGATGTAAGGTTTACAGACATCCTATAAATAAAAAAGTTCTGATAACCTGGATCTACCTCCTTTTTAAAGGTAGGCAATTTTATTTTATATTTTGGTGAAATAAATCTTAAAATTTTTTTAGAAAAGCCGGGATGTGAAGCTTTAGTGTGTAGGTCATTTTCAACAAGGAAAATCATCCTGAGATATATGATCATTGATCATAGCAAAAGAAAATTCTGCAGCAAGCACCACCACAGCTCAGAAAAGGAGAGCAATCCATTCTATTCTCCGAGTGAAGGTAAATGCGAATGACTGACTAAATCGTAGCACTGAAATCAATACATATTATAATTATCAGTATATTGGTGAATTATTCATCACTCCATCATCTTCTAATCAATTCGCAACTGAAAGTATTGCTAATAAAACGATTGATCAAATGAGACATTTCAATTCAATAAAAACTAATAAATTAATTCTTTGTAGTTTTTATAAAACTTTGTGATATACACATTTACCTTTAGAAAATGCTGCCTGAATTACTTATTTAAAATAAAATAATAAATAATGCCACCCCAATTTTTATGGAATTGTTTTATTAATAGGTAACATTGCAATTTTATAAATTAGTTACTACACCAAAAAGATTGTGATACTATTTTTTTGAATAAGGTAGAACAATAATTGTCAAATAGGAATCTTTCAAATTTGAGAGGTTCACGGACAAACCAATTCCAACCCGCAACTTCTGGAATGCATCTATTGGCTTGCTTGCTAGGTAATACTTTGTGACTATACTGTTCTATCATATCCACAATGTATTTTGCTGGGGGTTTGTTTCTGAAAAAAACATTTATTGAAAGGGCAGTATTCAAATAACCAAATCATTTCTTTTCAAATATACCTATATTATTATTTTTGTAAAAATAAAACAGCATTTATTGTCTATTAGGTATAATTTGAAGTAAGTATTTTAAATGTATTAAACTAGTTGTGTAGTCTTCTGAATTCGAACATATAATTTGATATATCACTGTTCAAATACAGTTTGTATCTACTTACTAGGCTTCAATATAAATAAGCTTAGCTTCAACATTTGTTGATTGAATTCTATATTGTGTCATTAACCTAATATTATCGAAAAGCATTGTCCATAATTTATTGAAGGTTCAGAAAGATTCAATAGTAATTGGTTTTCAAACCATTTGAAAACATGTTCTTCATTCATTTCCCCATGATAATAGCTCAAATGAGATTCATATAAAAATATACTTTCTGCTCCATCAATACAACCATCTTCATTCTCAGCATGTAATACAAAATATCTAGAATAAAAACAATTTTGCATTCTAAAATTTTACATAATCATTGTAACATAACTTTTGACATGAACAGCCTACAGCACCATTTTGGAAAATTCAGGATTCATTATTAAAAACAAATTTATACAGTGGTTTATTTTTGTTGAAAGTTCCATAAGTCCTCTTTGTGGATGTGTATCATATTTTAGTAAACTACTCAGAAAAATTCTACATTGAATAATTATTGTTCTTCCTTCAATTACTGCAGTAACAATCCTAAAGTGACTTGATTATTTGTAAAAAATGTCCATGTATAATTGCCAAGTATTAAGAATAATGTAATAGAATATAATAAATACAGTTGATTGGGTATAATATTAAACTTATACTTACTTGCTTCATAAACGCTGTAAATAGTATCAGGAGTAAATGCATCAACTATTGCAGTATTATTAAGTTTCATTTATACGTTTTTTTGGATGTGACTTTAACTTTAATAACTCATCACTGCTTGTGAAAAATTACTCACAGTTCTTTGCAGTTTTTGTCACAACATAACCCCAAAAATGTCAAGACGTCAACTGAACCAGAAATAAACCATTTTAATCGCGGCAACAGCGCGCATTTTTGCCAACATAAAAAGTTTTTATTAAGACTGACGTTAGTTTGAGTTTAATATTTAATTAACCTACGAGCTGTATTTGATATGAAATTAATTACGAAACCTTTCTTTAAACATATATTTATATTTTTTAATACAATGCGACCTACAAATTCCAATATTTATTGAGTTTAGAGAGGCTCAACATAGTGATTGACAGAGGATTGACAGCAGCAATCGAATGACTTGATATAAACGAACGTCTCTTTTTCGACACTTTGATGACGTGCAACGGTTTTTGTACTGAACGGGCTATAGTCATAACATGCTACGCTACTGATGTTGAACATTACCATGTCAACGACTATTAAAATTGAAATAATATATGGACATACTTTCTGATATAAAAAAGAAGTTAAAGTTTTACGGACAAATTAGAAAAACCGACAAGGATAACAAAAATAAATGTGGAATTTCATGGAAGTCGTAATAAAAAGAACAATAGGAACAACTGAATGGATCGCAGAAATAAAACATGTCGGCAAAAACACAATCGTTTTAGATGGAAAAACTTCCAGGTATGTATAAGATTTGTGACTGGAAACTTGGTCAGCAGGATACTCTTAAAAGGCCAGGAACAGCTTGGTCTGACGAAAGGAATAGAGCTCATTAGGAAGAAATGGAACTAGTGTGAGCTCAGAGGAAGGACAACTTACTAAAAATTGATTGTACTTTGCGTGATCAAAGTGAACCCATGAGAGAATAATAACAAAATGTATTGAGTAGGTGAGGCTTTCACTTGATGAAGATCCATACTAAACAATAAGATAAAACAATTTAACTTGCTCAAATCTCCATTGTAATAACAATTATGTAGGTAATATACTCAACGATCAAATAGATATCAATAATTCTCCTTTATTAAACCTATTTACCTAGAAGAAAATTTAGGTGTGATGGTTGTGAATAAATTTTTTCGCCACTCGGATTCCAACCTTCATCTCACGAATTCAGACACCTAAGCAATGGTAGTTTTCCAATTGCAGCGCATAATGCTACTCAGTGGCGCACAATCCCGAGGTGTGTTAATGTTTAATTGGAACGTGCATTAGTTTTCAATTACACCGGCAGAGTGTACAAGGTTCAGTGTTGTGAGAAAAAAACATTCATAGGCTTAGCAACCATTGCAATGCTGAAAAGTATATTCCTATAAAATAAATTTGTATAGACAATTTTCGATTTGATTATTCATATGAAGATTAATTACACTTTAAACATAATTCCAAAAAATAGGAAGTTTGGTACCTTCATCCATACTTAAATTTACTCTTCACAACACTGAATATTCGGTTTTTAATCTTTTTCAAAAATTACGTCGAAAGTTTTAGAAATAAACTACATTATTAATAATAGTGTAAGCGAAATTCTTCAACGACAACTTGAAGAAAAAACAATTCTCATATTTTCGGCTACTGAGTTGGTATCAATGCGCGCATCACCCCCAAAGCAGTACTTTTCAAAGTGCTGAATTGTGCGAAGCGTAGCTGTAGTTGGAACATTCACCGATAAGCACTATGCGCTTTAATGCTTTAATTGGAAAACTACCAATCATGCTACGGAGACATTTATAATAATTTCTCAAGCTGTTGTATATAATATGGAGCGTATAGATGTCACCGTCAAAACTAAGAAACTGGCGTTTCAAATAATTTATAGCTGACTGCAAGAGTTTTAATTTATTAAACTGAATTTAAATTGAAATTACTAGAAAATATAATATGGAAAGCGAATCAGACACTGAAATAAATGTTACCCTCCCAAAAATTAGAGAAGCAAATAGTATCCCTAAATTTATTGCCAGAAAAGTCGATATGAAAGCTTACAATCCCTTCCTAAATTGGAGAGAAGAGAAAAAATAAATTTATTTATAAACAGGTAATTAATAGTGGTGAACAAAATATCGTATTCTACTCGCATATAATGGCTAATGTTCACTTAGGTGTTTATGTAACTCGCCTGCGGCTCGCGACATAAACGCACCTTCGTGAATAATAGCCATCATTATATGCTTGTTGAATAATATACTATTATTTCATCGTTTAATAAAATGTATCCCTAAGCCGATAAAACTTGACATAATAACATTCCTTGTATAATTTTTTTACCCAATTTCTCGAAAAATTCCCCATATTTTCCTGCCTATTTCCATTTATTTTACCTTATGCTTTACTTTGAAGTATTGTTTTTGTGTTCTTCGATGTTTTACTGTAAGAAACTTAATAAAAAAATTAAAATTATCAATGAAATAAGATTATTCTTATTCGAATTTCTGTTTGGTCCCTTACTTTGTGGAATCTACTCAGATTTCTTTTTTAAATTAAACTAACTGTTTATAATTAATTCTACTATTTAATAATAATAATACCTAGGCTTTAATTTTTGTAATATCATATCTTCTTCTTTTTTCTATTCATATATATTGAGTCAATCACAAGATTGGTCACTCACTATTTGGTCTAGCCAAAATATTAAACATCAGGTAGGCATCATATCAAATGTAACTTTTGTCATTCTGACGATGATAGTATATGAAAATATCGAAATAATTAAAAATGATAATTCTAAAGTTTTCATTAAAAAGTGGAATTAATTATAAACAGTTGAGTTAATTTAAAAAAAGTAATATAATTCTTATTGTTTCCCCAAAAGGTGACTCGTGTAGTTTCTCAAAAATAATTTGGAGAAGATTAGTCGTTTCAATTTCTTTTTATGGTCAAACTTACCCGAGATGTTTATTTTTTTTTTCTTTCTGGTATGGCGGCTTGAACATTTTTTTCTTCACTAATGATTACTTTGAAATTTACGTTGACTTCTCTTTTTTGTTTCAGGTAAGAAAAATGATTTTAAAAAAAGTAAGTAAACATTTGATTCGTATGATGTTAGGTCGGGTAGAAAAAGTTAGGTTTGTGGTGAGTGGGTCTATAAGGCCCTCGACTGCGACTCGTAAGAGGCTATTGTGGCTCATATCTATACTCAGATTCCACCAAACAAATTCAGCATCTTAACAAAGTTTCTTTGGTGAATGATATTTCAGGACCGAGGGCGAGAGAGAGTCCCTGCCAAACATCAGATACCTGATTCGAGCTGCGGCGGGGCAGGCACAAATGATATGCTCTGCTGTTTCATCATTTTCAACAGGCTAAACATCTGCTTTGTCTCTGTGCGCTTACGTTTATCAACCATAAGTTAATTTAGGCGCCGATCGGCGCCGGTAACCAGCGAGCAGGTAACCCGCTTTCTTTCTGTCCATACCCTTAGATATGATTCAGATGACAGTGGATTGTTAAAAGGCCTACTAGACAACGTAGGTTATGCCTGCTATAGTCTAACATTTGTTTGGAGACATTTTTCGAAGGATGTAAAAAAGCCTTCGAATGAACCAATCCTGGTATATTATGCCAGAATTCTAAAGCTCTTCTTGATGTCCAGGTATTTAGTGTTTGTTTGGCAAAGCTTATCGCGATGCCAATTGCAGATAAAAATGCGTGCGGCACCCTCCCTTGCAGAAGTGTCCGCCTTGTCATTGCCATCCACGCCAGAATGGCCAGGGATCCAGACCAGCGATACTCTATTGTGTTCTCCTACTGAGGAGAGTCTTTCTTGGCAGTCTAAAACCAATTTCGACGTTACACGGTAAGTGCTAAGTGCTTTCAAAGCCGCTTGGCTGTCCGTGAAAATTTTTATTGATTTAGGTGTGAGATTGGTTTGCTCCAATCTCTCCACACATGAAGCAATGGCGTAAATTTCCGCCTGAAATACGGTTGCATAGGATCCTAGAGAGGTTGCAATTTCTGTCCTAGGTCTGCGCCCGTATACACCTGCACCAGAGCCTGAGGGTGTTTTTGATCCATCTGTGTACCAACAGCTGTATGCTCCTGATAAATCATCCCAACGGAGGACCCATTCGTTTCTATTTGGAATTAGGACGGTATAAGGCAGGTCGTAGTTTACTGTTGGAGACATTATGTCAGAGGTAATTTCCAGAATACTGCGACTTTCAGTGTCAACTAGCATTCAGCTTCGCTCTGTATAAGACTGTTTTGTGCATTTAAAAATTTGCGCAATTCTATATGCTATCCATCTAGCCTCCGTTTCCAGAAATATATGGAGATGAGGTAGGTCTGGAAGGATTTCCTTGACTGCTGACGGTGTGGTACTGATGACACCAGTAATTGCCAGACAAGCCTGTATCTGTGTGCCAGAGAACTTTGCTTGGGCCGATCGCTGTAGAGCTTTTGACCACCAAGCAATAGCTCCATATTTGATCACTGGTCTAACAATCATCACATATATCCAATGGATTTGTTAGGGTCCCAAGCCCCAAGATTTTCCACAGATCCTGCGACATATCCACAAGGATAGTCTGGCCTTATGGATAAGTTTTTCCAAGTGAGCGTTCCATGTAAGTTTTGAATCTAGGATAATCCCCAAATATTTTACTTCCGCTGCAAATGGAATAACCTCACCATTGTAGGAAAGTGGTGGAGGATCCTCCAATTTCCTAGTGAAGGGGACTATTACAGTTTTACCAGGGTTAAAAGACATATGTTCCCTCTGGCACCAGCTGTGGACATCGTCCAACGTCTTTTGGAGGATATTATATGCTACACCCTTCCTGACTTGGTCATTGCCAGTATGACAAGGTCGCTTGCAGTTCTCCCCTCTATTTTCGAGAGCGCTAAGCAAGTCATCCATCAAAAGTGACCACAGTAGAGGAGATAGTAACTGCCTTGTGGGCAGCCCCTGGAAACCTTGAAGCTAATGGCCAAATCCTGAAGAGAAGTAGTGGCTGTTCTATTAGTGAGCATGGCATATATACAGCCGGTAATGGTTGGTTTATTGCCCTTTTCAGTCAAAACTGAACCAATGGAGGTCGGTAGTGCTCCCTCGATGTCAAGAAATATCTCCTTGTTGTTAAGGGATTGTGTGATTTTCTCAACAAGGTTGTGTAACGCTTAATCTGTTGATTTGCCAGTTTGATAAGCGTATTGGTGGGTGCTCAGTGGGACTGTGTGGCCCACTTTCGGTATGTAAACCACCCTAGGCGTTAACCAACTGGGTGGTATGTAATTTCACGCCAGACCAGCTCTATACAGTTTAATGATTATGGGTGAAAGTTATTCCAGTCCGTTTTGCAGAAGAGCTGGAAAAATGCCATCCTCACCGGGAGATTTGAAGGGTTGAAAATATTTTATTGCCCATTCCTTTGCCGGTGCTGTGATAACTTCCTTGGCGACCTCCCAATCGTTCTTTTTGGGGCGCCTTGCTCCTGCAAAGTGGGGTGGCCGATAGTTATCCAGAGTCAAACTTCCATGAAAGTGCTTTTCTATTAAAAGCTCTAACGTTTCTTTTCTAGAGGTCGTGAAAGTGCCATCAGGTCGCTTTAACGACCCTATGTCGGCAACTGATGTTACGTATGATGTTACACAGAGTTAAAGAGGTTAGTTAGTACAAGAATATACATAATAGTGTTTCTACTGAAATCAAATTATTAAATGGGGCATCAGAGTACGCAAGAAAAGCGAGAAACTGTTTCAACCTATAATAGAACAATCACATAGTTACATATTCTCTCGAGGGTGAAAGGACTAAGTAGTGGAAAGATGAGTGCGTATTTGAAATTTAATAATTGTGTACTAAACGGCCAACGAATGTTATTCTTGTGTGTTTATTTTATAAGTTTTGTATGTTGCTCTAGTTGATAATTAACAGACAGACGAGCAACCAATAAAAACAGACCACCGTTCTATAAGCCCTACACGAACTTAACGTTAAATAAATAAAGATGTATTTATTGTATGAAAATTGAAAGTCGTAAGTTTCAGCTTTGCTCAAGTTTATACATTTAACATTCTCACTTCTGAAGGCTAATATGTGAAATTAACAAAACGATCGTGTTTCTTTCCTTTAAATTAGGGTAAAGTGTATTAAGCAGTCCCCGGATGAAAAATCCAGGTTAATTACTCTACATCTACCGAAAAAAAAAACAATCAAAAGCAGCTGAGTCTGACGAAATGATTTAAATAAATTTACTGACAATTCTTTTCATAGAAATAGCCCTGTTTATAAAATACCCGGGTCCTTTTAAACAAATTCAAAAACGAAATAGTTACCACTAAGTTCACTCCAAATTTCCAACTACCACTTCTAGCTTCTCCTTCCACGATTTATAGATTGCAGTGGAAAGTTTTTTTGTCAGAGGGCCAAAAAAATTTATATAAACATGATAAATCATATGGAATTTTCTCTAAAATTCAATTGTTATGTTTACTGTCAGTGAGCCACCAGCATACTATGAATGTTAGTTTTATTCGTAAGTCAAAAGACGTATCTAGCAATCCTGGAGTTGAAATTTTCATTTAAAACTCGACGTTGAAATAACATTCCCAATTATTTTTTAGCAGAATACAGGATCTACAAGGTGTTATAGAAATAACAGAATCAACTTGAGTATAATGGATTTCTTCATTTAAAACATAGTTAAAATAAGAGATTTAAGAGAAAAGTCGGTACTTTTTCTCCCAAGTGAGCAAAGTGTTTACTTTGATACCTGATATGGGGCAGGGAAGTGTGTACTTTTTATAGGGATAGGAGGAAAAAACTATTTTTATGCGTAATTTTTCCCCTTTCTTTCCTATCCGGGATGATGAATGCACGTTTTTTGTGGTTTCCTTGCATATTAATAGGCGCAATAATCGGAACTGCGATATACTGTGCCAATTCACCAAATGGCTATTCTATAGGTACACAACCACAATTGTCATTTCCGCGAATTTCAAATCACTTGTCAGATCAACCCCTGAAGAAGGCTTTATCCTAAAACAGGGTATATAATCTATATATTATACTAACGCTTCATAACAAAGTTTTGAAAAATATGTTTCAAAAACAGTGACCGTTCAACTAAGAAGGAACAGCTACTTTCCGGATTATATGCCCCTACAAACATTGAATGCCCCTTCCAAGTCAATCGGGGACGGTATGATTTACAAGATTCAACCAACCATTCTGGTTTGCAATTAGAAGATGTCGCTATTGTCACAACTTTAAGATTTCTGTTACTGGAACACATGTATTTATTGTGATTTTAGTGTCAAATTCAGACCGGGATTAGGGTCTTAGAGCTCTCGGGCGGAGAACATATACCTTGTACTGATCAGGCACAAATACGCCGAAACCGGTCTGCAAGTTATGTTGTCTCTTCTAATTACAAACCAGAATGGTTGGTTAAATCTTGTAGATCATACCGACCCCGTTTGACTTAGAAGTGTAATTCAATGTCTCTCGGAGCATATAGCCCGAGAAGTAGTTGTTTCTTCTTGATTGAACGGTCACTGTTTTTGAAAAGTATTTTTCAAAACTTTTTTGTAAAGCGCTAGAATAATATATTTATTCTTCGATATCTATTGGTAACACGCTTCACTTAATACGACAATTTCACAGGAAACTGTAATAATACTTTATAAATAAAATTGAATAGACAAATCATGCTCGAGCAAAAAAAGATATCTTGTTTTTATACGTAATCTATCATCAGATATTGAGAGTAATAAACTTATAGTACCTAAGTATAAATTCATATGCTCTTCATAAATAAATACCAACTAACAATGGGGAATGGAAAGTCCAATTTTTCATTCGTAAAAGTATATTGATTCAAATAATCTTTGATTATTATGACAACTATATTAACGCTCAATGGTATTATTCATGGTAGGTTGTTGATTTAATTTAATTAAGTGCTTTTCCCAACTTGACATATCTTTGTTCATTTCTTAAATAAGATGTAAACTTCATTAAAATGAGAACATATTTGATCTGATATACACTTGATTTTTGTGAAAAAGTTGATTTCTTGGTATTTGTTAAAAAAGACGTAGTAAGATCAATTTGTAGTAATTGCTTTATAGCAAAATTGGAGGTAATCAAAAAAGTTTATAAACAATTTCCCCGTTTTATAGATCAATTTAATCAGGATGAGATGGGCTACAGGAGCAAACCGAATTTTCATTCGAATTATTTATTCATTTTAAACTTTTCGAATGTTTTTGACGTAACTGTAGATTCTCCTATAAATTTTGTCAGTTTTTTGCTTGTCATCAAAATTAAGAATTGAATTATTTAGAAGCTACTTTCTTACGTAATGTGCTCCTGCTGGCGCCATCTTATTTCAAATAGACAAATAAACTTCACTACTATTTGCAGGTGCTAGAAACTTACCATTTTCATGGTAAATAAATTATTTGACAACTAACGTATGTATATCTAAATAATTTATAACAAATCTTTATTATATTTATTTATATTAGCCATTTTTGGACTAAAAATGGCGGTGATAAAGCCATTCTTCCCGTGTCCTTAAAAAATCAATAGGTTTTCCATTTACAGTAACCTGCTTCCAGTAAAAAGGGGCTCGACGCTTTCTTGTATTGTAATTCAAAAGCGTACAGTAGATGGCGCTAAATTATATTTTCCAACGAAAATTACATCCTACATTAACCCAGTAGAATATTGAAAGTTTAAAAAAGCTAAAAACACGGTTTTATATCAGATTGAACTGAAAAGTGAAAAATCATTTTTAATTTATAACATAAAGCGTGGGGTGTATTGGTATATTTGCATACTAACTAAGGTTTTAGAAATATGGAGTTACTAATGAAATATAACAATTCAAATCGAGCATTTTATTAAAAATTGAAAATAATTTTTTACTTTTTATTCCGATGTGGCTGAATAAACGCGTTTTTTTGTTCCTCGAGTTATTATTTATTTTCACGTTTTTGGTCTTCAACGAATTTAAATTCGGTAGTATTCATCTTTGAAAAAAAGAAAAATGATATCGGGCGTGATCAAGAATTGGATCCTGGACTCCCTTGGACAAGTCCTATTCGCTATCATCTCTTCCCTCCACTATTCAATTTGTAAGTGTGAGGTGTGAGAGTGTATAGAATATAATAAACTAATCATTAATTCTCATAATCCTGGTTTGGTTATTGAAATAAACTTATTAATTTATTGTACTGTTATCGGTCAATAGACCAGGGTTGAAGCCTTTAAAAATAATAAAAAGTGAAAAAAAATAATAGTAGGATGAAACCCATTGGAAAAGGAGAAGAATATTATTAAAATTATAGGAAAAATAATTTACGGGCGATCTGAGGTCAGGAAGGGGAAGGGGGTGAGTTTTTAAGGGTAAAAAACTGCTTATCTCGTTTTTCCGCAAAACTACAAGTCCTATGGAAAAAAGTCGAATGGCAAAGTTGTAGATAATAAAAAGATCTACAACTTTTGTATTTCGCACTTCTTTCACATAATCTCAAAATTTATGAGAAAAATTCAAAAATCCAAGCTTTTGGTTTTTTATTTTTATCTTTTACAAAAAAAAATTTCACGAAATTTGGTGAAGATTTACCTTTTTATGTCCCAAATACACAGTAATTTATTCGATTTGAAAAATCCATTTTTTCACCTTATTCTGACCTAATATCGAAAAATCACCCAAATTTTCAATCGAAAATTCTCCCGTCAAAATATCAGCTATTTTCAAAAAATTGGAGTGCTTTCTGTTCGTTGGAATATCTACTTTCCGATGGTGTGAAAAAATATATCACTATAGTAGATGTTCTCAGAAAATGCAAAAAATCGAAAAAAACTCGAATTCGAAAATTTCTTTTCAATCATTATGTACAAATTTGAGCTATTTATTAAATTTTACACTCTAATTACTCGAAAAACGTAAGATTTCATGTTACATTGATAAACAAAAAAAGTGCAAATCAAAATATACCACTACAATTAACAAACAAATAATAATAATAAAAGACGAGAACGTAGTCGTAGAAAAACCTCAGATATTATTCCAGATCTCGATTATCAAAACCATACAAAAATACAATTTTTGCAAGAAAAATTTTTATCTAACGAGAAAAACAAGGACAGAATAATAAAAACATTAATGAAAAGATTACAGTCACAAGGATTTTCTTGTATACAAGTACAAGAAGATGCTGATGCTGACATAGTTAAGACCTAGATATAAATTGCCAGAGATACTAATAAAACTGTCGTTGTTGTGGGTCAAGATATTGATCTTTTGGTCCTTCTGAATCAATTAAATTCAAATAGTTATAACAACATTTATTTTCTCAAACCAGGTTCTGGAAATGTGAAAGATCTATTTTTCACGTGCATTTCTGCATTGCTTTTCTGGTTGCTATACAACATCTGGATTTTCCGGAAAAGGAAAGAAGAGTATCGTAAATTCATTATTAGACAATAAAAATTTGTAAAATTTGGCCAATATTATTTATAAAAAAGATGCAAGTAAAGAAGATATCGAAGAGAAATGGATTACAATTAATCAAAGCTATTTATAAATGTAAAAATGATAAAATAACATTTAATCAATTAAGATTTCAAAAATATCAATTAGCAAAAATTAAATCATCTTTCAGATTGGCAAACCTCCCACCCACAGAAGGAGCAGTAGAACAGGGCATATTATCAGCTTCAAACTTGGTTGGGTAATGAACTGACAGCAGCAGATTGGGGCTGGAAGCAACATCAACGTGGCATTAATACCCAAATTTACAGAAAAGGAATTAATTCCGGAAATATTGCTCAAAACTATTTACTGCAGCTGTGAAACTGGATGTAACATGTTTTAAAATTCACAAATGTATGCTCAAATTGTCATGGTTCTCAAAAATGCTCAATTTATTTTGGCAGATGATTATTTTCAGTTTTATATTTTGTCAATTGTACCATTAAGAAATAAGCAGTTCTCGATATGTTGCATTTTCTAAAAAGAAAGAGTCGAATTTTTTTTGCGAAAATGCATAATTTTCATTTTTTCGAACTATACCTACTCGGCAATTAGACTCCATAAACAGGCGCCTACAAAAACGTTTGACTCTTGAGATTTTTGAAGCGATATTAAGCTGATAAGAATAGATATTATTCATTGATCTGTGTTAAAGGTCGGGAAGAGGATTAAACCAAAATAAATTCATAATCGGCATTTGAGCAAGTCTGAATTGCTCAGTTCGCGAAATGTATAAATTAGAGTAAACAAATGCCGAAATAGAATCTGTTGTCGGCATCTGATCATTTCACTTTGATCATATCGCGGACTGAGTATTAATTTCGGCAAATGGGCGAGTACGGCATCTGAGTCTAACATATATATTTTTTTACACCATCGGAAAGTAGATATTTCAACGAACAGAAAGCGCTCCAACTTTTTGAAAAAACCTGATATTTTGACCGGAGAATTTTCGATTGAAAATTAGGGTGCTTTTTCGATATTAAGTCAAAATAAGGTGAAAAAATGAATATTTCGAATCAAATTAATTACAGTGTATTTGGGACATAAAAAGGTAAGTCTTCACCAAATTTAGTGGAAAAAAAATTAACTTCAGTTAATTCGTAGTAGTGTTATTCAAAGAATAAGGAACGGTCCATATGTAACTACTGATGATATAAATTGCCAAATAAATCAATATGATAAGACCGCGTTAAATAATTTCATTGCAGGCTGTTACGGAACGCTAAACAATAACATGCATTTAAGAAAACCCGCTACTTTAGAATACGCTATGGCTTATGTTACAAAATTTGAAACATTCGAGACATTGTACGGCTCTTGACATGATATAAGTTTCTCACAAAATAGATTTAGTAATAATGATAATACTAATAAACAATATCCACAGTCGCGAAATTTTCATAAAAATAATTCAAACTCAAATCAAAACTATAATGACTATCAAATTTTTGTACCAAATAACAGGCAAGTTAATTATCAATCACAATTTTATAAAAAGTATCAAACCAGTCAATCCAATATTGTACAGAATAGGGAACATGGGCCCAATAATCCAATGCCTATTCAACAAAATAGGAGATATTTCACAAATCGACAAATATTTGGTCCCCCAAAAACGTCTTTAAACCAGACCAGTCAACAAAATCATTTACCAAAACCTGTACCGATGTCAACAACGTCACGAAACTTAACCGAAATATATAGAAAACCTATCAATAATAAGAGATTTTTTCAATCGAACCCAAATTCTAAGCCGAAATTCGTTTCCGAAGAATTATTTGTGAACCAGTGTAGTAATATCAGGTCACGATTCTAATCCATATAACGAATATGACGAAACAGAATTTGACAATACCGATAGCAACAACGAATATCATTTCGACGAAAATTTTCAGATGGATGGCCTATTCCAAGAGAAGATGTAGTAGAGATAAACGCGTTTTCTGTTAATCCTTCACCATACATACAAATTAAGAATCCCAAAGTTAAATTATTAATCGATACCGGCAGAAATATATATTTGAGAAATATTTTCCAAGTACAGTTTACCATTCCAACACTTATATCTAGTAGTATCCGGAGTAAAAATATCAGATTTGAAAAACATGTACCTGCATTTGCTGAATTTAAATGTAAAAATTACCATATTGATTTTATACTATACGACTTTCACTATTATTTCGATGGAATTTTAGGTATTAAAGATTTAATAGGTATGAATTCAAACATTGATCTAAAAAATCAACAGTTAGTGGGGCCTGATATAAAATTACCATTTAAATATAGACAAGCCGATGATCTTAAATTTTCATTTTCTATAGACTCGGGAGAAAAATGTATAAAAAATTTACCAGTAAATGTGAATGATGGCGATATTATTGTAGATGCTAAAAACATAAAGAACATATTTATACCACAAATATTAAGTACCTACGGCAAAAGACGGTTTTGCTCCTATTGAAGTTAAAAATCATACAAATAAATCAATAACGATAACACTAATAAAACCAATTCAAGTTACTTCGTTCCAAAATTCACAATACGAATTATTTAAGTTTGAGTTTTACTAACAATTTTAACCAACATAATTTGGTAAAATCTAATGATATTACGATGAATAGGGAAAAAAGTGGATTCCATCAAATACAAATGAATGATTGCTCAATCGAGAAAACAGTATTTGGTCTAAGAATACCTTCGAATGCTTTTTGGGTTGAAAAATGCACCCTCCACTTTCCAAAGAGGTGTCAAGTCCTAAAAGATGTTCAAAATAAGATATGTATGGTATATAAGGACGATATCATCATATTCAGTACTAGCTAGCTTCCAGGAACACATCCAAAATTTAAAGTTAGTATTTCCGAAACTACGCCAAGCACATCTTAAAATATAAATCGACAAATGCGAATTTGTACGCAAAGAGGTCGAATACTTAGGCCCCCTTGTAACTCCACAAGGAATAAAACCTAATCTGAATAAGATCACAGCAATTCAAAGTTTTCCTATTCCTAAATCAGTCGTCGTTTTTTGGACTACTTGGCTATTATCGAAAGTTTATAAGAAATTTTGCACAATTAACTAAACCAATGACAATATGTTTAAAGAAAAATAATACCGCTTAGCACTCAGATATTTGTAAGAATATCTTGATATCAGAACCAGTTTTGGAATATCCCGATCTCGATAAACCATTCTAACTAACAATCGATGCTTCGCAATGGGAGATCACCCTATCTGTCACGGTAATAGAACTTTGGCAGAAATCAATTATTCAACTATCGAGAAAGAATTATTGGCAATTGTTTGGCCTGAAACATGCCTATTTGGTCAAAAATTTACAATATTTTCAGATCATGAACCATTACAATGGCTTAAGTCTTTAAAAGAGCTTAACTTACGCCTTGTGCGTTGGTGATTAAATCTCGAAGAATTTGACTATGGCATCAAATATCTAAAAGGTAAAAGGAATAAGGCAGCAGTCGCAACATGTCGCTACCTCGATGTCAATGCATCAGAAACTGCATCAATTGACGTTAATTTAGGTGACATTGACGAAATCGTTAATCAAGAACTTGAAATAATTTATCCGTATCTTCAACCCGAAAATATATTACCAAATTTGGATAATATTGATAATACGAGTATTTTAGATGGAAACAAATCAGATATTAGGATAAATTCACCCGCATTACCCGAAAAATCAAATCCTGATGATAATGATATTGAAACCGTGCATACATTTACCGAAAATCCTATGATCCGAAAAACCACTAAATATGTCTAAAAATCAACTATATTTTACAAAAGGGGAAACAAATACCTTTAAAATTGAAAGAGAAAAAATATTTGAAAACATTGCCAATAGTAGAAATAGAATCGAATATACTGAAATTTATCAAGGAATATACAAGTCCCAATCAAAATTACACTCTTTATTTCCAAAATGAATCTTTATCGCGAATATTCATAGTAACTGCACCTCGAACTGCACTAAATACATTTAAGAATTCTGCATTTAAGTTTATCATGTTATAACCTTGGCTTGTTAACTTTATCAAAATTAACTATATTTAAGAAAATTTGAAGGTTATAAGTGCGAACGGCAGCTGTTCGTCGGAGAGCATTTAAGGGAGTGAATAAGAAATACATCACATAACCCGCGGCGCCATGCAATTTTAGTTTATGGACAAAACCAAGTAATAGAAAAGTATATAAATTTTACTAAATTGCAAAATATAAAAACTTAAGCAAAGAGGTGAGGTCAAACATAAAAAAGAAATATTATTTGAATAATAGCGAAGATCAATCCTTTAATCAAATTGGAGTATAGCAATTTACTTACAATAAGGGGGTTAATACTCTGTTGGTTTTTATTAAACTATTCAAGTAAAAAATTGGAGTTAATTAAGTCTTAATTGGTAAGTTAATAAATCCTTAGATATTTTCCAAGTTTAACTACAATAGTGTCTTTTCATATATAATACCACGAGAGTGAAAATTTTGTCGGCAAAATTTTTCGATTGTCATGAAAGTTTGTTGCTTGGCAATTTTGCGAATGACATTTTTAACAAAACCACGAGCCGTCAGGCGAGTGGTTTTGGATTAAATGTCATGAGCAAAATTACCTAAAAGCAACAAACTTGACTACGACAAGAGAAAAATTTTACCTTACAAAATTTTTAATTGAGTGGTATTCGACATGACTATTTCACGAGAGAAAAACTAAAAAATCATATGTTTAAACGTTTTATTCATTGCAAACTTCAATTATACAAAGCCAAAAAAATAATAACATTATGAAAAAAAAATTACTTATTTTTGTAAAAAGTACAATTATTATAATTGTACGTTGTAGCATTATTTTGGGGATTGTTTTGCATCATAATCTTCAAAAATTTTTGCTATAACTTGTTCAGAAGTATCCTTTTCTAACGTATAATTACGTGCGTCCAGAAACATTCTAAACTGTTCCCACGCAGACTTTTTTGTCTTCATTGTATTTCGCGGTATACTTTGCTTAATTGTACTCTCTATTTCATTTATGAATTATTTCCAAATCTTGTATTATTCATGTTAATAATACTTATTTAAATTTTTGAAACAGTTTTAATAATTTTTAGACAGTTAAATAAATAAATAAACAACTTAGTTTCCTTAGAAACCACTAACAAAGATTTTATATTGAATTTTATCACAGAGTGATAGAATTTTATACACATAGATTTGATATATTAAACGTCAAAAAATTGCCGCGACAAGACAAAAAATTGCCAGTTCAAAACCTCCAAATTTTGTCAGTTATCAATTTACTCTAGTGAAATAGTCAAAACTATAGAACTATAGTTTACATTTTCTTAAAAAAAACTTATGTATTACATAGTGGGATTGTAAATTTTCTTACGATGAGATTTTAGTTAATCTACTATTGCTTAAACTGAAAATAAAATTTCTCTCAGATTTTACAATTAATAAGTGAATTAATGAAAGTAAAAATAAAGAAAATTCTGGCCTGTTCGTCCTTACAGGTCTTCCAACGTTCTGAAAAATTCTCCAAGCTCTCTCGGACTCTAGAATACCCTTCTGTGCCGTATAAATCAAATGGAGTTTCACTACAAAGGCATTATTTTCTGTTGTTTTGGGCGTGGAGTGTATATTCGAGATCAAGCACACGTCTTACACAACAAAACGAGTAATAGACGTATTTTACCCAACAAAAGCTATTCCTAAAACTACCTTAGAACCCTAAAAAGAAAACTATTTTTAAAAAACAAAAAAAAAACACATTTCTGATTTTGAGATGACAAAAAAAGGATGGATAAATCAAATTTGAATAGATAAGACCTTAAGGAGGCAGCTCACCTTATTAAAGAGGTTATATCCCACACAAATCACAAATTTTGGATTACTAAGGGTTTTTAACCAGTAACAAAATAAATTACAACAAAGTATAGGTAAAACCTACATCGATTCTTGGTTTCTACCAAATGCCGATTCAAAAAATTTCCTATCCAAAGAAATCAACGAGATCACTTTGTCTCACACAACCTAACAAATACTCTATACTAGACAAGTTCTCTTGGTGGCCTAACTAGTAGGTACCTATAAATCAAAAATACTGATTTTACCAAAAGCCAGTGGCGTATCCCAAAATCAACCCGTTACAATATGTGTACTAAAACTCTTACCGATATTCAATCAATTGACGAGCAAAAAGAAAAAATAGAATACTATCATGTATACAAATCATGACACAGAGGCATAGGCGAAGTCAAAATATCTCTCAGTTGTAGATATTATTCGCCAAAAATGATTGAAGGAATAGAACATGCTTAAAAAACCAATATGATAGGAATCCTCCTGTTATTGAATTTAATTTAACTCCTTCTACCTCTAAACCATTTGAACATATACAAGCCGATGTTTTTAAAATTGCAAACAAATCATACTTAACAATAATCGACTCATTTTCACGGTACGGACAACCCTACCCCATAGTAAGTGTTACAGGTTTTTCCACCTTATTAAATTTTATAACGCGCCATGCATTGGATTGGATTTTGATCTAGAAGATTTTTGCAAAGTTCATCGTATTGAACAACATCATACGAAAGCAAAAAATAGTAATTCTAATTCACCCGTTGAACGGTTTCACTCAAGTATTTTAGAACATTATCGATGTATTCAAGAAGACAATAAAAATTTCGCCCCCGATCAAATAATGAAACACGCGATCCTTAGTTATAATTATTCAGTTCACATAGTTACTAAATATGAAATATTGAAATTACAAAGAGACACATAAACAACCCAGATCCGTTTGACATATCATTTAGTTATATCCCAATATGTTTAAAATCAAAAAGAAACAAGTAAACTATTAAATGAAAATATGAAGAAACGGAATGAAGAAATTACATAATTACAAAAGGTAATAGAAAAACTCAATGTACACAGATCTGAAACCTTACATTACTCAAAACAAAAGGTCGCTTATGTAAGAATTAAATTAAGAAATAAAATACTTCCCAAATTTAAACAATTTAACATAGTCCAAGATAAGGTATTTTGCTTAAAACAAACAAAGGTACATACCATAAAGGTATCGTCAGAACATCAAAAGGTAAATCTCGAAAATTGTTACAGGATGTCGACGAAAATGCGAGCCCTGACGCTATTTCTGGTCCTTTCAAGTAAACCGCTTGACTTGTAGTGGAAAAGATATGCAAGCTAGGAAAATTCAAAATTTCCTACTTTCTATCTAGTTAAGAAATGCTAGATTAGTTTATATACTACAACAATTTTCAATTGATGGTGGCTGATCTACAAATTGAACAGAGGACTAACGGCAACAGTGTTAAAACTCAGAACTAAATTTTCACCGAAACTCACCGGGATCATTTTTATTGTTTATGCGCTTCGCCAATGTGGATGAGTGAAAAGTAAGATGATTCCATAACGATGTTGCCAATGAATCACCATCAATTAAAAATTGTTATACTATAGTAAACATATATGTTTTTACATTATTTAGAATTATGCCAGCTTGTTAGGCAAATAGATAGTTTAGTTACCCACTTTAGTTATATAAGTATGTAACCTTACGAATTGAGCTCAAGCCCAAATAAGAATAAAGTTATAAAATTTAAATGAATAAAAAAAAAGTGCAAGATTATAAATTAATTTGTCTACTTGGTTACATAAGTTTCGGTTGCTCCGGTGACAACCTTAGGCCTTCGACGTCGCTCAGAAAGGAGGTAGGGGTGGATCCCTCCTATTGATCTTCCGGACAAAATAGTAGACAACTTGTGTGGGCGCCAACTGAGTTTTCCACTTTGGCCTAGCACGACTAATTTTCCCACGATAACCCAGTAAAACAGCTTATGTTCCTTATAATAACTAAAATAAAAAAAAACATCTAATACCCTTAAGGGGAGTTTTACAATTAATACTACTGAAAACCCTAGTAAAAGCCCCCCCCACTTTAAAAAAAGAAAAATAGTGTGAACATCTGTTTCACACCAATAGTCAAACTATTAACACTAAAATTCCAAACTATACCAGTTAATTTGACCTACTTAGTGTGAAATTAATATGGCTGTTCGAGTGTACCAATACAGATTAAATACAAACTTTCAATTATATGTTACCTGAAAAGTAGTGTAAAGTTTATAAAAAAAAAACAATTCCATATAAGGCGACACCGTAGTCAAGGCGTTGGTACCAAGGCAGAGACGCATGCGCAAGTGGATAAAATTATGAAAATTAAATTGTGAAAATTTATCGCAAAATATTAATTTCAACCATTACAATTGCATAATAAAATAAATCAGAAGGAACTACCTAGCTAATGTATATACATGTTGGCGTAAAGCCTAAAATAAAAATAAGTAAATAACTCAGAAAAACCCCCGATACCAGGTTACCCTCAATGTGGTCTTCTTCAAGAAGTTGTTGAAAAGTAGCAGCAAACTGCAGAAGACATCACCATCGATCTACCAGGTAAACTCCAAACATCCCGAAGTGTGTATCTGGCCCCACAGGTGAAGTGTGTATCTGGCCCCACAAGTGAAGTGTGTATAATCTGGCCCCACAGGTGAACCCTTAAAAATTAAAACAGGTGTCAGCTAAAAACTGAGCCTATACAGGAACCAATCAAACACCTCGACAAGTTAAGCTTGTCTCGGCCTATGCCAGAAGCTAATTTATAAGAATTTACAAGTAACGTACAAATCAAAATCAACCCCAAATTAACTGAATCAAACCCACAAAGTAGCCATGAGGCCTACTTGCAATCAACAGTGTCAGCAACAGTATACTACACTGAATTTAAATCAAATAATAAGAATGCGATAAGCATCTAAAATAAACTGTTTTTGGTCGTAGCCAGGGTAGGTTTGAAGAACCACCCACGAATTATAGTATTCGTTAGACTAAAGCGGGCAAAGAAAACAAAATATACACAGGGTAACAGAATAGACTGTCTTAATAAAAAATATACAATCAACAGGTAGTATTTTACCACCAACTGTTTTATCTACAAAAACTACAAATCTATTATAGACATACCTTTTCCAAAAAGGGTCCAATACTCAAAATGTTCCTCTTACTGGACGGCTACCAACAAATAACGAACCAACAACAGCATGTGGCACACCTTCAATTTCAAAACTTCAACGTTGGCGATTTCCTTTAAATAGTGATAAATACATAGTGATGCGAAATCAGTAAGTAGAGAAAATACTTACAATCGTTTTAGTGCAATATATCCCCTATAAGGGTTTGTGAAAACGGCTTCCAGAACAGGACGGAATTCTTCAACAATACGAACTCCCGTAGAACCAAAATACTAGCCGTATATTCCACAACTCATTCAGAACGAGAACCTATAAATCCCAGCAGGGGATGACTAACCAGTCATTAACAAAATTCAGATTCCCGTTCGAAGCACTTTTGCTAACCATCTATCAAGTAGGAGCACACACCGGAAAGAAGGGTGACTGACACTTCCTCAACGTCAATACAGAATACTACCATAAAGAAACCTAGCCGAAACATACATCCGAACTACACTGCTCACTACACCGAGCGTGTTCCGCACAGATCAAGTCATAAAGTGCTACACTTCTATGTAAGTCATGACGAACGAACGCTTTTATCCAAAACACGACTGTCACAGCCAATTGTCATTGTCATCCAACAAATAATTCGACTTTGTAAACAATAACAAAGAAAAAAAAAATATATATTATAAATTATTCAAATAAATTTGAGCAATAGATAGTACCACAATACCCTCCCATCAAAGTAAACAAAGCAAGATCAAACACTCGGATTTAACAGACAAAACACATGGCGATAACAGCCAATATATTATAAGTAGATGTTCAGAAAATATTCGAATGCCATCTTACATAGAAGATTTCTAACTAGTATGTATTTGATTAAGCCAAAATATGGTAGATAAATGAAGAAAATATACCTCTAACTCAAAAGTAAAGTTTGTCTATATAGATCAGTAAGTTGTAACAAACCTAATTACTACTTTAAATGTTTTAGACTTCAAGTCAAGGAGTCAGTAATAATTTATAACTGAACCCTAATAAACTTTAGCGTTTATCAAGCTGAAGCGGACAAAGTATTTGGACTACTGTGGCTACACCCCAAAGGTGATATAATCAAAGCCGGAAACAAAATCAGTAGTCCCACGGTAACTAAAAACTAAAGTAAAATCCACAAGAGAGAAAACCCCTTACTACCCTTAATTTTGAATTATAATATAACAAACAAAAAGAAACAACTAACATGAATCTATCTATACGGACATTTACCAGGTAGGCGCTAGTTTTATTATTTACATTACCTAGCGACCAAATATAAAATTGTTGTCAAGATGTGAAGACAGTTATGGTTACAGCCTGCACCACTTCACCGGAAGTATGATGGCAGAGTAGTCCCTAAAACTCTGGGCTGACAGAAACTATTTAACTACTGAAGTACTTTCGTAGTGATCAAATAATATTAGAAACATAGAGACAATATCGGTCAGGTAATTACTATATACAAATACTCAATATATACAATAGACGTAGTGACAAATTCAACCGTTACATATTCCTCCCTTACTTCAAGAGCATTCACTCAGGTGAATTCTCACCAGCGCTAGCTGGCTTCAAGTCCTTGATATTCCAGGTACCACGGTCGTTACCCTTGTCATCCATCAGTATATATGTCCATGGTGAAACTTTTTTTTTTAACCAAGTAAGGACCTACCCAATGGGGTACCAATTTCTTGGTGTAAAACTGCGCCGCGTCAGACAAAACAAAATTCTTACGCCAAACAAGTTGGTGAGGAAGCAACTCCTCTCGTCGCCGCCGGAGATTATACGTTCTCTCATTTTTCTGCGAAGCCTTGTCCAAGCGAGCCCTAACTTCCTTAAACAACGCGTCAAACGCTTTACTCTTCCCTGCATCGTCAACAGCAGAACTCCTATCCGAAGCGCAATCCCTAAGCCTATCCTTTAAAGCAAATTCATCACCTTTCAGAACCATATTCCTACCAAAATTGAGATAATAGGGAGTCTGTTTAGTGGACTCATTAAAAGCTGTTCGTAACGCACAAGTAACTTTAGCCAGATCAACGTTCCATTTCCGATGATTATCCGAAACATACATGGCTAACATAGTCTTCAGAGTTCTATTATACCTTTCCGTGGGATTCGCATGAGGATGATAATGGGCGTTGAAACGTACCGACACTCCATACTCCTTCATCAAAGCCGAGAACACTCTCGAAGTAAATTGAGGACCATTGTCGCAAATCAACAAGAATACGCCCTCCTCGATTCTTTTTCCTACCAATTGTGTGGTAGAAGACCTCAAAGGAAAAGTAAGAGTAAATTTCGTGAACAAATCAACCACAACCAAAATGAACTTATGTCCAGCCATAGAACGAGGTAATGGTCCTATCAAGTCAGTAGAAATAATCTCCCATGATCGAGTAGCTCTGGGCTGAGGTGTCATCTGCCCCTTCGGTCCACTTTGATCAACCTTGTGCGCCGCGCACACCACACAATTCCTAACAAAAGAAGCTACATCCGACCTAAGCTTAGGCCAATAAAACCTAGCACTGATACGTTTGAAGGTTTTTAGTACACCCATGTGTCCTGCTAAAGGCGGATCGTGCAGATGTTGCATAACTGTCCATCTATCAGCCTTCGGAACAACCTCCTTCCAATCATCGGCAGCATCACCTAAGGATCCAGAATTTGTGCGAACGTGCTTATACAACTTCCCCTCGAGAACTCGCCACTGTGAATACTTGATCGGATACTTCGAGACT
The DNA here is from genome assembly GCA_947563755.1 of Lochmaea crataegi. Taxonomy (NCBI): domain Eukaryota; kingdom Metazoa; phylum Arthropoda; class Insecta; order Coleoptera; family Chrysomelidae; genus Lochmaea; species Lochmaea crataegi. The sequence goes on from OX387429.1 coordinate 30,639,109, forward strand.
TTCTGAATCATTCCGACATACCAACTATCCTTAACGACTGAAACCTCACTGATCTGAATCTCCGGTATAGCCCTAGACAAAGTGTCAGGTACGACGTGCTCTCTGCCCTTGCGGTGTATGATCTTGAAATCGTATTGCTGTAATCTTACGCTCCACCTCGCTAGACGACCTGCAGGATCCTTCAGATTCTGCAACCACACCAGAGAATAGTGGTCTGTGATAACCGAAAAAGGGACTCCTTCTAGGTACGGTCGTAACTTCTCCACTGCCCATAACACAGCCAAACATTCCCGTTCTGTAGTGGAATAGACTCTCTCCTGCTTACTCAATGACCGAATCAAATAACAAACGGACGAGAACAGAACAGCCCCAAGTCCATACCCACTAGCATCACAATGAACTTCAAACGGAAGATTGTAATCCGGACAGCTTAACACAGGAGCCTTTACCAAACATTCCTTAATCTTACTAAAAGAGGCATCACACTCTGGTGTCCAGACGAACATCCTACCCTTACGCAACAAAGCTGTGATCGGAGAAATCAAAGAAGAGAAATCAGGAATAAACCTGCGATACCACGAGAAAGTGCCAATTACACAACGCACATCCTTCACACATTTCGGAGGCGGTAACATCAACATAGCCTTGACCTTATCAGGATCCACATGAAGTCCAGTACTATCTACAACATAACTCAAGTACTTCAACTGAGGTCGACAGATAAAAACACTTATCCCAGCTGACGGTCAAACTGGCTTTACCAATCCGCCTAAAAACTTCCTACAAAACGGCAAGGTGTTCTTCAAAGGTTTGAGTAACAATAACCACATCATCGAGTTAGGTAAAAACGTTGGGTTCCAAGTCGGGTCCAAGAACTTGATCGATGAGTCGTTGCCAAGTAGCTGGAGCATTATGGAGACCAAAAGGCATCCGTTTAAATTGAAATAGACCACGTCCCGGAACAGTAAAAGCGGTATAAGGCCTTGAAGACTCCGCCGCCCTCACCTGCCAATAAGCAGACTTAATATCCAAGGTAGAAATATAGTGAGCATTCCGGAGCTTATCCAAAGTGTTGGAAATGTAGGGGAGAGGGTAACTATCCCGTCCAGTGACAGCGTTTAATTTGCGATAATCCACGCAGAAGCGGAAAGTACCGTCCTTCTTTTTAACTAGTAAAATGGGCGAACTCCACGAACTGTTTGACCTCTCAATTACACCAAGACGAAGCATTTCCTCTAACTCCTTATCAATATGCCCTTGCATCACTGGGGAAACTGGATAATACCGTTGTTTAATGGGCGGGGAATGACAAACTATAGTATGTTCCGCAACATTCGCACAACCAAGACTAGTTCCCAATATAACCTTATTATGCTCAATCATTGCATCCAAACAAGACTTCTGTAAGTCGCTCAGCAAATATCTACTACGAAGATGATCTACAGTTGCAATCCCAACAGGTGACTCTGAAAAATGCCATTCATTGTGTCTCAAGTCTGGAACAACTCCCATGATTTTCCAAAAGTCTGCTCCCAAGATAAGCGTATGAGGGACGTCCAATACCACCAAGACAGAGATGATCTTCAATTGATCGCGGAGAGAAAATGGAACTAAACACTCACCAATAGACTCACACATCTGTCCATTCGCAACTCTGCAACTAGTTCTCTTAGTGGTGTCCACTTCTAAGCCTAAAGTCTGCAACAGTTTCCAACCAGTACTACCCAAAATCGTTCTCGTAGCTCCCGAATCCAAAAGACCTAATACCTCAGACCCCAAAACATTCACCTTAAGATACGGCCTCTCATCATTCACAGCATGATCTGAAATAAAATCAAGAATAGGTTGAACTTCGGTCGAACGTCTTACAGCGCTACCTCTTCGACCAGTTAAGAGCGCCTGTTCTCGTTTCCCTGGCTACACTTGGGACAGGTCCTCACAGTATAACCTTCTCGCTGACACTTAAAACATTTCAATTACTTGGGAAGAACACATCCAATGGCTCGATGGCCAGGCTTCTTACAACGAACGCAAACAACTGAAGACTTTTTATCGCTCGACAAATTCTCTACATCCAAGCGATCTACGGGCTGAGATGAATCAACCTCGACAAAAGCCAGATCCTTCTCCAAGACATTACCCCTACGAACACTGGGCTCGACATAACTGTTAATCGCATCGCGCCTATCCTCCATACGACGACATACATGCCTCAACTCCTCAATAGTAGTAGGTAGTGGATCTCTTAAACGGTCTTGGTAAAAAGGGTGTAAATTCTTCACAATAATCGCCATCTTGGCCCCCTCAGGAACAAAACAACCTAACCTACTAAAATAACTTGACATGATCGCAAGATAAACCCCTATTGATTCTGACGAGTGCTGAGTCCTCTTCCGAAGCTCGTCGAACAAATCATCCGTATGATGGGCGGTCAAATACTCTCTTCTAAATTCATCCTTCAACTCGTTCCAAGAATGCACTCGCAGTCTGACATCCTTGTAGAATTGGTACGCCTTCTCCGAAAAAAGATCTACACCAGAACCCAACAACACATCGTCTGGAACATGACGAGCCATTTTAAGTTCTTCTACTCGTTCAAGAAAAGCTGTAATGGACAAAGATCTAGAAGAACCAGAAAACTTCTCCAAACCCCACTTATGTGGTGGTATCATCTTTGAAAGGAAGCTGTTTGATACGTTACCGTGTGTGGTATTAATCGGTGGGTGATTTGCAACGGGAGACGAACTAGCGACATTCTGCACACCAGCCAAAAATTGTCCTGTCAGATTGCCAGTAATGACATCTAAAGCTGCTGGCACAACAACTTCAGCAGTAATACTAGTGGATATGGCGTTAAATCTATCATAGAGACCTATCAACTTAGTCAGCAACTCCGACCTTTTTGTTTCCTTCTCAGCATCCCCTGCAGCGTCCAATTGATCAAACCTATTCAACGAGTGAGATACCTTCGTCTGCAACTTCTGTGTTTCACTGACATTGGAACTGCCACTGTAACTAGCCAACAAAGTTTCGATCTCTGTACATTTCCTAATAAGAGCAGCCTCATCTTGCTCAAATGGAAATGAGTATTTGGGATACCTGAAACTGTCAGCAGATTTCTCCATACGAAGAGCCATAGAAAGCTGAGTACGCATCTCCTCCGCAGTTCCGATCTTAAGACCCCTAAACTTAAGCTCCCACTCAAGCTCCTCTTTCTCCAACCTATTAATAAACATTTTCCGAGCCATCTTGGTGTTAATATCAACAACGAGTCAAGGATATGAGAAAAAATATCAACAATATAATCACCCTCAGTTATAAAAAACGTTATTAACAAGCTATGACGAGCAATACAACAGGGTTAGGGAAAATAATATAATATATAGTACACTTAATACACTACGACTACTATGCAATAATCAGTTTATCAAAATGGTAACCATATACCCAATATACTTGGTTTCACAAGGAACAGCCATATAACTACCAAAAAAACTATAGCAAGCCTAGCTTATGAACAAAAACATGCCACCCTAAATAAAAAAGGGCCCCACGTTGGGCGCCAAAAATGTAACCTTACAAATTGAACTCAAGCCCAAATAAGAATAAAGTTATAAAATTTAAATAAATAAAAAAAAAGGGCAAGATTATAAATTATTATGTCTACTTGGTTACATAAGTTACGGTTGCTCCGGTGACAACCTTAGGCCTTCGACGTCGCTCAGAACGGAGGTAGGGGTGGATCCCTCTTATTGATCTTCCGGACAAAATAGTAGACAACTTGTGTGGGCGCCAACTGAGTTTTCCACTTTGGCCTAGCACGACTAATTTTCCCCCGATAACCCAGTAAAACAAGGGATGAAAATAAAAGGCAAACCTCAGCTTATGTTCCTTATAATAACTAAAATAAAATAAAAAACATCTAATACCCTTAAGGGGAGTTTTACAATTACTACTACTGAAAACCCTAGTAAAAGCCCCCCCACTTTAAAAAAAGAAAAATAGTGTGAACATCTGTTTCACACCAATAGTCAAACTATTAACACTAAAATTCCAAACTATACCAGTTAATTTGACCTCCTTAGTGTGAAATTAATATGGCTGTTCGAGTGTACCAATACTGATTAAATACAAACTTTCAATTATATGTTACCTGAAAAGTAGTGTAAAGTTTATAAAAAAAAACAATTCCATATAAGGCGACACCGTAGTCAAGGCGTTGGTACCAAGGCAGAGACGCATGCGCACGTGGATAAAATTATGAAAATTAAATTGTGAAAATTTACCGCAAAATATTAATTTCCACCATTACAATTGCATAATAAAATAAATCAGAAGGAACTACCTAGCTGATGTATATACATGTTGGCGTAAAGCCTAAAATAAAAATAAGTAAATAACTCAGAAAAACCCCCGATACCAGGTTACCCTCAATGTGGTCTTCTTCAAGAAGTTGTTGAAAAGTAGCAGCAAACTGCAGAAGACATCACCATCGATCTACCAGGTAAACTCCAAACATCCCGAAGTGTGTATCTGGCCCCACAGGTGAAGTGTGTATCTGGCCCCACAAGTGAAGTGTGTATAATCTGGCCCCACAGGTGAACCCTTAAAAATTAAAACAGGTGTCAGCTCAAAACTGAGCCTATACAGGAACCAATCAAACACCTCGACAAGTTAAGCTTGTCTCGGCCTATGCCAGAAGCTAATTTATAAGAATTTACAAGTAACGTACAAATCAAAATCAACCCCAAATTAACTGAATCAAACCCACAAAGTAGCCATAAGGCCTACTTGCAATCAACAGTGTCAGCAACAGTATACTACATTGAATTTAAATCAAATAATAAGAATGCGATAAGCATCTGAAATAAACTGTTTTTGGTCATAGCCAGGGTAGGTTTGAAGAACCACCCACGTATTATAGTATTCGTTAGACTGAAGCGGGCAAAGAAAACAAAATATACACAGGGTAACAGAATAGACTGTCTTAATCAAAAATATACAATCAACAGGTAGTATTTTACCACCAACTGTTTTATCTACAAAAACTACAAATCTATGAGACATACCTTTTCCAAAAAGGGTCCAATACTAAAAATTTTCCTCTTACTGGACGGCTACCAACAAATAACGAACCAACAACAGCATGTGGCACACCTTCAATTTCAAAACTTCAACGTTGGCGATTTCCTTTAAATAGTGATACATACATAGTGATGCGAAATCAGTAAGTAGAGAAAATACTCACAATCGTTTTAGTGCAATATATCCCCTATAAGGGTTTGTGAAAACGGCTTCCAGAACAGGACGGAATTCTTCAACAATACGAACTCCCGTAGAACCAAAATACTAGCCGTATATTCCACAACTCATTCAGAACGAGAACCTATAAATCCCAGCAGGGGATGACTAACCAGTCATTAACAAAATTCAGATTCCCGTTCGAAGCACTTTTGCTAACCATCTATCAAGTAGGAGCACACACCGGAAAGAAGGGTGACTGACACTACCTCAACGTCAATACAGAATACTACCATAAAGAAACCTAGCCGAAACATACATCCGAACTACACTGCTCACTACACCGAGCGTGTTCCGCACAGATCAAGTCATAAAGTGCTACACTTCTATGTGAGTCATGACGAACGAACGCTTTTATCCAAAACACGACTGTCACAGCCAATTGTCATTGTCATCCAACAAATAATTCGACTTTGTAAACAATAACAAAGAAAAAAAATAAAATATATATTATAAATTATTCAAATAAATTTGAGCAATAGATAGTACCACAATACCCTCCTGTCAAAGTAAACAAAGCAAGATCAAACACTCGGATTTAACAGACAAAACACATGGCGATAACAGCCAATATATTATAAGTAGATGTTCAGAAAATATTCGAATGCCATCTTACATAGAAGATTTCTAACTAGTATGTATTTGATTAAGCCAAAATATGGTAGATAAATGAAGAAAATATACCTCTAACTCAAAAGTAAAGTATGTCTATATAGATCAGTAAGTTGTAACAAACCTAATTACTACTCTAAATGTTTTAGACTTCAAGTCAAGGAGTCAGTAATAATTTATAACTGAACCCTAATAAACTTTAGCGTTTATCAAGCTGAAGCGGACAAAGTATTTGGACTACTGTGGCTACACCCCAAAGGTGATATAATCAAAGCCGGAAACAAATTCAGTAGTCCCACGGTAACTAAAAACTAAAGTAAAATCCACAAGAGAGAAAACCCCTTACTACCCTTAATTTTGGATTATAATATAACAAACAAAAAGAAACAACTAACATGAATCTATCTATACGGACATTTACCAGGTAGGCGCTAGTTTTATTATTCACATTACCTAGCGACAAAATATAAAATTGTTGTCAAGATGTGAAGACAGGTATGGTTACAGCCTGCACCACTTCACCGGAAGGATGATGGCAGAGTAGTCCCTAAAACCATGGGCTGACAGAAACTATTTAACTACTGAAGTACTTTCGTAGTGATCAAATGATATTAGAAACATAGAGACAATATCGGTCAGGTAATTACTATATACAAATACTTAATATATACAATAGACGTAGTGACAAATTCAACCGTTACAAGTAGTAAGATTACAACTATAAACGCTTCAAATCCAATATCATATCATTCCCTAGCACAAAAATTGCTAATAAGAGTAGAATATTTAATCAAATCAGTTTAAAAGAAATTTGACAATCTAAATTCACTTATTCGAATCCGGAGAGGTTAGTAAACGGCGTTGGTAAAATAAATAAATGGCTTTTTGGAAATCTAGATTCGGATGATGAAATTAGATATAATGATGCGATTAACTTATTACAACAAAATCAAAAGAATCTTATTCATGAAACAAACCTTAAAATTTCTCTTTATCAGATACTCATTGATCATTATAATAAATCAATTACTATTCTAAATGAAAATAGAATTAAATTCAATAACGATTTGGAAACATTTTCAGCATCCGTTTATAATAAAATTGACACCCTCGAAAGCTACCTGAGTCTTCAAGGTATGATTATATCAGATTAATTTAGATTGTCAATCAACTATAACGTTTATAGTTAATATTGAAGATGCGATAGTATTTTCAAAACTTTACTTGGTACACAGCTCTATTATTTCTAGTTTCGAGATTGTAGAAACCTTTGAAATTTATCACCTTTTTCCCTTTATCCAATATGATCAAATGTACACCCACAATTCTCCCTATTTGGCACGGAAGAAAAACAGGATTCGATCAGAGAAATAAAAATGCCCAATACTAGAAGATACCTACTATTGTCAACAAAATTTCGACCAAAGAGACAGTTGTACTCTTAGCCTACTCGATGGAATCATCCTTGAAGATTGCCATATCCTAGAAGAAACAATTATTCAACAAATCACAAACAGCGAAGTCCTAATAATGCCAAAACAACCAGAAAAAGTTTTCTCAATATGTCAAACAAACCAATATTTTGAAATAAAAGAGCATGAAAGAACACTTTTCGAAATTCTTCTAAATTGTGAAATCTGGATCAACGATCAAAGATAATTACTACATTTTCATGGAGTATTGAATTCATTTTGAATCCAATACCGATCTCTGTTTTCATGATAGGGATTCAATCACGATTCAATTACATTTCAAATCGTTTAGAGATTTGACATTTTATCTGTCAATAGTATCAAATGCCGTCGTGTTTTTGATTGATTTCTGGGTTTTTTTTAGTAGTCATAATGATCAAAACGTCAAAAAAAATACCCTTTTACCTGCAACTTTTGGTTTAGTTGCCTCATTGGTTCTTTCCACAAAATGTTACAAGAAAGCTAGAGTAAACTTTTATGTTTTGAGTGGTTTTAAGGTTATATGGCTTACAGCTGGCATAAATTTGACAGAGAATGTGACAAAATGCGCATGTTTCAATACGATCTCGGTTTTCATGTCGTATTTCGATTTTTCGATCTCGATACGATCCCAAAAAAAGCAGTATCGACCTTGAAACTCAATTCGATTTCAATACTTGTTTTCATGAGGTTTTTAATACGGAAAGTGTATCCAATTCGAATTGAATTCTGCATGAAAACGTGGTAAATGACTACGAAACTAGAAAGAAACAAAATTTCACCATCTCAACACTATCATAGATCTAATATCACAAAATTTGACCTAGACGACCTCTTCCAAATCAATGGAATATCAAGAAAACTAAAGTCCATTCAAGAAGTTGTTTACACTCGAAACCAAACGCCGATAATAGGAAGTATTCTAGGAGTAATATGTATTATCTTATTTTATACGCCCTAATCAAATTAAGATCAAATTAAGATCCCACATGCCGAAGAATCCGAAGAAAATTTAAAAAGGACCCAATCGAAAAGCCAATCCATACTTTCCGATACTTAGGAGGGAGGAGTTTCATGCAACGCTTCTGTACACTGTACACACACACCCAAGTATATCATGACATCCTAAGAAATTGGTTATCTTATTAAGGCAACGTAATTACTCTCATATTATAAAATCCTCATTCTTTGTTCAGTTCTCTTGAAGTAAAGTGGTAATAAATATAATAAAATTCTTTTTATATGTAATGGGCGGTTGTTTTTTTTTTGTTTATTATAACTTGATTCTATTCCATGGATATTACTTTATTTTCCATAAAATCAATCTCCATTTTTTCATGCGTCGTTTTATTTTTCTTTCGCATTATATATGAGTTTACTAAACAGACAGTTGATAGCTATTTTTTTGTGAAGTTTTGACGTAAATGCAAGCCTGCTCAAAATCCAAATAATGGACTCAACACCACTCTTTCTGTCTACTTTACAATGTTATCGTTAAAATTGATGAGTCTTTTCAACATTGTGGTTTTTACGGTCTATCTGGTTAGGTATATCAGTACGGTTTTATGAAAATTTCATAGTAGTTTTTCAAATTAATCCAGGCAGGGAATATTTTAAAATTTACTCGACAAGACTAACAATGTGAGGGACATGGGACATATAAAAAAGTAACATTTTCCAAGCATAATGATATTAAAATTGAACCTTTTTTGTCGTCCTTGTACATACTATGTATATTCACTTCCTTTCTTCATCACGTTTAAGATGAAAATTACCGTATTGCTGACTCGTTTTACAGACAGGAGTTGAGAAACTGCTTGGCATGATCATATCAGTTTATTAGATGGGGGTTGATATTAACCAATCTAATTTATTGTATACCTCAGGCACAAATCAATTAAGGGAGGGTTCTTGTAGCGTAGACATGCTGTTACTTACACCTGTTTGAATACCTATATCATCCAAAGGAGTACAGTCGCCGTTTTAATATACTTTGGGTACTTTTCAAACGTATGAGAATTTAACTGGTCTCAAATTTTTTAGATGATTCAAGACAGTTCTGTAGGTTTAAAAACAGTGACGGACATAGGCGTACGCAAAGAGGGACAGGGGGCATTTTCCCACCTAAATGTTGAAAATAATTCAATGATTTCCTAATTACTAAACAATAGATAAAATAATCAATCAATCAGGCTAAAAATTTAAATACACTTATTCCTAACTATATTTTACTATTTGTGATCAAAAATACAAAAGTATTGCTATATTTGAAGACAATTTCATGGGAATCCTTGAATGCCTTCAAAAACTATCAGAAGACGGCAATTCTGCAACTAGAAAGATGACATTTCGGCTTTGTAGTGCTTCGACAAGACCGGTATTTATTATTTCTCTGTGTCTGATGCGCTTTTGGAACCTGTGGCCAATATCTTGCAATCTAAAAGTTTAGATTTATTGCAATGTACAAATCATATTAAAAGAGTATTAGATGTAATTAAACATCATTGCGAATCTGCAGAAGAAGTGTACACTATCTAAGCTGATGCCAAGACACAAGCCGGAAACCTTGGGCTAGAGTTACAGGTGGCAAGGATAGTAGGGCGACAGCAAAATCGTACGAACATTCCAGCTAGCAACCCGCCAGAATACTAGAGAAGATCTTTGTTAATACCTCCATTCATTCATAAATTTGGGTTGTGATCATCAGCCTAGGCGCTTGAACTGAATCTTCGTACCATTTCCCATGTTATCTACTTCCATTCCAGGAGCTTCGTGTCTTCTATAAAGGTCACTAGTTTGACTGGAGGGATTTTCAGTAGTGGTGATGGTTGTATAAATTCCTCTCCAATGTGCTTCCGTCTAAGTTCTTGTAAGTCCTCGCAGAAGCAGAGTATGTGAGTAGGTGTTTCATCATCAAGTTCACATTTTCTGCACATAGGTTCACTAACTTTGCCCATATTGTACAGATGTTTCCTCAAGGTGCAGTGTCCAGTCACCAGGTCGGTAACTGTCTTCAAATATCTCTTACCCAGTTTCAGTAGCCTGGTTGAGAGTTCCTTGTCTACCTTGTTCAGTAAACTATTTGTATGAAGGTGCCCTTGTGTCACCCTCCATTTGAATTGGTGTTCCCTATCTAGCCAGTTCCCGATTTCCCCTCTTATGCAATCTTTTGTGATTCCACAAAACGGTTCCGGACCGATGAAGTCTCCTTTAGAGCGTTCTTTAGCTAACTTTAGCTATAGCGGCAATCGTCTCTGCTTGAAACAGAGTCGTATATCGACCAAGGCTAAAGAACAGTCCTTTCATACCAGCCCCAGTGCTATGGTTTGTTTTGGAGCCATAGGTGAACCAGATGATTTCTCCAGAATTACCTGGGTGCATCACCTATTCCCTAGATGGGATGATGATATTCACTCGCTCAGTGAATATATTCTCTGGTGTCATGCTATCAAAATTCATGTGAAATATAGGTTCGTCTACTAATGTCCTAAGTTGTATCAGCTTCCCCGTGCTGTTCATTGCCCCGGTAATACCAAGAAGGGCTTGTCTTTGGATTAAAGTCAACATATTAACTGCAGAGGACATTTCTGTCCTCCTCCACCAGACTATTGTTCCATAGGTGATCGTTGGCCTTATCAGAGTTGTGTAGAGCCAGTGAACCACCTCAGGTCGTATTTCCCAGGTTTTGCCCATAACTCTTCTGCATTTCCAGAAAAGCCTAGTCGCCCTGGCAGTAATTTTTTCCAGGTGTGCCTTCCAATTCTGTTTGGAATCAAAGGTCACTCCCAGATATTTGACTTCTTTGGATATTTCTAGTTCTTCTCCGAACAACAGTACTTTACGCTGCGGGAGAACTCTTCTATTCGTAAAAGCAACTAGTTTTTTTTTGGATTAACTGAAAGGTCCTCTGTAAGGCACCATTCCTCCACAATTGGCAGTGCTTTCTGTAGGACATTCATAACCACCTCCAGGAATTTCCCATTGGTAACAATCTCTATATCGTCCGCAAAGCCCTGCGTCCATATGCCTTGATCATTCATACCTCATTTGGACTCTCTGATAAGATCTTTGGAGCAACGGTTTTCCGATGGAAACCTACCAGCTTTCATACTATTGTCACTAGATCCGTTCGTTATGCTGGACTTGGCATTGAGTGAATTTAAAATGCGCATTAAATAATTTTCAGAACTCTATCATTTAAACGGGCTTGACGATGAAGCCGAATTATGGTACAACTTATGGAAAGACAAAAAAATTATTAAAGAGGAGTAGAAAAGTTTGGAAGTAGCAGAAGTGGTGAAGGAAGCAGATTCTTTGTCCATCAACAAAAACTGCTCTACATATTTTGTTAGCATTGCCTTGTACAACAAGTACCGTAGAACGCTCTTTTAGTACTCTACGCAGAGTTGAAACTTGGTTAAGGTCCACAATGACAGGCAATTAATTAAGCAGTTTGTGTATGTTGAGTGTACACCGGAAATTAGTTTCACAAAAAAAGAAACACATAGAAGAAGAGGTTTTTAGCTGATTTGCTGAAGATCCCAGACGTTTCGTTCTGCTATAATACTTGGATTAAGATAAAAAATGATATGTATAAATGTTTGTTTTTTGTTTATTTTAAACAACACCTATTTAATTTCTAACTTTTACTTTTCACATTTGCCCCACCCCCCTAAATTTAATGCTGCGTACGCCCATGGTGACGGAACTACAATACCGCATCTAGGAGACCCTCAGTGTCCTGTTGTAAATTTTGTTTCATGATATTGATGTTTCATTCCATATTGTAAAAGTAAAAATGCTGCTCATTGTGTTTTATCAGTAATTGACTATAGCCCGTTCAGTATTAAAACCGTTGCACGTCACATCTGTCATAACTGTACTATGTTACCAAGTATTTTGCTGGGGGTTTGTTTCTGAAAAAAACATTTATTGAAAGGGCAGTATTCAAATAACCAAATCATTTCTTTTCAAATATACCTATATTATTATTAAAAATAAAACAGCATTTATTGTCTATTAGGTATAATTTGAAGTAAGAATTTTGAATGTATTAAACTAGTTGTGTAGTGTTCTGAATTCTAACATATAATTTGCTATATACAGTTTGCATCTACTTACTAGGCTGTAATATAAATAAGCTCAGCTTCAACATTTGTTGATTGAATTCTATATTGTGTCATTAACCTAATATTATCGAAAAGCATTGTCCATAATTTATTATAGGTTCAGAAAGATTCAATAGTAAGTAATTGGTTTTCAAACCATTTAAAAACATGTTCTTCATTCATTTTCCCATGATAATAACTCAACTAAGATTCATATAAAAATATACATTCTGCTCCATCAATATAACCATTTTCATTCTCAGCATGTAATACAAAATATCTAGAATAAAAACAATTTTGCATTTTAAAATTTTACATAATCATTGTAACATACATTTTGACATAAACCATTTTGGAAAATTCAGGATTCATTAATAAAAACAAATGTATACAGTGGTTTATTTTTGTTGAAAGTTCCATAAGTCCTCTTTGTGGATGTATCATATTTTAGTAAACTACTCAGGAACATTCTACATCTAATAATTATTGTTCTTCATCCAATTACTGCAGTAACATTCCTAAAGTGACATGATTATCTATAAAAAAATGTCCATGTATAATTGCCAAGTATTAAGAATAATGTGACAGAATATAATAAATACAGTTGATTGGGTATAATATTGAACTTATACATACTTGCTTCATAAACGCTGTAAATAGTATCAAGAGCAGGAGTAAATGCATCAACTATTGCAGTATTATTAAGTTTCATTTATACGATTTTTGGATGTGACTTTAACTTTGATAACTCATTACTGCTTGTGAAAGATTACTCACAGTTCTTTGCAGTTTTTGTCACAACATAACCCCAAAAATGTCAAGACGTCAACTGAACCTGAAATAAACCATTTTAATCTCGGCAACAGCGCGCATTTTTGCCAACATAAAAAGTTTTTATTAAGACTGACGTTAGTTTGACTTTAATATTTAATTAACCTACGAGATGTATTTGATATGAAATTAATTACGAAACCTTTCTTTAAACATATATTTATATTTTTTAATACAATGCGACCTATAAATTTCAATATTTATTGAGTTTAGAGAGGCTTAACATAGTGATTGACAGAGGATTGACAGCAGCAATCGAATGACATGATATAAACGAACGTCTCTTTTTCGACACTTTGATGACGTGCAACGGTTTTTGTCAATGACTAAATAAAAGAGAGGACCGATAACAACTGCAACTGGCGTGTTACCACTTGACACCACGAGTGTATTTCCAGTGGCGGTTCATGAGTTTATTAAAAGGAAACTAAAAGATAAATATCGAAATAACTTTGGGTTATAATATATCCGAGTTTTTTTTAAATAAGTTGTATATCAATAAATTATGGAAAATTGAAAACTAAAACAAAGTAAACTTTATTCATCACTGAAATAATAATACACAATATGTGTAAACTATAGGAAGAGGACTAGTCAAAAGAAGGTGGTGCATTTAATTTTTAAAATTTAATATTTCATATAGGTAGTAATAATAATATAAATTAGTTATTATAATACTATAACAAATATTTAGAATAAAATAAAACACACAGATAAAAAAATATTTATTTAAAAGCATATAGTACACAATACAAAATATTATTTGAAATATAAAATATAGGTACTTACATAAATATGTTAGGAAATGGCTTCAACACTATACCATATTAAAAAGAAAATAACTAAATTAACAACATACTTTTACATAAACTAAAAAAATTGATACATCATTGGTTCTTGAATAAAATTAATTTAGTTAATTGTTGCCTAACGGGGTTTGCCACTTCAGATTTTTTTTTAGTTATAAAATGAATCCTTATGTTCAAATACTTTAACATTACTGCTTCAACTAAGAAATAAATGTGATTATTACTCACTTCAGCAACATGTTCCTGTAAACATGAGAAGATATTATCCTCTATACATTCATGAATAATTTTATTTTTTAAACTATGAATAAAATTTTTTTTTGTTAAATGAGTTTCATTGTTTCGAACAAAATGTTCTGTAATTTTGCAAATTTTTATCACATCTTTAGATGGATAGGTTAATCCACCTCGATCTTTTTTGGTGATTAGTGAATTTAAAAAATTTGCCTTATCTCCTGATAATGCTGTAATACACTCCTCACATTTTATTGTTTTTTGTAATTGTCTCGTAACAAAACCAGCGATATAAACAATAATTTGCAAAGAACAATCAGTAATGATATTTGTATTCATGATATATTCATGATCCTCCCATATTGTCAGCAAACTGCAATTTTCTGGTATTTGTTCAATGAGATGAGGAAATTCGTGATTAATGTTTTGCTCAGGTGTTTGCAATCGGCTTGACCCTACTAATATTGGTATATCCTCTAAGGGTATACAATTTCCCATCCCTCCTTCTCTAATTTCAGCCCTGACTAGCAATCTCTTATAAGATGCAGTAAATTGACGACAAGTGGGGTTGTTGTTCCATCCACCTCTGGAACGTATTGAAGAAAAAAACATTTCTAAATGGTCCTGGCTTGCCTTGTAAAGTGGAAGATAAAATATTTTTTTATTGATGACCATTTCATCATACATCAATAACGCACTTCTCATTGAACAAATAAATCCTACAAAACCAGTTTTACGATTGGAGTGTATCACTAGATCATTATTCAGAAATTTCAAATTTGAAATATAATCTATGCTTTCAAATATGAAATCTCTGGTACCAACAATATTTTTTTCAAAAAGTGCTTTTTTGTATTTTGGAGGAACTAAAGAATGACTATTTAATATATCGAAAACATTATTTATGGTGTTAATAAATCTGATGGTTCCATGACAATTTTTAAATTCACTCAAACCTAACTGTTCCTCACAGTAGCTCAATGCATCTGCAACAGATCTACTTAAAAGCTGCACTGCTAAACGCACCTTCATTTTCTGCTTAAAGAAATTAAGATGTGCTTTTCGAAGTTTGTTTCCTAAATGTAACCCTTCAGTCTCTTGTAATCTTTCTAATTGTTGAATATACTCCCACTTAATTAGATTACCCTCATCATCCTTTAGACATTTTTTTTCACCGAAAGTATTCCTTATAAGTTTTACCATATGACATGGGTCAAAAAAGATAAATACATTTTTACCATTCAACTGAAAATATGGTTTCATATTGGAGACATCTATGTTGCAACCTAGCGTACGTGCCATAGTAACATTCGATGGCGCTCCATCAAAAGTTACTGATAATAATTGAGCCCCTGCATCTGTTATTAAATTTGCACACTGAGTTACAATGGCAGTTTTTTGGTTTCCACTTAAACCATTAGCAAAAAAATAACCAAGTGGTAGCTTCCACGCTCCATTCAAACAAACTGCCATTATAACAAAGGCTTCTCTGGCTACTTCATTTATATCATTATCAAAATCAAACCCACAATTTACATAGCCATGAAATTTTGCCCCATCCCACTCAATTTGTTTTCTTATCGATATTTCGTCAATAATTAGACAAAGAATGACAGGCTTGTCAGACTGGTCAATATATCTTTTTAAAGTATTAAAAGACTCATTTGTGAAACCGGGCTCAGCATCCACATTTCTAAACCACTTTCCGATAGTACTTATGTGAGGTAAGCATGTGTCAAAAACTTGCCTGACATAATTGTATGCTTTTGGTGAAAAGAAGCTAAGAGTGATTGCAAATTTACGCAATTCTGGTGAATATTTAACACTTTTTTTCAATCTACGTTCATTTAGTTCTTTGGCAATATTGGGCATATTTTCCAAAAGCAATAAATTTTCTGAAGATATTAAATTTTTCTTTTCTAACTCTTTAACAAGTCTTAGCAATGTGGTGATTTTCTTTTTTAAACGTTTAAGTTTTTGATTTAAAACTCTAATCTTTTTAGTTTTTTCTTTGGATCTTACTTTTTGTTGAAGTAACTTTTTTTTTAAACATTTTTCACCAAGAGTGTCGTCCTGGAGCTCATTATAAGAACGCTTCTTGCTAGTTCTTTCTTGTTGTGGCTGACTACTCTGCAAGGCTTGACCTTCTTCCAAGGCAGTAGAACCAGTTGCCCGAGTACTCTTTAAAGTCTACAAGAAAATTAAAACTTTTATGTGCTGTAAAAAACACTCAATTTCTATATAATAAGCCAGTCAATTTCTATCTAATTTATTAGTGGTAGTAGATATAAAAAAAATTGAATAAATAATAATGATTATTAGTTTAATAGGTATTATCTAGTGTACCTACCTTCTCTTGTTGCATATATGCTGGAAATTCTGGAAATATTGTGGGAACTGCTCCATTCAATAGTCGGGTTTTTTCACCAGAATGATAAAAATAGTGTTGTCCAAAATGTTTAGAGCAAATTCTATCATTTTTCGAGGGGCTCCAATCTTTAATTTTCATTTTTTCCACCCAGTGACTCCTTCTTTCCGGGTCAACA
The DNA here is from genome assembly GCA_947563755.1 of Lochmaea crataegi. NCBI lineage: Eukaryota > Metazoa > Arthropoda > Insecta > Coleoptera > Chrysomelidae > Lochmaea > Lochmaea crataegi. The sequence continues at coordinate 30,656,001 of OX387429.1, forward strand.
GGAAACCTGAAGTATGTAAAAACGCTTTATAATAACATTTAATATATTCAAATTGATCATAAAATTTTTTTAAATAAAATTGCTAGCTTGAATGAAATAATAAATGGTAGAAGGTAATTTACGAACATTATCAATAAAAAGAATGTCTACGCCTATGGAATAAATGGCTTCTTTAAGCGTGGCCTTGGTAATAATTTACAAATTTATTAATTAAAACTTCAACTAAATGTTTTCAACTATCTTGATTTTTTATCTTTACTACATAGCACACACCATTTTCAGAAATCAAATGATAACATTAGAGTATAATGCAAAAATACAGTAAAAAAGATAAGATGCATAACAGTAGGTCTATTTATTTACCTGTGAAATGTAACTCCTGGTTCTTTTTTTTCACTGCGGCTCTTACAGTTAAAAGCTGAACAAATCACCATTCTAACAAAGTCAAAAAATCAAACTTATTATTCTCAAAATACACAAAAACTACAAAAAATTATCTTGGATCCACACCCGTTGTTTGGCACCAGAATAATGGCGTCGTACGATTTATGGTAACACCTACTGCGCTTGAGCTCATATACGCGTTACTCGTCCTCTGTTTTATTTAGTCATTGGTTTTTGTACTGAACGGGCTATACGCAGTCACAATCACAGATTGAGCTCGGAGTGGCTTTGTCACAGTTCACGTGATTTAGTTTGTTATTTTGCTTCGGTCCGTCTGTTCCAAAACAATGAATTTAATAAGGTAATTCATAATCAATTTAAAGGTCTAGGAATGGAAAAAAATACAAAAAATACCAGTGGAGCAGCAAAAAAAAGGAAATTAAAGGACTTTTTGGCTAGGCTACCAAAATTAACGGACAAAAATACGTGAAGAAGCGTCCAGAATTTAGAAAATCAAGAATACTTGTGGGTTTCTTTTTACATCTCATGACTGCAACAAAATCACTGGAAATAGCAAGCAAAAGTTTAAAAGTATATATGGATATGTATGAATCAGCCAGAAATGAAGCTTAACATATAGCATCTAATTACTTTTAGTTGGAAGGAGCAGAAAATGGTTGAGACACATTTTGATGAACTAACATGTGAAATGGAGAAGTCATTTTTTGCGTAAATGCGTTTTTTTAATTTCTGGTGTAGCTATAAATCAAATAGACCAAAGATTTGAAAGAATTAACAAGACTTCACAATTATTCGCTTGGAACCGGAACAATTATCAATAGCCACAGAAAATGAAATATTCAAATCGGCAGGAGGACTGCGAAAAAGTAGCAACGGAAAAGCAGCAAGAAGATCTTAGTCCAGAGATTCCTTTACAAATGATAATGACAAGATCTAAATCAAAGGAAGAAATTTCAACTTTAAAAGAACTCAAAGGGTTCAATGAAACTCAAAGTCCAAACCACAATTAATTTTATTTGTCCACCAAATAGGACAATCAATTTGCTACTAGTCTCGGTAAGATATTACCATCATCAGGCTATAATAGAAATGGTATACTTAATATAAAGATATCAAATTTTTTTATAAAAAGGAACAAAAAATTGATTAATTACTGCAAACATGTGATAACAAAATAAATGCTATGAAATAGGGATACAAATCAAATTATCAAGTAATAACTAATATTGATAAACATAAATAAGAGATGAAATCAAATGTTGAAAATATAAAATTTTTTTTGACTATCTAAAATAACATTAATATAATCATAAAACAACTTTAGTTACCTTTATGAAACATATACAGCTGGAAGAGTCATAAGTTACTGTCCCCAAAACTTTACATCAAAGATCCAAACTAGATTAATCAATATTTTTGGAATGGAAACCCTAATAATAATGTGGATTGAAAAGAAAAGAAAAAAGAAGGAATAAAGTATTAAACGAAAACTGAGAGTTTTCTCTTGAGAAAACTATCATAGAAATCACCCTAACTATGTTTATTATTATATTTGGGTTATCCCAAAAGGAAAAAAGAAAAATGAAAAATTAACTTTAAAAGGTTTTTCAAATTTCGAAAAAACAAGGAAAAATATTTTAGCCTCAAAAAACAAATTCGGGCTTAAATCACCTTCAAAGAAAAACACTTGTAATTTTCCAGCCACTAAGTTATTGATAAATATTTCTGTTATTACACACATAATAATAATAGTCAGTAACCACATTATTGTTAAAATTAAGGATAACAAAATTATCCATTAAAAATTGAAGTGATTATCTAAAATAATTTTTAACCACAAGCACATGTACAATACCGGAAGTATAAAATGGAATCTTGACATTTGACATAATCTTGTCATAGAAACCAACATAGTTCACTGAACAAAACGACAGGAACACCTTACAACGTATACAGCTATTAATGTTACATTCACATCAAAAAGAAGAAGAAGAATGATACGATTAAAAATCAATAACAATCATATTATAACATAAATTCAAAAAACCTTAACAATTTATAAAAATAAGAATCACTAACCCCCAATTCTAAAACTACATATAAAACAAATGTGACTAATTATTGAAACTAACATTAATGACATCTTTAAGTAAATGTAAGAAAATATAATTTTCTGTAGAAGGAATTTGTTCATTAATGCAAATGACACCATTTTCCAAAAAAGCATTATGAATTTCAATATTTTCAAGTAAATTCATTCTAATACCCGTATTATAAGAATGAAGCAATTCAACCTCAAATTTGTCTGAAGAGTGAAGTTCAGTTAGAATATGATTAGCAAAGGCTGAAGGGGAGTTAAAAAATCAAAATTGGAATATTTTCTCATACAATTCCTATGCTCCATTACACGGTATTCAAGTCTCCGACCACTCTGGCCCACATATACAGCATTACAATCATAATAAGATATTTTGTAAACACTAGACTTATGCAGCATAGGAACTATATCCTTATTCTTTACAAAAAAATGTTTCAAAGTCAAATCAGTCTTTAAAGCTACCGAAATATTATATTTTCTAAAAATGTTAACAAATCTATAAGAAATGTCTCCAAAATACAACAATGAACCTGTATAATTTTTATTGTTTTATTGTTAGTATCGTTTACATTTAATGTAGGAAAAGAAAGTCTAAATTTATAAAAGTTTCTTAAATAAATTTTTTGTATAACCTCACGAGGAAAGTTATTATTGATTGCTAACTGTTTAATCACATTTATTTCATTTTCAAAAGCTTCTTTGGAAAGTGGTAAAGAAAAACATCTATGCAAAAAACTGTTAAAAGAAGCTAATTTGTGTGACATTGGGTGGCAAGAATAGTAATCTATTAAACAATCAGTAGTAGTTGGTTTTCTATGAAACGATTGGTTAGATATATCTCTAGATATTAATAGGTCCAGAAAAGGAATTTTACCATCAACCTCCAATTCCACTGTGAATTTGATTCTAGGGTGTAAACTATTAATAAAATTAAGCAAACAATCAATTTCATACTGTGTACCTTTAAAAAGTAAGATGCAATCATCAACATATCTGTAGTAAAACAAGATATTATTCTTAAAACTGGAATTCAAATATACTTCTTCCAAATTGTTCATGAAAACCTCTGCAAGGAAAGGTGACAAACTCGAACCCATAGTAAGACCAGAAGTCTGTGAGTAAAATTTATCATTAACTTTAAAAAAATATTGTTCCAAAGTAAGACCCAATAAAGAACATACGTCTAGTATAATATGAGTTGGGACATTATTAGTGAACATCATATCTCTAACTAAAGTTATACATTCATCAGGGGGAATACTTGGGAAAAGGTTAGAAACATCTAAAGATAGCAAAATAGAATTAATAGGTACTTTTATATTTTGTATGTTTTTACATAAATCAAAAGAATTAATAACTGAGTGGGAATTAACAAAACCTGTGAGTTCTTTTAATAAAGTGCAAAGAAATTTAGAAAGTTTATAAACTGGCGAATTAATGAAACTAACTACAGGTCTGATAGGACAATCTCTCTTGTGAATCTTAGGCAAACCATATAAAAGGGGGGTAACTGAAATCATAGGGCAAATTTTGAAGTGGTTTTGATTGTATGGTAACAAAAAGTTAGTGAAATCTTTTCTAATTGAAGTTTTAAGATAATTATAAAACTTTACTGTGGGATCAGAATTAATTTGAATGATAAAAGAATCTGAAACAAGAAAATCCTCAACCTTATATAAATATTGTGTTTTATCCAAAATCACCAAACAATTGCCCTTATAAGCCTAAGTAACAATCAAGTTTTCAGAAGTAATTTTCTTTTTTAACAATGTAATGTCTTTCATAGAAAAGTTTAATTTGTTATGATCAAATGATAAATGAGATTGTGAGAATTTCTGTTTATTAAAAAAAAAATTAATGTCATCTAAAATATCGAATCTAACAGACCCCTTATCGAGTAAATCACAATTTCCCAAAATGTTCGCACAATAGATAGATAACTTTTTAATAATGTATTGTATAGTAAATTTTATACCCATTTAGAATAAGACCATCCTTATTTATTATTAATAAATCGGTTGAAACAAAAAATTACCAACAAAAATGAACGTCGTAACTAATTTATTAGATGTCACGTTTTTGAAGTTACGTCAAATTTTGATTTCATATTTCATGTCATAACGCAAAATAAGATATAAAAATGCGATATTCTGATGAATCCAAAAAACTTATGCTTAATGTAGTAAACTATTTTCAAAACGATTTAGGATCTCGATTTAAGGCAATTCAAAAAGCGTCCGAAGCACTAAAAGTTCCAGAAAGCACATTATATAATCTTGAAAAACCAAACAGAGCTACAGATTTCGAATTTAGAAGAAATATGTCTGCAAGCGTTTCCCGGAGCAAAACCCGAATTACAAAAAATACCCTGCATTGTTTGAGGGAAGTAATTTATAAAATGTATGCGCGAAAGGATAAAATCACAGAAGAAACTATTTTACGGCAATTTATCGAAGAGTCTCCAGAAACTAAGATTTCCAAAGGTTCGTTATATTTGGGAATTAAAAAAATGGGTTTTCATTTAAAAAAACAGGATGGAAGAAAACATTTATTGGAAATGCCTGCAGTCAGATTAAAAAGAATATTATTTTTGAACAAATACCATGCTGCTAAAAGCGAAAAGCTCTTTACACCTGTTTTTCTGGATGAGACATATGGGTTTTTAGTAAAAGCGGGGACAGAAGAATGTAGCAAGATGGTACTAAGCACAGTGATTTAAAAATAACTGGAAGTGGGACACGATATGTAATTGTTCATGCCGGTAATAAAAAAGGTTTTGTGGCAAATGCATCGCTTATTTTTAAATGCAATAAAAAAACAGGCGATTACCATGATAACATGAACACCGAAAATTTTGAAAATTGATTTAAACAGCAACTAATTGTAAACTTGGAAGAACCATCGTTAATTATAATGGATAAATCAACGTATCACAGTCGCCTGGATGAAGAAATCCCAAGAAAAAGTTGGAGTAAAACACGCATGTTAGAATGGCTCAAAAAAAGAATATTCCTTTTCCAGATCACATTTTAAAGGATGCTGTTTGGAATATAATTGAAAAGCAAGTTTTGCCAGACAAAAATTATCATTTAGACAAATACGCTGCCGAGCATGGTCATTGTGTTCTCAGGCTACCACCCTATCATTGCCATTTTAATGCCTTCGAAATGGTATGGTCAGAAACTAAAAGGCATTATGACCAAGCTATTACGAAAACTGCAAGGTCACCTACTGAAGTCTTAAAAGTATGGAATGACGTTGTAAAAAATGTACCGGAGCAACACTGGCAGAATTACATAAATCATACAGAGAAAATTATTTCTGAAGCATGGGAAGTAGAAAACAAACTGGACCTACTAAACATCGAACCTATGGTGATCTCTGTATCCAATGAATCCGATGATGAACTATCACTTTCCGAAAGTTATTCTGATTTAGAAACTAATTAAACTTTGCCTTGAAGATCACGTTGTCATTTTTTTAAAATCTAGAATTTTTACTTAATCGAACTCTGAATTGCCATATTTTTTTAAAAAAACTATGTATTTAGTTAATAAAACAATGTTTTTAAAATTAGTGCGCTTCTTTTATATTCTTTTATTATGTCAACATCTTTAGAATTTCATAAAATTAATTTGTATTATTACAAACCGCCACTGATAATATGAAATTTCAAGTCACTACGCCAATGCAATAAGAAATATGTCAAGCATTTGACATGACAAAGGTCATAACCTAATTTGTTTCATGCGGGTTCAGATGGTTCAAGAAGCCGCATACGTTAAGTTACTAAAACGGCTGGTACCTCTAAATAGGTATTAATTTTACTATATATGTGGACCAGAGTGGTCGGAGACTTGAATACCGTGTAATGGAGCATAGGAATTGTATGAGAAAATATTCCAATTTTGATTTTTTTAACTCTCCTTCAGCCTTTGCTAATAATATTCTAACTGAACTTCACTCTCCAGACAAATTTGAGGTTGAATGGCTTCATTCTTGTAATAAGGGTATTAGAATGAATTTACTGGAAAATATTGAAATTCATAATGCTTTTTTGGAAAATGGTGTCATTTGCCTTAATGAACAAATTCCTTCTACAGAAAATTATATTTTCTTACACTTACCTAAAGATGTCATTAATGTTAGTTTCAATAATTAGTCACATTTGTTTTACAGGTACTTTTAGAATTGGGGGTTAGTGACTCTTATTTTTATAAATTGTTAAGGTTTTTTGAATTTATGTTATAATATGATTGTTATTGATTTTTAATCGTATCATTCTTCTTCTTCTTTTTGATGTGAATGTAACATTAATAGCTGTATACGTTGTGAGGTGTTCCTGCCGTTTTTGTTCAGTGAACTATGTTGGTTTCTATGACAAGATATATGTCAAATGTCAAGATTCCATTTTATACTTCCGGTATTGTACATGTGCTTGTGGTTAAAAGTTAATTAAGATAATCACTTCAATTTTTAATGGATAATTTTGTTATCCTTAATTTTAACAATAATGTGGTTACTGACTATTATTATTATGTGTAATAACAGAAATATTTATCAATAACTTAGTGGCTGAAAAATTACAAGTGTTTTTCTTTGAAGGTGATATAAGCCCGAATTTGTTTTTTGAGGCTAAAATCTTTTTCCTTGTTTTTTCGAAATTTGAAAAATCTTTTAAAGTTAATTTTTCTTTTTTTATTTTGGGATAACCCAAATACAATAATAAACATAGTTAGGGTAATTTCTATAATAGTTTTCTCAAGAGAAAACTCTCAGTTTTCGTTTAATACTTTATTCCTTCTTTTTTCTTTTCTTTTCAATTCACATTATTATTAGGGGTTCCATAGCAAAAATATTGATTAATCTAGTTTGGATCTTTGATGTAAAGTTTTGGGGACAGTAACTTATGACCCTTCCTGCTGTATATGTGTCATAAAGGTAACTAAAGTTGTTTTATGTTTATATTAATGTTATTTTAGATAGTCAAAAAAAATTTTATATTCTCAACATTTGTTTTCATCTCTTATTCATGTTTATCAATATTAGTTATTACTTGATGATTTGATTTGTATCCCTATTTCATAGCATTTTTATTTTGTTATCACATGTTTGCAGTAATTAATTAATTTTTTGTTCTTTTTTAAAAAAAAATTTGATAATAATTTTTGAATTCATAACAGAATTTCATGAGATCTTTATATTAAGTATACCGTTTCTATTATAGCCTGATGATGGTAATATCTTACCAAAACTAGTAGCAAATTGATTGTCCTGTTTGGTGGACAAATAAAATTAATTGTGGTTTGGACTTTAAGTTTTATTGAACCCTTTGATTTGGATTCTGACCATATTTGAGATATGGATGAACTCTTGGAGTTTAAAAGAACTTACTGAGCTTTTCATTGTAATACTCTCATGATGTCTGTAAGCCTTGCAGATGTCATTACTGCTTTATTGTTGTTCTTTTCTTCACCCATCATCGTTGTCACAGCTAAAAGATCATGTTCAAAGCTGAAAATATTCGAGAACCATCTACGTACTCGATTGGTTTACACGATCTGTCATTATTGGCAATTGAGGCAAAGATGATCGAAGAAATGGAAATTAGAGACGTGATAAGGAAAGCATTTCTCTATATAAGTTCACCAATTCTTGATGTTATTTGTTTCTCGTATTAATTAGTATTTTTGTGACAGACCAATATTATTTTATATTTTTTGGTGAATTATTATTATCCGACAAATTATTGTTTTTTATCCAAAATAAATATATTTCTAAAAAAATTTAATTTTTTTAATGGTGGGGCTCAAACGTGATTTGCAGGAGAGCCAACAATTTGAAGTTCGGCAACTGTTTGAAAATTACTGTTCCGAATTGAATGAAACTTGGTATATTGGTTCATTGTAAGGTTATAATGAGTATAAGTATTTCTGTTCACTTTAAGATGGCGTTCACTGAAATTATTGTAGCTTATACTCATTTTTCAAGTGCGTAAACGGGTTCTGTTCATATTCACTTAATAATTCCTCGAAACTAGACTTCACATTGTAAATTCACAAAGCATAATCACAAAGAACCTGCTAACCGCATGTTCTGGTCGCGAAACACCAGGGCAACGCACAGGAATTAACTAACTTCCAAAAATTACCACGAAAAATCAAACCCCTCTTGATACCATGATGACATCGATGTCGCGACGTCGAAAATTTTTCGCTACTTTCAATGTCATGACATAACTTGACGTTAATTTTTCACAAGGTGCTTCTAGTTCTCTACCTTTTGCTTGATTTTTTGATTTTTTATTGCTTTTGTTTCATTCAAAAGCTGGTGACGTTCAATTTATAATTATTTAACCAACAAGTGTATTAGCAATCGAGATATTTTAACGCGCGAGCAAAGCAAGCGCCTCAGTGTTTAAAGAGTTTAATTTGTAAATTTTGTTGTACCGTTCATTGAACATGGTTTAACATGACGTAAACGCTGATTACTTCAAACGCTCCTTTTTGGATGATAAAGCGTCGTTTTTCACGGTTGCAATATATATTTTCATAATAAATTTTTTTTTAAATGGATTTTGCGGAGATTGGCGATATGTTTTTAGAGGACGACCCAGATATTCTTGATGTTATAGACTTTGGATTTCCTCGAGAATTCTATGAAAGAAAAAACTTTTTAGAAGAATTAGATAATCTTACGTTTTTCAGACATTTTCGGTTAAATAAGGATACAGCTTTATATCTGTTGGAATAAATTGGGGCAGAGTTGGAATATCCCATATAGGAAATAGATGTATTATATTTGTCGAATATACATCTACAAATTAATGACTTGATGTCTGAAAGATGTCTTCTATAGACGCCTGTTAGAGGTCTTAGTGTCTTTTTTTTGCTATGTCTTTTATATGTCTACTTCAAGACGTCCATTAGATCAACTCTTTTGACGTCTATTATACATATATACTTACAACGTCAAATAGACATATCTAACGTTGATATTTCACTACGTCTTTTAGACATCTTATTAACATCCACTCTTGGTATTTTAATAGGTCATTACACCTCTACTAAACGCATTCCTTTAGACGATAAATGAATCATCTACATTAGATGGAGAAAATACCAAATTTTTCAAATTATAGTATGTTAAAAGTTTAAAATCAAGTATTCATCCTACCCAACTACGAAGACGTTTTGAAAAAAAACTTTTATTTGTCAACATACCATCGAAAATTTTGAACTATACGAAAAATACCTTCAAGATCTAAACAATTGTTTGAAAGTTAAAATTTACATTTAACGAATCTTATTGTTAACAATCAAAGACAGAAATTCTAAACTAATTTTTATTTTTCCATTTCAACACTTCTAAATTTCTATTGATGATCACTGTGATGACTTGCTTGAAGATCTAAAAAAAATTAAATCGATGATAATTCAATGTCAAGGTGCGCTTTATAAATACTCACTCATCATCTGCCTCTGAAGGCGAGTCAGTGATATTCTTCTCGCTTATACTAAAAAAGATACTTTTTACGATAGACCTACAGGCAGATTTGCGAACGTTGGCGAAAGTTTTCTAGAACTAAAAATTATACTTTGTTTGTTTCACATTTTTTTAGTTAAAATCCAAAAAGAATATTTGAATACTACTTTTTTTCGATTCGAGGAAATTCTCGCCAACGTTCGTGAACTTGCGAGGCGAGTGTGTGCTTTACTTACTCATCAAATGTCCTAAACTCGTCAGCAAGACCCCAAATGTCTTCTGATATATGGTTAACAACGTTAATACTCGACGACGTGTCGTCTATAATTCTCAGTCGCCTTTTACTAAAAAAAAAAAAAAAGACAAAGGATAGTAAACGTAAAACATTGAATTCAAAACATTTAGAAAGTTGGGACACAAAGCCTTGAACTATTAATTTCAATAAACGGTTTTTACTTTTTTGGCTGCTCCAAATTACTTACCTTATAACAGTCCCACTTCCGCCAGCTCTCCCAGAAGCCAATCTGAGCCAACCCTTCACCACAGCTGCCAACTGTCCATCAGTTACCGAGCCAAATAATTTTCCATTAGAAGTCATGCGAACTGCAGCTAAAAAATCAAGAAAAATATTTTAAAATGCAAACAGTGGGTTAAAGCACAAACATTTCAAGTTTAGGTTAACTTTAAACTTACAAAATAAAACATCCTTGAAATTTAGATTATTAAAGGAAATCTTTTTGCCTCTGGAGCCAAAATAACTATACATTTCGGCACATGAGTTTGACATGACTTTGGTCAAAATGGCTCTGGTGCAACTGGCATAATCTTCACCTCCCAGTTGAGCAAGAGATAAGGTATACAGAAGACAATAAAAAACAAAATTGCATTGAAAAGCAGATACTTACAGAAAATAAAACATACCACTTTTTCAGAAAAATCCTTGTTAGCTAGTTTTCGATCCCATTCAGTCATATCATCAGTGGTATATATTGGAACATCATTCAGAATTTGCTGATTACTATTGAAAACATTATGTCTGTTACTGTTATTTGTTCCTTTAATATTCTGAAGTTCTTTCTGTATCACTGCCAATCGCCGATTACTATTAATTAAATGTTTAATGACAAATGCTCGGAATTCTGAAATGAAAATTATTTGCATGTCATAAAAAAAACGTAACAAAATAGTAAAAAACACAATTATTATTATCCATAAGGATATATACCAGGCAATTGCTTAAAAAGTTACTCTTAGAAAGCAAATCTAAAAGCTTACCAAATTCAGTCATTTTTTTAGCGATGTCACTAATTTTTTCATCTACTATAGGTTTATCCCCATTCTGTGTAGTAGATGGGTCATTTGTGAAAGTAACATCACCAATTGTGGGTGATGTACATATTGAATTCCTACTAGAGGAATTACTAAACCTTGAACAAGTGGGAGTCGAGGTAGTTGAATTTAATTCTTTGATGGGACTCAGTCTTCGAGTAGGGGTCAATGGTTGAGTGGGAGTTGTTATTTTGCTTTTGTTGTGGTGAATTGTGGCTGACACCTGAATTACAAAAATAATAATTACAATTTTGAGTGTGCGTTACACATAGAAGTTTGAAATTTACTGTGTATTTATACAGTTAGAGTAATTGATAAACTATATTTTGGGAGCTCACTAATCATTACATGCCTAAATATTATGTTGTATTATATTGTCATAACTCAAATTGTTTGTATGATAGAGTTGTATTAAAAATGAGTGTATTGTATATTTAACAAAGAAGCTCTTCTACTGTACTAACAAACCAAATTAAAAATACCTCAGTTTTGGTCCTTTTAAAATCCATCTTTGGGGGTTCCGGAAGTTTCTTCTTGGTTAATTTTTCCAAAAAGTCACCATGACCCTTCTCAACAATGGAAGAAAGTTCTTCATCAGACTCATCGTCAATTATAGATTTAACCATTCGTCTGCGCTTCGGTTTGACAACCTCGGCGTCTGTTGAATCTGTATTCAAATCGGTTTCATCATACAGCACAGCTTCTCTTAATTTCTTTCTAACATACTCAAAATTATCTATATAAAAAAACCAATTTATTACAAACCAGATTTGCATATAAACTCAACTAAAACTAAATATAAAGTGAAAAACAAGTTTAAAATTAATATTTGTGTACACATATTTACTATGACACTTCGCTAGTTATATTTTTAGTATAGCTTGTCAACGTTTTTTTAATAGAGTAATACTAATATACCATTATTCAACTTACCACCCTTAGCTCTGATCATTAGAACATTATAGTCTGTCCAATCTGCTTGAGGACTTGATGTTGCCCTCATTTTTTTATCATACAGAACCTGGTCCAACTTCCCCCCCCCCATGTTGGCCAGGAACACACTGACAAATCGTCAGATAACCAAGACCCTTGAACAATTTGGGATCCTTCGGCAAAATCAACAACGTAAAATTTTAATTTTCTGTTGCTGGCTAATTCACTCATTTTGCTTAATTCCTACAAAAAAGTTACATTAAGATTTATATTTTGATATATCATATGGGAAAACCATATATAAATTGGTATGGAATATGTTAATATATCTAACCAAATACAATTATCCCAAATCATTCATAATCTACAAGAGAGGAACACTGGCACCAGTCACATCCATTTTTTTTTCATAAAATTCATAAATACCAATCTGGAATATTGTTGATACACCCTACCAATTACAATGCTAAAATTCCTCACACATATTATGTATTATGTGATAACCTGCATGTGAACAAAAGCATTTAACTAATATTTTTTTGCAATATTAGGCTATTTTATTGGCAGAAATAAAAATGTTAGTTGTGCTACACTAGTGGAGCTCTAAGGCATGAAAGTCAATTTGGTAGCCTTTTCTTTATAATATAATTTAAATTATATTACTTATTACCAATAGATACACATGTTAGGATTTGAAGTATCAAACTTGATTGCATTCTATATAGTAACTTTATGTCTACATTGATAATATTAATTGGATTGTATAAAATATTGACCCATTGAAAACTTTATTATCAGACTCTATAATAAGTTTTTTGCTACTTTTCACAGAACTTCTATATATGTATTTGAATGATCTCATGTCACCTGAAATTATCCTTCTCACACAGATATCAGATTGGTACTAAGTAAGATATAAACTATTAAAAAAATAAATTAAATACCTAAATTTTCATAATGTAACAAAGGGACTATTCCAAAACCATTTTGGAAAGGTATCCTGAAACATTTTTTTTCAATATTCTTCACAGGCCAAGTTTCCAAGTGTGACAAATTTTCAACATAATATATAATATGGAAGATTGACAGGGCTTTGAATAAAGGTCCTTTGTAATTACAAATTTCTTTCCAATGGCCATTTTTGTGCCTGTACTGCTGTAGGCAAAGTGGATGATAATTACAATAGATCCATCATTTAAAATACAGGTGTTGTTTGCTTTGGACTCAGTATCTAGTAAAATTCCACTGGGTAAAATACAACATCTATAATAAGGATGTACACATTCAAGAATGTTTGTACCTTGGGAATGGGAACCCTGGAATGAGTATGTTTCTCCCTTGCTTAAAAGTCTTTCTTTTGTATATGCAGCTCTTTCAATTTCTCCATATCGTCTTGCTAACTGCTGTAACGGCTTATCTCCTTTACGAACAAATTTTTTCAAGATTTGGTAAAAGTTTTCGAAAGGAAAAGCACTAAAGTTATCCAGAGCAGCTTTGAATATTTGAACATCACTCGCCAAATGAATAAGTCCATGAACATTGTGACTTATAAATTGAGGCCCATATAGTTTAATAAAAGCTTCTACAAAATACAACAGCAGAGAATGAGCATACTCATTGTGAGTCATACAATAGCTGGGATGAGCTAAGATAGTTATTGCTACATGCAATATTAAGAAATGCTGATATAAATCTGTAGGGATAACATCAACTAATATAATAGGTCCAGTATACAGGAGAATTTGTCTATACTCAGTAGCTTTAAAACGTTTCACATACTGTAGAGAACGAGGCTTCCTTACAAACTCTCTAGGAACATAATGCACAAGATTTTCTAAAGCTGTAGAAATTTTCACAACGGACTTACCAGGAAGCCTTAGATGTAATGGGCCAGATAGCCACATGTAAATCATTTTTCGCATAACACCCAAGAGAACCAAGTGCATATAGTCCAAAGGCACACTGTTCACAATATTAAATGATGGTACTTTGCTTAGAATACTTAAACATTCACCACCATCTCGCAAAGGGGCATTTAAATCTGGATAGCACATTCGTCTTTCGATATACTCTCCTTCAACATGACACTTAGTACAACTAAAATAACCAGCATGGCCCTTAAATTTCAGAAGAGCAGCTTTAGCGGGGGCATCACAGATGACTGAAGTTAATGAAACTTTTACATTTTTTTGTTTATACTGAAATCCATTTTGGCATAATGGCACAACTTCATCAATGAAATCTTTCAAAAGGTCATTTATATCAGCTGGTTTCTGATTACAATAGTACACTCCAATTAAGTACACATCTAATGTATTATTAAAACGGCATGATATTGGGCTGAAACTAGCACCAGATGAATTGGCTATTGGAATACTGTCAAAGCTGATCTGAATATTTATTTCCAAACACTCTGTATTTTTAACAAACAATTTAATTAACTTGTTTAAACCATTATGCCAATAATCTCCTGGTGGTACTGAACGGATTGTGCACAACAAAGGGGTATTCATTGAAGTTCTTGCACACTTTGGAAACTTTCCTACTTTGTATTTTCTTAGGAAGCTCATTACATCTTCTATAACTGTATGATTAAGATTGTGTTTAACACTAATTGTGATTAAATCTCTTTGCATGGATTTATTTTTTTCATCTTCAGTACTTATTATTTCTTCCACAACTTCATCACTACTGTGACTGTTTGTATCTTCATCTTCATGAGGGATATTCCAATCATCATCTCCACCATCTATGCACTTTCCACAGTGAGTACAATCTTCATAGTTAGCAGCATGAGAACACTCGTCACAGATAATACAAGAACAGCAAATGCATAAAGGACAATCAAAATTTAAAATACCATAGTTAACAGCATGCAAATCAACTAACCCGTAAACATCTGTTTCTTCTAAATTGTTATCAATTAAATCTTGTTGTATTTCATCAGTGTTATTGTGTGATAGAGAATCAAATTGTTCAAAATGTTCCGATTCATTGCCATCTACATCTGAACTCTGACAGTTCAGCTGTTCTACTGATACAGCAGAAGTATTTGATTGTAAAAGTATTATTTCATCAAGTTGTTCCTGCTTTCTACGCAAAAGTTGTCTGGCTGATACGAGATCTTTGCGTTTTCGCTTAAATTTTATTCGAAATTTGATTTTGCTGTCATCCTCCAAATTATTCATTGTTTATTTTGAACTAAAAAAAATTGCTGTTTAACATTCCAACTTGAATATGAATTTTTAAATTATTCTATACATCACATAAACTAATCATGAAATATTGAGAAGTTGTACCAAAAATTACAAAATAAATATTTGTAATATTGGATGACAAGGTATCACAGTGTTCAGTGTGTGTTTTTATAGGTAATTTCAGAGAAATGTTATCCAAACAGAAAAAAGATTTGCACAAAGAAATTGCGTTAAAAATCTCAAATAGTACGAAAAATGCCGTTTCACTGTTAACACATGATTTTCTATACATATTTGCCGTTGTATCAAGACTGCTGCAGGGAGATATAGGTACTTAACACACTTAATTGTAAAATACTATGAACAAAATTAAATTAAAAAATACTTACTTCTCTATAGCTATTTGGTGTTCGGCACAATTTTAATGATAAAAGAACAATCCTTACTAAAATCTACACTAAGCACATCAACCTAACTGGTGTTCCTCACAAGTTTAATTATAGTTACACAATCCGAACTTAAATCTAAACTATCCACCTAACCGGTCCAACATACGAATTCCCTAAATCTGCAAGAGAAATAACATAAAAAAAGGCGTTCGTAAAATGGAAGTAAAATCACAGACAACCGGTAAAATTATGTTAGATTTGAGGTTATGCAGTTGGTTGGCCGTCAAAGCGGCGCTGCCACATATGAGTAAAATAACGCAGTATAGACACAGAGTTATTTTTAGAACGACACTCTGGTAATACTAAGCAATGGTGTATTTGTTGTCTTATCGGAATTATTATACCTAAATGGTTAAAATTTAATGGGAGTATTGGGACACACAACAAACAATATCATCAAAAGATGATAACTCACTATTAAAAAAAGCACTACTTTCTTAAACTCTCATCATATAATTTTGGCAACGTCGTTTGATTCCTCTAGGGGAGCAAAACTTGAAGCGCGAACTGGCTTGAACCATAGATAACCTCATAGAGAAATAAAAATATTATTTCTCTATGGATAACCTAGTTTAAAAGCGTTCCCGTGTGTGATTTAACAGATTGATACAAGAAGCTAAATCGAACGCGGCATCCACCAGTGAGAGGCCAGATAGCCATGTGTATGGCTGGTTGCATAGTCAAACCAAACACTTTTATTGTAATCGTTCGAGATATTATGCCAGTTTAACTTCAACTTTTCAGCTTATATATTCATACTAAAGACCTAAAAAAAAATGAATTTACGAAATAAAACTGCATTAGTAATCCTTCTGAAATTTCGAAGTCGGTGTATTTCCATATTACATACTCGCAAAACTATGCAACCAACCTTACACGATGGTATCTGTTCTCTCTCATTGGTCGATGCCGCGTTCGATTTAGCCTATTGTCAGATTGATTCAGGATAACGGTTAAAATTTGACGAAGAGTATTTAAATTTAAATATCATTCACTATGAACATCTATTAGTTTATTTTCATAAATTGCATTAGTCAACATCTAAAACAGGTCTATGAAAATTTTTCATAGACCTGTTTTAGATGTTGACTAAAGCAATTTATTTTCGATTCTTTAATTCTGGCCTTTTATTACTTATAGATTTTTAAATTGATTGAGTCACACATATCAGACATAGGTATATTTTTTAATGGGTCTTTTAGATGTCCATTAGATGCGCATGTTTCTATAGTAAACTAATTTTTTTTTCGCTGATCTCAAATAGATGTCTATTAGATCAGTATATATATATATATATATATATATATATTGTGTAGATCAAAAATTAATTTTTAATATGTCCATAAGATGTATATTAAATCCCTATAATAGAGATATGTAACAATTGTAAATTATACTTACTTGAATAATATATTATATTTGTTAGTTTAAGAGACATTTAATTTAGCTTACAGTTTACTATTTAATTTGCCTTAGTTTTTGAAGAATCATTTGCAACATTACACATTTTTTGTAGGCCTCTATTAGACCATTTCACATAATTATAAAGCGAGCAACAACGTCTTTACTGCTCGATATTACGTCTAACATGCGTATAATAGACGTTCATTCATTTTTGGTTTATATAATACTTCAATTTAAGTTAATTTACGAGAAACCATTCAATGTTTAAAGGTGTTTTACCTGAAAGGACACTTTTTGGATAATCATACTGTTACCAAATTATTATGTTTTCGCATAGGTCTCTATTAGATTAATATCGTGTAGGTCAAAAATTAATTTTTTATTTTCGCAGTTATGCAGTTATGTTGACCGTAAAATTCTAATTTTTGCATTCAGGGTGAAGAGATTTATTTTGATTGGAATACAACTTGATTACTATGAAACCCAGATAAAACCAAAATCTTTGATACGTTTTTTAGATGTATATTATATCTGTTTAACAGACGTCTAATTATTTTAAAATATATACTTCAATTAGATCTCTTATTTTACAAGGAAAATACCGATGAATTGATCTCACATGCGGTTTTTATATAAGTATCTACAAAGTTGGACATTTTCTAGAGTGGTTATCGGTATTAAACTGATTTTGTTTTTCGTAGATCTCTATTAGATATTTATTAGACCATTTCACAAGATGGACCGTCATCTATAGACGTCTATTTCCTATGTGGGATAATATTATTTAAGTAGGTTTATAGCTATTTCGCATAATTTACCATCGATTATCCATATACTAGCCAAAATATCTAGGTGTGTCTACCTATGGGTTTTGTAAATTGTATTATTTTCCTAGTTTCATTTAATTTTATTTCAGAATCAATAGTGTAGCACCCCTATTAACTGCACTCAGGTATTACGCTAGTGCAGGTCATTTAGCTACAGTGGCTGATTTTATTGGTATGGATATATTCACATCATCAAGAAATGTTGCAAATGTTACACATGCCATTGCAAGTTTATGTCATCGATTTGTAAAGATACCTAGCCAAATAATTTGGTCACAAACTGATTTTTCTCACGTTGTATCTTTTCCTCGGGTGATACCATGTGTTGATGGCACGCATGTTAAAATACTATCTCCTAGTAAGTTATTAAAATGATAGGTTTAAATAAACAAAACCATTGTGAATAATATGTTGTGGCTCGATGGCCAGAGTCAGTAAATGACAGTACAATCTTTAACAATTCGAGATTAAGGAGAAGATTGGAAAACCATGAGTTTCCAAACTGTATTTTATCAATAGATATCGAAGAATAAATATATTATTCCAACGCTTCACAACAAAGTTTTCAAAAATATTTTTCAAAAACAGTGACCGTTCAACTAGGGAGCAACAACTACTTCCCGGGCTATATGCCCCGACATACATTGAATTATACTTCTGACTCAATCGGGGTCGGTATGATCTACAAGATTTAATCCGGGAAGTAGTTGCTGCTCCTTAGTTAAACGGTCAATGTTTTTGAAAAATATTTCTTGTAAAGCGTTGGAATATTATATTTATTCTTCGATATATATTGGTAAAACGCTTTACTAAATACGAAAATTTCACAGGAAAAGTTTCTAGAACACCTGAGTATCCATATCTAAAATATATAAAGATTCGTCATAATTTCGATTGGTTTATTGTATGAATTTCTTCCTTTTCTGAATTATGGAACTGGCTAACATATTATATTGACTGTGATTATTAAAGCCAGTATAAAAAATCAGACGATCAGAGTTTTCTACAATCCGTTCGGAGTTGTTATGTTTAGGCATATGCTCATTCGCAAAATGACGAGTGAACCACTCAGTTCCAAGAAATCCTTTGAAAATTAACTTTCACACAGGAATTTGATTGGACCAAAAATTTTGTTAAATACATTCGTTTCTTCCGTATATCTACCCAATTGCACTAAGTCAAACAAGTTTTCTCATTTGTATAATAGAGCCTCTCTGATGTAGATAATTTGTGCTGATTTATCACCGTCTCCATTATAACTGTATTTGAAATATAAAAATGATGTTGGATGCGTGATAAGCATTAAAAACATTTACATATTTCAGTTCAACGACAATCAATATGAGTACACCCTCTGTTGGTAGTTGTGGACAAAAAGATTCAACTATCAGACTGGATGTCAGTTATAAATTGAAAAAATTTTTAAATTTGGAAAAGAAAAATATGAACAATTTTTTTTTGGAAGTGAAGTAGGAAGCAAAATATATTTCCAGTAAACAACGAATCCAATCAGAATACACAAATGAAGCCGCTTATCAGACATTGTTTTCCTTAAAACATTTCTTCAATCAAAATTCGGGCTTTTAATTTATTTCTTATTCATAAATATGTATTTGTATTTTATAGTCCAAAACAAGTGTACTATAGTGAATAAATGAAACAAAAAATAATAGTTATTTGTGTATTTGGAGCTTAAATTAACAGATTGCCGCTTGAGAAAGAATGGCAATTTTACTTTACGCTCGAAAAACACACATAATTTTATCTACAGTCGCCCTTTTAATAATTAAAACAGTTTTTTATATTATCTTAGGTTATAATAGGAGTACTAGAATAGTCGTCATTTTCGCTATTCATCATGATTAACCTTGAAAAGATCTACTAACTAGGGATGTTAAAAAATAATCGATTTTTATATAAATCGATTATTATTTTCTTATTATCGATTTTTAGTTATATATTTTTATAGTAATATTAATAGATTTTTAGTAAATCGATTTCATAAATTACGTGTTTAAATCGATTTTCGGAAACGGCTCGTATTATTTATTAACAATTTTTAAAAATGTTGCCAACTTTTGACGATTATTGACCATTTCTCAAAATTTTGACAATTATTGACCATTTCACAAAATTTTAACTTTTATTGACCATTTTACAAAATTTTAACAATTAGTGACCATTTTTCCAAATTTTTAATAATTTTTGCCATTTTTCAAATTGATGACAATTTTTAATCACTTTTGATAATTTTTGATAATAATTGTCTATTTTTAACAGTTTTTAAAAATAATTGACAATTTTTAACCATTTTTTATAGTTTTTGACCATTATTGACCCTTTTTGATAATTATTGACAATTGTTGACAATTATGGACCATTTTTCAAAAATTTTCACCATTTTTGACAATTATCGACCATATTTCAAAATTTTGACCATTTTTAACAATGATTGTCAATTTTTCTCAGTTTTTGACAAGTTTTGACCATTTTTGGTAGTTTTTGACAATTATTGGCCATTTTTGACAATTTTTCAAAAACTTTAACAATTTTTCAAAATTTTTGACCATTTTTCAAAATTATTGACCATTTTTGATAGTTTTTGACAATTGTCGCCCATTTTCAAAATTTTAACAATTTTTGACAATTATTGACCAATTTTGACAATAATTGCCCATTTTTCACAGTTTTTAAAAATAATTCATAATTTTTAACCATTTTTGACCATTTTTCCAAATTTTTGACCATTTTTGATAATTATTGACCATTTTTGACCATATTTCAAGAACTTTAACAATTTTTGACAATTATCAACTATTGTTCAACATTTTGACGATTTTTAACAATAATTGTCCATTTTTGACAATTTTTCAAAATTTTTGACCATTTTTCAAAATTATTGACGATTTTTATTAGTTTTTGACAATTATCGACTATTTTTCAAAATTTTAACAATTTTTGACAGTTATTGACCAATTTTGATAATAAATTGTCTATTTTTTACAGTTTTTGACCATTCTTGATAGATTTTTGACAATTATTGACCATTTTTAACAATTTTTGACCATTTTTCAAAAAAAATTTAAAATTTTTGACAGACAATTGAAAATTTGTGACCATTTTTGACAATGTTTCACAATTTTTGACAGTTTTTGACAGTTTTTAACAGTTGTTGACAGTTTTTGACAATAATTGACAATTACTGACCATTTTTGACCATATTTCAAAATTTTTGACAATTTTCATAAAATTTTATTTTATTTTTAATCTGATAAATTGTTAAATATTCACCAATTGAGTTAATTCGGAGGGCGTGGTTTGATTAAATAGGCGAGCGAAAAAGATTCCTTTTTTGCGCTAGAGCGTAAAGTAACAATCCTCGGCATTTGTCGACTTTACGATTCCATTCGAATATAGTAATTAGTCATTTTACGCGCGACTGAAGAAAAACTAATTTACCTACATTACAAATCGTAATGAATTTTCTCACCAAAAAATATAATATTTCTTAATTTTCAAACTGTATACCTACGTATAACAAACCATTGTACATTTATTCAAATGATGACACTTCAACATTGATTTATGTAGGACTTTTAATGATTATGAAAAACAACGATCTTAATCACAAAACTTAATTTTACAATAACCATCACACAGTTAGGTGAAAATACTAATAGTTCATGTAATTAACTTATTCCGACGGTTACTAATAACATACACTGTATGTCTATATCTATAGTTTTTATTTATCTTCGACTACCCACAAACATAAACAAACTTGCATCTTGCATCAGCATTTTCCACTCTACACAAGGGTCGTGAGAACAGGTTGATAATGCTAAAACCTAGTTATAAGATACATTAAGTTTTTATATTGGTGAAAGAAACGTCCCATAACATATTGTCACAAATCACTGAATCACAAAATTTTTAGTAAAGCTGACAATAAATATTTCTCGGGAAACGATAAACCATGGTATTTTTTTTAATTCTTTGATTTGTGTTTTTAATAAACTGCCCATACGTTTATGCAAGAACTTTTGGAAAATAAAATAAGGCATTGTGTTTCGAAGATAGAAAAAACAATAAATTATTTTTAACATACAATAACTCGTTTACAAACAAAAAACGAAGTCATCAATTTACCTTACATACGATTTATATCAGTAATTTTCATTTATTAATAATTAGTAAAAATAACTTCAAAATACTATTAAAAATGGAAAGACTCTTATTACTCAGGACAGAAAGTAAGCCTGGCATCATGGCAATCTGATCAAGACATGCGAATTTGGAACAGAGGTAAATGCGCCAAGGGTCAGTTTTCAGGATAGAGGAGGCACAAAATTTTCAATACATTTTAATGACTTTCCTGTTGTTTATAGAAGAAAATTGATTTAACGTTGCAGAAGCCGAATTTGTTCCTGTACAACTTTTATCCAAATCTTTCCATCAGAATTCCTGAAACTCTCAATATATTGCGAATTTAATTATTAATTATTGCTTTTCAGCCCCTTTCTCCTCAAAAATGTTTACAGAACTAAATCCCTGATATAAAAAGCTACAGTAATTCATACATCACATCGCCTCATCAAAAATAGGTTCTCTTTCATTGTTTTTAATTGGACAATAAAGAATAGTGATCTTAAGTGTATTAATGTTAGTAATTAGTTTTGCTTCAAACTCCTGTTGAGTTGGCAACCAAATGCACAACAGTGGTTTTACGCTATATAGAAAGTAATTACATTTGAACCGGTGCTTTTAGTGTGGAGAAGGATCGAATAAAAAAAGGAGAGCCGGACTAGAATTCTGCGTGTGTTATAGCCAAACTGTAATGCAAGTCATTTCGTTTATCCTCGTCGTTAAAAGCCAATTTTTTCAGCTGCAGAACTGTCAGTAGCAAGAGACTGAAAATATCTTACATTTTTCAATATCTCCAATTTTTACTCTTTTATTGAATGAGTATGAGCAGATATATTTTTGCCATAAATAAAAATAAGTTTTCATTTGTATTCAATGTCAACTAAACGACGTATTCAGACGTGTAGAGAAATGCGTTACGTCCTTGGTGTCTAATAGGAGGCGTAGATCAATATAAATGTATATTGAGAACTCAACTTTGAAAGATGGTTATAGTGAGAATTCGTGAGGAACGCAGACAGGTGTAATCATGTAGTCTGTACTATCTAGCGAACTGTTGAAGCATGTGAGAGGATTGATAAGTTGTTTATAGTCTGAGGAGTTTTTGTTAAATTTTATTGAGAACAGATACATTGATATTTTAGTAAATTATTGAAGCGGTGTAGTACGAAGAGACTCGTGCAGAACGAACTACATTTATAACCACTATTATGGACATCGGTTTCAGGGCGATAATGATACGTCTCCAGTAGTAGTGTAGGTATTAATATTCAATTTTCATTCATCCAGAATAAAAGGAAAATAGCAAATAATGTCGCAAATACTCTAAAGAAACATTTTAATTATTTTTGAACAATCACACGACTTCTGAGAAGGACCAAGAATAGGGATGGATTAGCGGGAGATACTAACAAGACCCAATTCTCCCAGACTATGAAATGGTAACTTGGCAACTCCTGGTCTCGTTATTACGCACTTTGTAAATTAATTCAACTTCAAGTAGATCTCCAATCAATTCCCGATTGGTGTCTACCAATTAATCAAAGTAGTTTCCAGCACACAAGGCTTAAGTACTTCATTGAGAACCTCTCACCCAGTTATCACGTCACTATAATTTATTTTTAACAACTTCATACGCCGAAAAAATAAATTAAACCTGTACGATTTCGTCGCTGACATCAGACTTGTTCAGATTTTTGCTCTCGGTCTTCCAAACATTCGGTGGGTGTATGCGGAATAACAATGAATGGGCGAGGCATTTGGAACATTCTTGATTTATGTCAACTTTACGGTATATGCGAGTGGAAATAGCGGAAAAAGTGTATTTTCAGGAATCAAGATAATAGTCACAGTGGAAATATTTAATTATAATGAAATTCTTTTTAAAAGAAAATATTGTGATGTTATAAATAGCCTCACAAAAAATTAACTTAATACATGTAAAACTCAACGAGAAAGAAAGGTAGAAACTACTGAAGTTACAAAAATATTGTGATACTATATGAACATACTCTTTATGTTAACAAACAAACACTCTGTATGTTAACAGAGAAATATAATTGAAATTAATGAAACTAAACTTATCTCATTATCACTTTTACATAGTTACAAAAACCTAGAATATTTGATTTGATAACAATTCAAATGCAATAATGAGAATCTTGTCATTCGAACAACTATCTCAAAAAGCTTAGGTCCAGACTATCTCACTGGAGATTAATATTGACAATTTGATGTAAGAATAAGTTCTAACAATTCTTCCTCTTCAATTATTAACAATAAAGTCAATCAAATTACAATTTATGATTCACAGGGAGTAAAATCAAAGATATGTAGTCACAAGAAAATTTGACAGATATGAAATCAAATAAATAAAATTTTCTAATAAGATTTTTAGTTAATAATTCTATTAGTAAATGTTGATATTATGTTTAAAAAGGTTATCAATATCATTAAAGTAATGATATAGGGTTCAGAAAGAACACAATTGTAATAAAAGGCATAACCCTGACATTGGTATTTAAAAATAGAAAAAAATTGTAAATTAGCATAAGAAAGGTGAAGGAAGGTATGTGAAAAACATTCTACGAAAGAATATAGTGTTTTTAAAATCATTTCGCGTGTGTTTAACAGAATATAGTGTTTTTTACAACATTCAAGTGACAAATATTGAAATCTTCTAAATAAGCAATAAAACGCAAAAGGAACGCAAATGAGGGTTTATTTTAGTTATAGGATGTTTTTAGCCTTAATTTAGTATAGTTTTTGCATATCCTGAAGTCATATTAAGAAATTTGGGAAAAATTTGACTATAAAAGTAAGGTTAGAGAACCCAAATTTATCAGTTTAGTGTCATAAAAGTCGTCGTTCAGGGAGGATGTGTTTGGTTTCTCTCTGACATTCAATCGTTTCAAGTTTTATTAACCTAGAAAAAAGATTAATTTTATAATCAAGTAGGAACATAACCTAACTTTGACAGTCAAGAAAAATAGACAAGAAGTGACAGCTTGATGTTTACTAAAATAATATAAATCAAATTTGACATTTTAAATCAAAAGGAAAAGAGTAATACTCACCGATTTTACAAAATATTGAAGAAAACCAAGAACATTTCCAATTTGAAACAACTTGTTGGAGATTCCAAAAATCTTAATACTTTCTCCAGGTGTGTTTCATTTTGAGACACATTTCCATGCTGATGATTGCTGAAGGAAATTAAAATTAAGCTCTTAATGTTTAATAATGCGAAAATAGAATCGCATTGATGGTTCAATGCGACCCAAAGGTTAGTGATTAACTAATATTAATAACCATACTTGATTTGTTTGACTAATGATAAAACTTATTAGCAATACTTACATTTCTTGATAAACTTCGAGGATTTTTCCAAACTTCGTTGACGACATCTCAGTCGTGACATAATATTTTATAATAATAAATTATACCATAAATTTTTTTAACTCTGAATAATTTCATTAAATGCATATCGTGGCGTGAACTGTAAGCCATTTTGTAAAACTGAACAAGGAAGCTTGTCATCAGACAACGTCATGATCAGTGAACAGTGTTGTCACACTAACATTTGAAGATATTGTATTTAGATTTGTAGTTTCATAAAAATTTTGTTTTCTATTTGTTATTGTTCAATAAAATTAAAAAAATCAACAAGAAGGTTTAGGAGTTTGATTTGTTAAGCATACATCTGTGAGGAATTAAACCGCACGTCCTTTGATGGAAAATTTTGTTTTGACTGAGTTTAGATGAGCATAAAAAAAATCTACAAATTTATTTTCATTCCAATTTATATTCTATAAAAAATCAACCCACATTTCAAATAGTAATAAACCAAAAAATCAACACACCACGAAGAGAGATACAAAAAAAACTAATAACGAAGGCAACACATTATACACGCATGTATAACAGTGAACCTGCATAAAATAAAAATATTAAACTTAACATTACAAATTGGCGTACAATGTGGAACATTTGGTGTATTAAAAATAACAATACATAACAATTTGGATCAACAACGTGGTGTAAAACATAACATTACAATATACCTCACCAACGTGGGACATTAACGTAATATAACGTATTCATAACAATTATGGTACCAACGTGGAGCATTAACATTTCATAACAAATTTGGCTCTCAACGTGGAGCACATCAATTTCATAAGAAGTAATTATCCCAACCTGCTTTGACATTAAATTTGACCTAGTTGAAATCACCAATGGAATCTACTAGTTTGGAATAGAGTCTGCAGATATGTAACGAAGAATGATTTTGGCGTTATGATGATAAGGTAGGTTCAGCAGAGTATGTTAGGTTGAAGGTTACATGTCTCTTCAATACCATACAGTATATCCAAATAGTACAATTTTCTATCCGGGAACACACCTGGATTCTTCATTTTGGAAATGTCGATGCTGTTCTATTTAAAATAAAAGCTTTCAGATTCAATTAACTGGCGTGGCTATGAATGGAGAGCGGGGGACTATCCTTCATGGGCGCATTTTTTTACTATGTATTTCCGTTAAAATCTCCTCAAGGGGGGAGTATGAGCTAACGTGTCTAATGAAGCACTTTTTTAGGAGACACTATTGAAAAAGATCGATAAACAGCCCAGTGAGAGCGAGTTGACGAAATCCATTTAAGAAAAATACGATAATTTGCCACAAAATCATCAGAAATACAAATAGTTTAAGACCATTATCAATTCAGAAAGGAATATAGTTCAATACGTCGTCATTTTATCTTTAAATTTATTTATTTTTTCAATTTTTGGGAATTGGTTGAAGTCAAAACCACGATACTCACTTCAAAAATGGTGCCATTTTGTAGCTGTAAAATTGGTCTTAGGTGAAAAAACGTAGGAATGATAAAGTCGCGAATTAGTTAAATATATATTCTAGAACTATGTTTACATTCTTCCTCAGCCTCAAGACTGAACCTTTCATCAAGCTTTTTGCCAGTGGCTTCTTATCGCCTTGTACAAGAAACCGCACATCCGCCAGGCAGTTGCACTGGCATAGGATGTGCTCTGCATTTTCCTCTTCCAAGGATAAAATGGTTTCGTCAGCCAATCCAATCAGCTTCGCGTTCCTGTTAAGTTTACAGGGCCCGGTTACCATACCTACTGCGACATTGACAGTTTTTTTATCGCTTGACAGGTCTGCCGTAAATATCGTTTTATAAGCTGTTTCACCCGTCTCTGCCCTGGTAAGATTACCCACCATTTTAGAGATTTATGTGATTCCCACTTTCTTGTACCCCCTCTAGGTGACAGAATTTGTCGTCTGTCAATCTCATTAGCTTTGCTTGCTTGTTAAGCTTACAGTGCCCTGTTAACATACCTTTTACGTCTTTGGCAGTTTTCCTATCTTTGCTTGGTAGGTCTGATGTAAATGTTGGTGAATGTCCTCTAATAACGTGTTTCGCCTGTCTTTGCTCTTGTGAAACTACTACCCACAATTCTAGAGATTTCTGTGATACCCAATTTCTTGTGCCATGTTTATTGTCAATTTTATGATGCCGCAGAAGGGTTTTGGTCCAATGAATTCAATCAATAAGTCTGGCCATTTCTGGATAAATCGGAGTATTTGTTATCTTCAATGAAAATTTCATTAACTAGTTTTTGTGGGTAATATTTTAAACTCTTTATTAACTCAGTTATTTATGCAGGAAGTTAGTTGTTCGTATAGGTCATAGTTCCGCTGTTGAAATTAATTTTTCTACATGTCAGTGTAGAAACAATGTATTTCCTGAAAATTATAAATTAATATAAGCTAATTTACTGAATTCATGATAATAATGATTAACCTCGATAGTTCACATTAAATTTAATGATATTATGTAAATTATTAAATTTGCATTCATAAAATAAAATATTATCGACAATATGTTGTTTAGGAATTAGTCTCTCTCAAATTTATCGACATGCAATTAATTATTGTTGGGAATGACAAGGACTAATGTTTGTTTACGTAACTCACTTACATACAAAATTAATTTATATTAATAAGTATTGCCCCTCAAACGTTTTTGATGGAGGGAGAGAGATTTTTCGCACTCGTAAATGTATCTACTACAAATCGAAAGGAAACTCTGCCAAAAATCGAAAATAGTTTTTTTTTCGGGCCGAGATGGGAAGCTCATGTTCGAATGGGTCCAGGACCCAAACAGTGTTGGACTCATCCCCAAGGAGATGCCTACCAACCAAACCCACCTCAAACTCGCCGTTACCCCCGCCTCGGAATCACTACCCTAGCAATCTTCGAGACGGGCGGCGGTCCCTCGCACACTCTCCGCTCACATCGTCATCTTCTCCCTCCTATCACTCCTGCCTCTCATGCCATATCGAGTCCTTCTCTCCCCCTTACCATGCTCTCTACTACTCCACTCACCTCTATCCATTCCTCTTCCCCCCTCAACATTATCTCCACCATGTTTTCCCAGTACACCGCCTCCCCTAGTTTCCACTCCAACTTCTTCAGCACTTCCTCGTTCCTCCAGCATCTAAACACATGCCCCACATCATCCTCCACTTCACACCTCACCACTTCAATAGTTTAAAGAACTGATAAAGACCCTTTCATACCAATTCGAACTGGAAAATGAAAAAATGATTTTCAATTATAAAGAGGTTTTCCAACAGCTTACTCGATAAAATTAAGTAATTTTCAGTTTAAAATAATAGTCAAAGCTTTGATAGAAACCCGTCCTGTCGATATCCGAGAGGGAAGCCGCAAAACGGGAGCGTTCTGGAGATGGAAAGGATTGCGAAGCATTCGATTAGTTTCGATTCACCGGACAAATGTCACATAACTATAATAGATCGTTCAGATTTTGATGACAGAATACCAACAGAAAGATGGATAGAAATAGAATTGAAAATCCTTGCTGCCATAGCTGAATCCGAAACTGGCAGAAGGGAGGAAGTAGACTTTGAAGAGTGTTAAAGTTGTTGGGTACAGCAACAGGAAATCTCGGGCTTTCCTAAAAACAAGAGTCATCCAAAGCTGTGGCGAGCTATGGGAGGGGGCCAAGCTCGAGGTGATACAAAGATACTTACTGGCATTGAGGAAATTAGAGAAAGTTTAAGTATGAATATAGCTCTGGTCCTCAAAAAGGTAGAAACTGAACTGAAAATTCAAGACATGCGAAATGAAACCTAAAGATTTTAAATTGGAGAGTAATCTCAGCAACATCAAGTTCAAAAGTGAGAGGCAAGGAATTTTGGCTAGTAGTGGAGAGCTTTAAAAATTGGCGGAAAGCATCAAATTTGGACTTGGTCCTCTAAAAACAAGACTTCCAGTGATAAAAACAAAAAAGAATTAGAAGCTGAAGGTGGTGCAAAGCTGCTTTATAGAATTTGATAATGTTGCATAGATGTTACCTCAATCTAAAAACCATTGCTTTTAAAAGACAAAATTCAGGGACTAGGACTGAGGCATATATCTCACTACACTCCAGATAGTAAGTAAGAAATGATCTTGTTTGGTAGCAAATGAAGCATTAGAATACTACTTTTACGCAATACAGTACAAATTATTTATCCGTTGCTACATATGAGGGCAAAGGTAACGAATTGGTAATGGCCTTCGCATACACGCCGTACGAGGAACAGGATGTCATACTAATCACTAACACTAGAGGTGGAGAAATATCGATAGCCACAACTATCGATATTTATCGATAGTTGGCTTCCTGCCTATCGATTATTATTAATAGTTTTCGACAGTGAGGAAACTAATACCTGCATTCGGCACGATAGAATAGGATTCTGAATTATATGGGTATTGGCTATATAATTTATAGTTATTTAACCAACTAGTGTATTAATGAGGGCCATCAACAATCGAGATAATGCTCGCTCTGCTCGTGCGTTAATGTTGGAGATTGTTAATTGCCCTTTTAATACTCGTGTTAGTTACAAAGCTTTTCCGTCGACTGTATCAGTTTTCGTTTTTCTCAATATTTAAAAACTAAAAATATTTATTTGTTTCATAGGTAAGTACTGTCAAAAATAAATAATGACATTGAAATGTCACAGAGAAGGTCGCCAGTTCAAATGTCACTATTTTCGTTTTTCTGACATTATATTTTGGATGTTTCATTGTTTCAACACTAATATTATTATAATTTTGTAGAATAATAACATAAAAACGATATGTAAGTCGAAAACTAGAAGTATTCTATACTAGGATCCATTTTTTGAAGACGTTATTGTATGTTTGGTTGCCTACACCACAGGTAACTGTCAATATAAATATAATGTATAAGATGTGCGTTGGGTTGCCTGCAGAAAATCGTTGATTAATGTAGGTAAATCATGCATTAATGGGGATCATTAATGTATGATTTTGTCTAATTTTGAGAACGTTAATAGCATATGTTAATACACGGTCGACGGAAAATTCATTTAATAAACCATGGAGCTAGTCTCCATGCAATAGACAAAAAAATCTTTAATTTTACCAATATTTTAGAGAGTATAAATACTTTGTTATTGTCAAAGTCAAGTATTTTTGTCAAAGAAAATTATCAGTTGTAATTTAACTAGTGCAATGAAAATTATCGAAAATTTTTGGGAAAGATGCTCGAATGCAAGTTAAGTTGAAAAAGAGCACGATCGCGCGAAGCGCTCGAGTGCCTTTTTCAGTTTAACTTGCATGAGAGCAGATTTGTCAGAAATTATCGATTCATTTTCATTGCAAGAGTTAAATTGTATAAGAAAATTTTATGAATCAATCAAATCGTATTGTGTCACTATCAGTTGCTGTCACATTGCCGTCACCTGTGGCAACAATAATATTGTATACTTTATACTTATTGCAGGCACAGAGGAGCTGTCTGAAACAATCGTTGCTACGGACAATGAAAATTTTGTTAGTAAACGACGCTTTATAAAAAACCTATTGTAAAATTTTCTAAGTGCAATGTCGCGATTTGGAAACGCTTTTGCTGTAGATATTGATGAGAATATAGACAATCTTACGCCAACGAATACAAAAAAGTCAAAAACGTCAGTATGGAGACAAGTTCAAGAGTTTTGTGCCGAAAGAAATCACTTATTAGAACGAGGAACTTCGGTGGAAAAAATTGCCTTCATTCTAAAGGACTGGGCAAGCAACATGCGCAAGAAGAATGGATCCCTTTATAAAGAAAGTTTGGTGAAAACAATGTGGAACGTGACAGCAAAACTTGTTCAGGAAAAATATTGCGAAGATTTTGGCATTGCAATAGATCAATTTAATGATGTAAGATTTAAATCTGCTAGGAGTGCACGAGATGCTGCGCGCAAAATATTACAAATGAACCCGGAAAAGGGAGAAGAAAGCTCATCGGCTTTTACTTACAAAGAATTGTTGCAAATTTTGAAACTTTACGATGAAAACAAGCCGGAGGGTCTGCAGAAAAATTTTTTTTATCTCATATCTTATGAGCTAGCATTTCGAGGAGGTGGGGCAGCCAACTGTTTGACGGATTTCTTTCAAGAAGAAAAGTTTAATTATGGAGCAAGCACAAATAGAATAGAATATAATCCAGTGTTTTCAAAAACCTGCCAAAGAAGAGGCCGCAGATTAACAGACAGTAAATGGTTAATCAGAAACACTACTAATCCGTTAGGTAGGTCAAATTAACCGTTTTTTTATTTAATTTTTCTCATCAAAGCTTTTTTTCTTTAAGATTATACCAAAAACTTTTGTCAAAACGAGAATCTAACGTGAAGACGAACCGTCTGTTTCTTACACCGAATCGAGAATGGCAAAATAATGGTATATGGTTCAAGAACATCCCAGTTGGTAGAAACGAGATCGCAAAATGGACAAAGCTGTCTGTCCAAAAAGCAGGTCTCGATAGCGAAAAGTTCAAATTTACAAACCATTCTCACCGAGCAACTGCCCTAAGCCATCTAACCAAGGTTGGGGTAAACGAAAACCAGCTAACGAAAATAACGGGACATGGAAATGTCAGTTCAATAAAACCTTATTTACAACTCGATAAAGAGTTTCAAGAGGAAATAATGAAGAAAATGAGAAACAGTGAAAAAAACGAGTTTAGTGTTTTTTCAGTTTCAACTTCTGTTCCAAGTAACGTTGTTTCTGACCATCAACAAACTTCTACTGGTTCAGTCATAAATTTCAATAATTGCATTTTTAATTGTAAAAATTTCAGTAACTAGGTTTAACAGTTTTCATGTTACTTTAATAAATAATAAACGTTTATAATTACGTCTGCATTTATTTAGGGCCTGATAATTTTGCACTAGTGCAAATTATCGCCTAATTGTATGCTCATTGACTAAAACAATAATCAAAAAATAGTCGGAACATTGTTGAAATGTCAAATTTGACAGATGAAAAAAATTTTCAGTAGTAATAACCCAAGAACATTGATAATTGTTCGAAAACATTTTATAACAGATTTCGAAAGCTTGTTGCTTGGAAACAGACCGACGCCGCAGGCGGAGGTCTGTTGCCTATAAGCAACAAGCTTGAGAAAGTTGTTAAAAAAATTTTGAGCATGTTCGAGGGTTATTCGAATAGAAATTTTTTTGCTAATTACAGAAAAAAATACAGAGTATATTTGCTTCTATAATCTCATTAATATTCTCGTCAGTATTATGACCAAATCGTGACATTTTGAAATATTAAATATTTGAAACGTCAAAATCGAAATAAATCAAAATGTATCCATGGCAACGTACCTAATAGAGTATAATTTTTTTGCTCTAGGAGATATCCAATGAAATCAGTTAATTTGAGGTCATTTGATTAGTTGTATTCAATCAAATGACCTCAAATTAACTGATTTCATTGGATATCTACTAAAGCAAAAAAATTTCAAATATACATACAATATACATACTTCTGATTGACTACTAGTGAAGTGAGGTGAAGTATAAGTGAAGTGACCGGGCCACAGAATAATAAATCTTCTGTGACCGGTCACTAACAGTCGACGTCATGTTAATGTATACATTGGAAAAGCGAATTCCATCGCAGAGATCTACTCTAACCTAACTTTAGCCCAATAATGGGCAGTGAAGTAAAGTATCGAATATTATCGATAGTTGAAAAAAACTATCGATATATTTCGATAGTCAAAACTATAAATAGTTATCGATAGTTCTCCACCTCTAACTAACACACTACAGGCAAATGTGAGAAGCTATAGATCTTACATTGCTCACAGATCAAAGGAGGTTTATAATTTCCTCCTCATCTCTGAATTGCTTGCTACGGTTAGCTAACAATGTAAATCAATTGACGTGAATCAATTTTATTTTATTGTTCTGTTGTCACAATTTAGACGAGAAATGTATAAGTATTTAAAAAGTGCCGAAGTATAAGACATTCAGTTTGATTCAACCAGTTATGTATTTTCTCTTCTGTATATTATATTTTGTATTAGATATATTATATTTTGAATTTGTTCGTTCATATTAAACTGAAAATATTATTATTGTTGTTGAATTGTTAAATGAGCTACTGTCCTTATAATTTGGTTGTAAGAACTGTTAGGACTTTAATAAATAAATAATAGAAGATAGGAAAATTTCCTTCCAGGATCATGAGATAATACTCTTTAAAATCAACTATGACACCCCTATGGGTAAACCGTTTAGGAATCCTAAAAAAGCGGACTGCGAGTAGTTTTTGAAACTCATGGAAGGCTATCTGGAACGGAGGGGCAATCCCCAAAATTAAAAATCGTTTTACATTCAAGGAAATCGAAAAAACAGTTTCAGAAACAAATAATGCGATAACCGAAGTATGCCATGTCATTCATCCTCGTTACACCAAACCATGGTACCGAGTTAAGAGAACTTAGATCATTAACTAGTAGGCTCTTCAATAACGCAAAAATTACCAATACAAACGATATTAAACAAACGGTATTAATATAAAACCAGTTTTAATGAATACAAAAATGCGATGAAGAAAAAAATTTGGAATCAATGAAGGATTTCAGCGAGTTTTTGAAAAACGTGAATGAGTAGGCCAAAATCAGGAAGGTACTGTCGAATAACCCAAAGATACCAAATGGTATTAGAAGGCAGGACGACTTATGATTAGATTAGATTAGATTTGATGAGGTGGCTAATCAGAGTCTGAGTCTAGATTACATTCTCCAGCCCAACTACTTTTAAGTGGCCAATCAGATTCCAGACTGAATCTTCTCATCGCCTAGTACAAGGAACCGCACATTCGCCAGGCAGTCGCACTGGCATAGGATGTCCTCTGTAGTTTCCTCTTCCAGGTGACAGAATCTGCTCATGGCTTCGTCTGACAACCCCATTAGCTTTGCGTGCCTGTTAACATATCTACTATGGCTTTGACAGTTTTCCTATCTTTGCTTATCAGGTCTGCCGTAAAAGTTGGCGAATGTTCTCTTATGAACTGTTTCGCCTGTCTCGGCCCGGTGAGATTACCCACCATTCTAGAGATTTCTGTGCCATCCACTTCTTTCTAGCCCTATTTATTGTCGACTTTGCGACGCCGCAGAAAAGTTTCGGTCCAATGAATGGCATTGATGAGCCTTGTCTGGCCGTTTTATCCGCCAGTTCGTTGCTCTTATGACCCTCGTGGCCCAGGCTACCATGAGTCTCCAAGTGCGTGAAAGTCACCTATGCAATCCCATATTAGCTTAGAACTTACCTCTATGGAATCAAGTGCCTTCAGTGCAGCTTGGCTGTCGGTAGAGATGGCAACTGAACGGAATGTCCTTTCCCACATTTTAATTTCTTCAACGCAGTGGTAAATCGCCGTTACTTCCGCTTGGAAGTTGTGACGTCCTTAGATAGACTCATTGCAATAACCCTACAACTCCGGACCCTACACCTACTTCTGTCTTGGAGCCGTCCGTATAACAGGTTGCCTCATCTTGTATGGGTACACCTTCGTTCCACTCTTCCGTACCTGGTAGTTATTTGGAACTTATTATTGAAGCTATATCTCGTGTCCGTTGTGTCAATGGGTTGCCTCACTGAGTTATCCGCTTTCAGCTTCTCGATAAGCTTCCGATAGTCAGCACCGTGCGTTTGGCTTATGTGTTGTTCACTTTGCAGTAGTCTGTGCGTTACAGATCTGGCTTCGCCTTGTATAAAAATGTGTAGTGGGGGCAGATATAGCCAAATTTCCATTGCTACTCAATAGCTTCACTGCTCCAGCTTGCAGAGTCTTTGTCCACCTCACTACTGATCCATAGCCAAGCCATTGGGACAATTTTGGGGTAAGTCCCCAGTTTTTTACACTCATTTTTCTGTATCTGCCGACGGCAATTGTAGCTTCCAGTGTCGTCTTCTGAAGGCGAGTGTTGAAAGCCTTTGATCACAGTGTGCTCCTAGGTACTTTGTTTCTTTGGAAAATGAAATCACCTATCCTCCTAGCACTATTGGCTCTAGTCCTTGTAGTGCCATCTTTTTCGAAAATTGATAATTTGTGTTTTTCTTAGCATTGACTGTCAGTCTCTCTTTATGAACTATATTCAAGGCTGTTTGCATTCTTTCCGATATAACTTCAGCAAACTTGCCCCTGAGTGAGTACATAGCGATGTCATCTGCGTATTCAAGACAGTAAAAGTCTGCTGTGGTTTTGTGAGGAGGTAATATACTGAGGTTGCCCATAGAAGTGATGATAGCTTTGCTCCTTGTGGACATCCTCCACCCGTCATTGCCCTGATGGCGACTTGCCCCAGAGTGGATATTATTATCCTATCCCCCAGAGTTGTCTTTATCCATCGGTATATTGTTGTGGATGTTCTTCGTCTATCCATTGCATTAACCAATGAATTCGTGTTAAATGCTCCCTCGATGTATAAGACAGTGGCCATCGCTATTTCTTTGTCTTCAATTGACGTTGAGATGAGCCGGTTTAGATCATCCAGCGCTAGATCCGTAGATTTGCCAGGTTGATAGGGATATTGACGATTGCTTAGGGTGTTTATCCTTTAACACTTTACCTGTCCAGTAATATCTCTAACGTTCTTAGTAGAAAGGAGGATAGGCTCATTGGCCTGTATGACTTTGGCATTCATTCATTCGTTTGGGTTGTGCTCAACAGCTCATGCACTAGAACTGAATCTTTGTACCATTTCCCATGTTATCTATTTTCATTCCAGAAGATTCGTATCTTCTATATATGCCACGAGTTTGACTGGAGGGATTTTCAGTAGTTGTAATGGTTGTATTATTACCTCTCCAAAGTTCTTCTTGGGTCTGTAAATGACTTCAACCTTCTGCCATACTTTCGGTATGTATCCACATGCCAGACTATTTTTGAGGATCTTAGTTACGTGTGGTATTGACATTTGTAGTTTATTGGGATATACACTATCTGTCCCTGTGGATTTAAATGGTTGAAATTTGTTTATGGCCCTTCTAATTTTATTTGGTCTTATGACTTCAGTGGCTATTTTTCAATCCATAGACTTTGACCTGTTTGGCATTCGTTATCGTATGGTAGGCATGACTGCGTCGACTATCCTCTTTTATTGATGTTGGTGCTGCCCCAGGTGGTATAGTGAGCATTGGTATCACATCCTATGTTTAGCTGCAATCATTTTTCCACACAGTATGCAACTACGTCGCTTATTATGTGTGTTGGACCTTCAGCCTCTTCACCCGGGAAGTAGGCGGATCATACAACCAGTCTTTTTTCTCCTTTTTCCGTGGGTATTGTTAGAATAACTGTAACAACATTATCGGTGCAGAGCAGAGCTACCCTATTAATGTGAATTAACGATGCTCTAGGTTTGGTGGCCTCTACCATATATGATTATTTACCTTATCCAGTGGATAGGCCAAGAATATTCTCACCTATCCGACAGGGCTCCTGTAGGAGGGCCAAGTCAATGCCTTCTTGACTCAATCTACTAACCAGCGAAGCCGAGGCGGTTTTTGCATGTTGAAGGTTGGCTTGGAGGACCCTCATATTCTTCTTCACTAGGGTGGAGAGTCCCTCTTCGTTCTTGCTCTGAGAACTCTCGCTCCTCCATGTGTACAGCTATCTTTTGGACATGTATGCTTGAGTGTTTGCTGACTCCATTTCGGAAGGCTGTTCCTTATGTAGAGCTTTCGGTGTTTGGGCACTGCCCTCCAGTACTTTGGATGTAGCTGCAGGCTTTGACTCAAAAGTTTTGGGTTTTTGCTTCTTTGGGCGGAAGCCTAATCTCCCTATCCCAAAGAAGGGTGCTTATTTTAGTTTCGTTGGTATCAGAATTCATGGAGACGGTCCAAATCACTCCTTTGTATTTTTTTCCAGACAGTCCAAAGGTGCGTCTTGAGCCCGTGGTTATTTTTCATTAATCTGTTAGGGATCGGAATCAAGGCGCTCCCCATCTTGATCCTCTACGAAGACCGTACAGGCGTGTGGTTTGGGTGCGTTAAGGGAAACTTCTTCCCATGGCTTCAGCATCGGAATGATTTTTGCCAACCAAATTTGGTTGGCAATTTAGCCTGAAAGAAATCATGTCCATGGTTCACGAATTTGCTTACTTTGGCTTTGGATACTCCGGATAGCTTTGCAGTCCTGATATCCTTGTCTGTCTTAAGATGTACGTCTTCCAACGCATTCACCCTGACAGAATTCCTATGTTTGGTTCGCTGCCTCTCAGCTTGTGTGTTCCATAGATCCCACGAGTAGCTAGGGAAAAAACGTTCCACCTCCGCACAGCCCCACATACAAAGGTGAGGTCTCAATACGATAAGGTGCGACCTGGTGCTTCAAAGGAACCATTCACGATACTGTTACCCTGTGCCACTCATCCCTCGTCACGGTTTCTCACGACTTGCTTAAGGGGTATGTTTATCGACCTCCTGGTCTGAGCTGTCCTTATTTTCACATATCCCCCATTATCCCCGTCTCTTAGGGCTCGAGGAGGAACAGCTTCTTGCCCCCCCTTCCACCAACGGCGAGGTCTCACAGCTCCTTGAGGGAGGACGAGACATGAACAGAAACCAATACTGCGAGCTTCTTATGAGCATACACTTTCCTGGATACGTACTACATAGATCTTGGTGAATGCAATAATTGAACACTTACTATGTAACTGCCAGTCACTAGAAGAAATCAGTTCTCAATTTGGGACAGAAGTTAATAGGGGGAATTAAAATGATCGACAGTGATCGACAAAATTACGAGCCTCCCAAAATACGTGTTTCAAAACAAGGTGATAAGAAGATCGTTCAGAGCAAATTCAGAGTATCACAATGGGTTTCAGGCCTCTGAGTGAACGGATGCAGAATATCGCTTTCACGCCCTTATAAAATAACCTAAACACACCTCCAAATAATACTGAACTGCTAAATAGGAATATTGTGTTATACAAAAAGCTATATAAATATTACATTTGTAGCTTCATATTTATATAATTCAAGTTATTATAAAAATATGCTTTTTGTAAAATGAGTTTATATTTGTTGATCATTTTAACATTAAGTTTGTGTATAATTCCATTGCATTTTAGAAAATTTTTGAATTCTTGTGATGTGAATGTTCCTCCATTATCACTAACCAGTGTAACCGGTAACCCAAAACGTACAAAAGTACTTCGTGAAAGTTTTTGTAGTGTTCATAGAATTTGTCTTGAATACTTCTAGCCATTTGGAAAATGCATCGCAAATACCAAAGAAAAAGGTTCCTTGAAAAGGCCCTGCAAAATCAATATGTACTCTTTGCCACGGCTCCTTTGGGGATTCCCAACAATGAGGTGGAATTTTACCTTTGTCGTGTAACATAGACTGACAACTTCGACATCTCTTTGCCATTTCTTCGACATCTACGTCTATTCTTGGCCACCAAACAAATGAACAAGCAAGTGCTTTCATTCTCCCTATTCCAGTGTGTGCTTCATGTAATTCGTTCAAAACTCTTAGTCGCAATGTTTCAGGTATAATAGTGCGTGACTCCTTCATAACCGTACCTTCGTTTAAAGAAAATTCCTTATCTTTTC
This sequence comes from Lochmaea crataegi, assembly GCA_947563755.1. Classification (NCBI taxonomy): domain Eukaryota; kingdom Metazoa; phylum Arthropoda; class Insecta; order Coleoptera; family Chrysomelidae; genus Lochmaea; species Lochmaea crataegi. Next base: position 30,695,237 of record OX387429.1, read on the forward strand.
CTTTGAATCCCTCTTCTTCAATTTTGACGCCAGTTTGTAGGCATATGTAGACATTTTTTAGAATTGGATCTTCTTGTGTCGCTTTTGCAATTTCTCTGTGTGTAACTGGTAAAGGAAGAATTTGTTGTAATTGATGTATTGTTACCCCATCCATTGTTTGCTTGAACGTTCCTGGAATGTTCATGGGTAACCTAGATAATGCGTCCGCATTTGAATGTTTGTCAGTGGCTCTGTAAACAATATCGTTGTCAAAACCTTGCAAAAATTGTGCATAATGCAACATCCTGGTAGCTACCATACTGGGAAGGTTCTTGTTAGGATGAAATATCGAAACTAGTGGTTGATGATCAGTAATCACTTTGAATTTACGTCCTTAACAATATTGAAAGAACTTATTACATCCCCAAAAAATTGAAGTCGCTTCTTTATCTATTTGACTATAATTCCTGAAGCAAAAGCAACTGGATTTCTACTGCCATCTGGAAAAATGATAATACTGCTCCCAAACCTTTAGGAATAGCATCGGTGGCTAAAACCAATGATAATTTAGGATCTTATGCGCAAAGAATCTGATCAGATGTTATTTCTTTTATTATCAAATTAAAAGCATTTTCACAAGCTGACGTCCCATCTGAAGGGTGTATTCTTTTATAGAAGGGTATATGGACATTGTAATTTTGAGGATAGATTTCTTAAAAATCTTCCATAGTATGTAACTAAACTTAACCAACTTTTCAATTCAGTAACGTTTGTTGGTACTGGAGCATTTTTGATCGCTTTAATTTTCCCTTCAGTTTTTTCTAAACCTCTGCTTGTAATTTTATACCCCAAATAGGTGATAGATTCTTCAAAGAATTTGCACTTTTCTTGTTTTATGTGTAATCCAGCTTTTTGTAGACGTTGCAAAACTATTCTCAATCGGTCAACATTTTCTTGTAACGTAGCTCCTTGTATTTTGATATCATCCAAAAATACATAAACTTCAGGTATCTTACTCAATAACTTGGTAATATATCGTTGCCATATAGCTGGAGCAGCTTTGGTACCAAACATTAATCTATTTATTTTATAGTCTCCTTTTTCAGTAGATATAGCCTGTATCTTTGCACTTTCTTCATTCATTGGCAAATGTGAGTAAGCTCCTCGTATGTCTAGCGTAGTGAAGATTTTTCCTCCACGCAATGTTTGGAATTGGAAATGTATCATTCATTAGAACTTTATTCAATGTAACTTTAAAATCTGCGCAAATCTCACTTTTCATAACGGAAATTACCGGCGTACCCCATTGACTGTATTGCATTTTAGACAAAACTCCGATTTTTTCCAATCTGTCAATTTCATTTTCAACCTTTTCTCTCAATACATAAGGAACTCTTCTCGCAGGTACATAGATAGGTTTAGTGTTTTCGGGTACGCACAGTTTTGCTTCAAAATTTAGGATTTTTCCATGTCTAGGTTTGAATACTTCCGTAAAATCCGCTTTCAGCTTCGTTAAAATATGTAATTTTAGATTTTCTGGAATATTTTCCCTCTGTAACTGCCTTATCTCAGGTAAACCGATTTAAATCTTATGCATCCATTCTCTACCAAAAATTGGTTCAACTATGCCTGGCAACACGTACAAATTTGATGATTCGGTTTGATCTTCAAACTTAACTTGGAAAGTTGAATAACCTACTGGTCTAATGACTTCTGTGGTATACGTTCTTAAAGGTAAGTTTGTTTGTTGAAGTGATTTTGTAGGAAATTTTTCGAAATTGAAGAAAGTGTCGTACTCAAATTTGATTATTTTTCCATCAAGTTCCATATCAACTAAAATCTTGTCTGGTTTTCTTAGTGATGGAGGTAGTGTCTCAATCTGAAGTATGTTCATGAAACATAAATCTTCGTATTGAACGTTATTTCCTGTTTCTTCTGATTCTTCTTGTACTTGATGAACTGTTCCTGTTCGAAACTTCTTCATACAAACATGACTCAAATAATCCAAATCTGAAACAGGCTGTATATTTGAAATTCTTATGTCTACAGGTATTGGCTAAATGTGTTTTGTCTTCACAACGATAACACTGTCCTACCGAATTTCTGTACGAGACATCTGACCCTTTGTTCATTTTTCTGAGGTGGTTTGATTTGATTTTGAAATTTACTAGTGCTGGCTTGTAACAATTTTTGAGTCTTTATGAGCCAACTCCAAAGCAAGTGCTCTATCAACACAATTTTTAAATTTATTGTCAGGTTCTTTGAGTTGTATCAATCTTTCGATAAGATTTGAGTTTCTCAAACCACTAATAAACTGCAGTCGCAAATGCGCATCGAATGTTGAAGCCTTGCAAGTGTCACAAATAAACTTACAATTTGCCGTTTCACTTCGGCCGACAATTACATGTGATCTGAGACAGTTCTTACTTTACTGGCCTAGGTATGTAATATACTAGTTTTATTGTCATCAGTCCTGGATAAGTTTTCCAGGTTTCAATTTAATCAAACATTTTGAGGCGAAAAAAAATTAACTTTGAAGATTCCGTCACATACAGGCGTTTTAAAGAACGTTTTCCGAATTAGGACCAAATACGCCCTACCTGACTTAAACATGGAATTGCGATTTAATAACGTATTGAATTGTTTCGTTTCGCTTGGACTATTAATATATTGCGCATTTTGGGGAAAAAGGAAGATTAACACACTCAAATCATTCACTGTCTTCTAAACAATTTTCTCATTTGACCTCATCCCTTGTAGTCCATAAATTAGCCGGTAGAAAGTTTCGCAGAACCAAATGTCTATACCAAACTTCAAAATTTATGGACGGTAGGGTTGAGGTGAAAGGAGATTTGTCCTTTCGGGTCTTTTGGTAAAGAATCATTTGTCAGATGTATGAGTCAAGGATTAGTGAAAGTTAAATAAAAATTAAATAGTACTGGAAATTCTAATAAAATGCAATCATTATTTTGTGTAAAGGGCTATGTTATTTTGTACATACCGCTGAGTTGTTTTTAATATTCCAAGCAAATAGTCTATATTGAAAATATCCTCCAGTCATATACACAAATACTAACAGATTCACTTAGCTCAATCTAATCGATTAGATGACTCTACATTAGATAGATGGAAAGATTTACAAATAAACATACATATACAGTATGGTGGAAATGAAAGGAGTAAATTCGTTATTTCGTCAACCGGTGACTTTAAGGAAAAATCCTGAAATCCATCGATTTTTATTTTTAAATAGGCTATTCGTAAGTACCTATACCTTTTTATTTTTGACGTCATCTATGTGAGCGTGATGACGTCAACGCTAAAATCTTTAAATGGAAATGTGGGTGTTGTAATACATTATTTGAAAGGTCTTTTAAATACCTATTCAGCCATATCAATAAGTCTGAGTAATTGGTGTTTGTATTTGTTTAAAAAATTAATATTAATATGTATTATGTATTATCCATTACAATGAAACCTACTAAGCTGTCTTGGTGCGCAACTACTTGAACAACGTGTTTCCAAATCAGTGGATAGGTCGAAGAGGAACAATAGAATGGCCGCCTAGGTCACTTGATTTGACTCCTCTTGATTTCTTTGTATGGGGATATTTGAAAAGTAAAGTGTACCGAAATAGACCACAAAATATCAATGAACGCAAAGAAAGGATACATATTGAGGTTGCACAAATAAGTCCGGAAGTTATAGAGAAGGTTCGAGAAGACTTCGCGGCACGACTTTCTCATTGTATTTTAGCTGAAGGTGAACAATTTGGGCACTTAATTCAGGTTTCGTTGTATTTCTTGAATAATACATAATTAATATTTATTGTAATAATAATAATTTATTAATTTTTCAAACAAATACAAACATCAATCTCTCAGACATATTGATATGGCTGAATAGGTATTCAAAAGACTTTTCAAATAATGTATTACAAGACCCACATTTCCATTTAATAATTTTAGCGATGACGTCATCACGCTCACATAGATGACGTCAAAAATCAAAAGGTATACTTACGAATAGCCTGTTTGAAAATAAAAATCGACGGGTTTCAGGATTTTTCCTTAGAGTCGCCGGTTTACGAAATAATGAATTTATTCCTTGCATTTGCACCATACTGTATAATAAAATGTGTTCCAGCATATTTGTCGGAATATTTGTCTAGTTCAAAAAAATTCCGCTGAATTGTAAAAAAAACATATTGACGAAGAAGAAGAGTTTTTAGCTCAGCGGGCTCAGCTTGTAGTTATAATTGGCCAGAAGATGTTTATCTTGTATGCGCGTGTTGTGTATATTCGAAGGTTTTAATGATTTATATAGTTTTTTATTGATGTATGGATATTTTATAAATGTGAATATTAGTAAACGTCATCATTCCTTTATCTTTAAAGAACGATCAAGAAGAAGTTTGTTGTACCAGCAGTGCCCCAAAATTCTATACCATATTGCATAATACTTCGAAATTGAGCCAAATATACAAATATTCAATACTATTATAACGCTTTACAAAATTTGAAAAATTCACTAAGAAGCAACAACTACTTCTCGGGCTATATGCCCCGACAGACATTGAATTACACTTCTAAAGTAAACGGGGTTGGTATATCTTTAAGATAAAACCAACCATTCTGATTTGCATATAGTATTATAGCCCGAGAAGTAGTTGTTGCTTCTTAGTGAACGATCTGTTCTTTGAAAATTATTTTTCAAATGTTGTAAAGGGTTATAATAGTATTGAACTATTATTTTTTGACGTCTATAGATCACGCTTTACTAAAATATGACAATTATTCACAGGTAACTGTAATTAAGTAAATTCCAATCAAGTTAGCTCTATATGTTTATACCCAAAAATGTAATTGTATGACAAGTAATAATTACTACGTTTTCATGCAGAATTTAATTTGAATTGAATACACTTTCCGTATTAAAAACCTCATGAAAACAGGTATTGAAATCGAATTGAGTTTCAAGGTCGATACTGGTTTTTTTGGGATCGTATCGAGATCGGAAAATCGAAATTCGACATGAAAACCGAGATCGCATTCTGTGACATTCGCTGTCAAATTTATGCCAGCCATATAACCTTAAAACTACTCAAAACATAAGTTTACTCTAGCTTTCTCGTAACATTTTGTGGAAAGACACCAATGAGGCAATTAAACCAAAAGATACAGTTAAAAGGGAAACTTTTTCGACGTTTTGATTATTGATAATTATGACTACCTTCTAAAAAAATCCCAGCAATCAATCAGAAACACGACGGCATTTGACACTATTGACAAATAAAATGTCTAGTCTCAAAATGATTTGAAGTGTAATTGAATCGTGATTGAATCCCTATCATGAAAACGGAGATCGGTATTGGATTCAAAATGAATTCAATACTCCATGAAAACGTAGTATATGTCTTCTACATTTTGATACATATTGAATCGGATACTCTGTGTTCTACTAATATTCGAGGACACTTTATTGGAAAGAAACCAGTCCGATATCCCTTCTATCGAATTTGAGGCACATATATCAAAGATTCAGTGTTGTTACCGTCAATGAATATACTTGTATCATCAGCAAAAAGTGAAAATGTGTTATTAAGGAAACCGGCCACCAAGTCATCAATGTATATGTTACGGTCAAAGCGATAAACCGCATATTGTGCACTATGACTGGTCAATGTGCGTAATGCCCTGCCCGAGCGATTGATAGAAATTCATCGCTTTGACCGATCATTGTCTGCAATGACCACCAATTCTCGGAAAGGAAAAAGTGATGAAAATTCCTTGCTTTGACTGGGTAAGGTAGAGAAAATCTGTTGCCTGTACTCATTTATTAGTTAATGTTCATAAGAGCGATACAATTTTTCATTCAATTAAGTAACGTTGAAGTTAAAAATAATATATAATGATAAGAGCTAATTGAATAATTGATCTGGGAAAGTGAAATGGTTTAAATTATCAAGCTAGTCAAGCTGTAGACTACGTTATTGGGATCGTGCTATACAATTTTAAGGTGTAAGCAGGGCTATTATAAAACTGAATTAGGTTTATGACGCACATTTAAGTGTACAAGATGGGGACGGTGTGGTATTTTCAGGGAAAAGTTTTTATCAGCAGACGATATTCCTGGCAACGGAATTTCAATAAGGGAGTGTGCAATAATGTTATCAATTAGTGGGGGGTAAGAATATGAGATATGTGATTGTAAAGAAGACTGTACCACGCAAATTAAAATGCCATCATAGTATGAGTTGTGATTGATGAATTTTCATCACTTCAACCAACGAGCAACGGGCGTTGTACACAATGTCCGGTCATTCTGAACTCTGCCCGGTCAAAGCGATGAATTTTGAAACGATCAAACGCTTTACCCAGCTGATCGGGGCAATATGCATATTTACCGGTCACTGTGCACAATGCCCGGATTTGACCGTAACATATATAAGGAATAGCGTTGGTCTCAACACAGACCCTTGTGGAGCCCAATTCTAAACCTCCGCGAAGTTAGAATAAAATTCTTCACTTGTGTTATAATAATTTATTCTAACGCACACTTTCCTGTGTGATAGTTATATCCCAAACCATACATCTAGCGTACCTCTAATACCATAATAGTGAATTTTTTTCAGTAGTATATGATGATCCACGTGGTCGAATGCTTTCGATAAGTCGCAGAAGGTACCAAATGGATGGTGTCTCGCTTCAAGAATTTTATGTACATTTTCGATTAGAGAGAAATTAGGCTCAATGTGAAACCATGGCGGCAAATATTAGCAACAGAGAAGACCAGATAAAAAAAACTCGTCTCCGATTGGGGCAAACCAATCTGCAATATCAGTAGAGGGCATAATTTGTGATTGTTCCAAATATGTAATATCACGACAACAAAATAACAAATCCACCCAAGTAAGGGTTGACCTCGTGAAATCATTCCATGATAATCAAATGAAATCAATAAATTACAAATTGCACAATAGAAATATAACATGTATCACTCGACCGGTTTCACAAATTCCATTTACATCATCAGGAGTGTATTATAGAAATTGATAGAAATTAATAAGTAGGTAACTAAGATACCTTATAGCCACTATCGGTGCTTTTTATCTTGAATCATGGAATCCCTTGATATGACATATCCTAGGAAAATGAGGTTCCTTTGTTATTTGTCTATTTTTATGCGCGATGCGATTGTGATTTGGGAAACCGGTCAAGTGACAAATCTTATACTGTCTATTGTGAAATTTGTTATAAATTTTTATTTGATAACAACAAAATGAGTAGCCTAATAATTTAAAATTTATTCCAGGTAAACATATGAACGGGGAAACTTTTATGAAATATTTTGAAAACTCAGTGACTATAACGTTAAATGATTGTACTTATTGGCTGAAGCTACTTGTGTAAGAAAAAAGATATTTTGTGAAGTTTTTGGTATTTTTTTTCCTTTGCAAAACGCTCAAATTGCATTTTCACAAAACTAAATTCGATGTTAAGTCGCTTCAGTTTCCACAAAGGTGTTTTTCACTTTGTATCGAAAATAATAGAATCCCAACTGTGCCAACTAACATAAAATCACAAAGTAGACTTCATGCTGCAGTGGCAACGAGATTAATACCATAGCGGATGCAGTAGAAAGCCGATTGTACCCTAACAATACCTTTTTAGTATCTTACGTTTGCAAGTGTTTTTTATGCAAAACAGTTGCAGGTCTGTACTTGATGTGTTTCGGGATTTTATATAAATATGTACATTACCCAAAATAATGAACTTATTCCATTTGGCTTTCCTACTCAGTATACTGAAGATATATCAATATCCTTAGAGATCTGGGGACATGACAGTACCACCGTCAAGTCGAGCAGAAACGCAAAATAGAACAAAAAAAGGTATTGCTGTGCTATCCTTTTCTCGAAGCCATTCAGGATATTCGCGATCATCCCGTAACTTCGTTGTGGATGAATCTAAAAGCCTGAATTTCCAGGGACCAGCAGGGCATAGTATAACTCGGTATACCTACTCTCGAATTCAATTTAATTTGAATTGATTGATTGGTACCTAAATAGATATTGGACGTGGTTTCCATTAGCGCTCCCTGCTATGCGGAGTGTCACGAGAACTCCTCGTTAGCTGGAAGTTATACCTCCAACTTGCTTAGTTCTGCTATCCCTTTGCCAAGTCTTTGGACTGTTGTTAGTCCCGTCTTGTCCAAATTCCATATTTCAGAGAAGGAAAATTCAAACTTGTCTCGAAGTCTAGCAAGTATATCAAAAAAGGCACCACCTTTTTCTTTATCCAAGAGTCGGGCACTTCAACATGAAACGCCACGACTTGTTTGTAGCCAAGCAAGTTATTTCCCAAATGGAATTTAAATATTGTACCAATAATAAGAGGCAAGCGATAATGGAGTCATATCGTTTACGAATGGGGCGTGATGATTACTCAAAAGATATTAAAAAATATAGATGTGAAAATCGTTTACGAAATGTGACAAGTAATATTTCTATTGATAGCTGGATAAATTCGATTCAGCAAATTAAAGATTGAAGATACCTATCAAAATTCTGATGTCGCTGTAGCAACCTTAGATTCGATTGGAGATTAGAAATATTTTTAAAATGTGGCCATTATTACACTATATATTTTTTTTGGAACATTTTTTGATAATATAGGTTCAAATATAATGAAAATTAAAACAAATTTAATGGTTTTATTTCATCGTGTTAATAAATAAAATTTGTTTTTAAAAAATTTAATGATTCTTTTTTCACAAAATGAATTTTATTTATGATTTAGCATCTAAATTTTATCGACTACGGGTCTGTTACTGTACAATGAGTGATTTATAAATTTTTATTATTAAATCCTCAATGCCAGATGCCGAGTCAACGAAATATTGTGAAACATTATTTACTGAAAAAATCAAACTACTTGGTTCTACAACAGATCTCACAACTTTTTGCGGTAAAAGAACTGCGTTGTGAGACTTACCGAAGGTAAAGTGGGGATATCTTATTATTTAAGGCGAAATCTTATCAGGATATGCTGGACCTTGTGAATTCAGCTAATATACATAGGAAAAGAAGATATTTGGTACATTCTTTGTGGTTAGAATAAGGAAAAAGTAATTCGATTCTCTATAGCTATATAAAGTTGCATTCAGCTGAACTTCTTCGTATAACTATATATTAAACTAGCTTTTTCCCGCTACTTCGTCCGCGTAGAAGTCGAAAATGGTTCTAATAGGATTTTTAATTAGTTCTTTACGTTATTAATTTTGTTATGTTATATACATTATTATGTTGAAATGTTAAGGTAAGTTTTTTATTCAAATATCTAAAAACAAATAAAATTGAAATTTTGAATTCTAATCCGATTTAAATATTCTTTTATATTTGACATTCCAATTTTAAAGATTATTGCATTGCACCAAGCTTTTAAGTGAGTTCAACGTTTTTTGAATGAAATCGGATTGAATTTTCAAACGTGTCAAAATAAAATGTAATTTAAATCAAAAGCATTGATATCAACTTTGATGCAAATCACCCCCAAAATAACTTTCTACCCCTTTTTAACCTCGTTAGGCGATGAGTTTCAATAAAATACGAAACACATCTTCCATAAATTCTGTTGAAGGATGTTTATGCAAAATTTGAAGTAGATTGGACTAAGGGATCACGTTATCCCTTACAAACTTTGCCCCCGTTTTTCACCCCCATGGGGGTAGAATTTTGGAAAATCCTTTCTTATCGGATGCCTACGTCATACAAAGAACGCACCCTCCAAGTTTAGTGGTTTAGGCTGTGCGTTGATCCGTCGGTCAGTCATCCAGGACAAAACATTTTATATGTATAGACATACACAACTTTGAAGAGAAACTCGACTAAAAATATAAATCTTCTTATGTCGTACCTCAGAAATTAGTAAAAGAACGAAAAATTATACGTGTTCGAATTATATTTTGGCTAAGATACTTTTAATTCCACCAAAAGTTTTCTTATGAATAAAATCTGACTTTTGTTAACAAATATGTCTTTTTTAACACATGACACACCCTATATAATTTTTTTTTTGAAAAAAATGCGCATTTAAAAATACAAATCGACGTGACCAAGCGTTTCCCAACACGCCCTCATTTATTCGTTATCGATTTTATTCAATTTGGCTGTTCCACACTGTATATATAGATTGAGAATTTCTCACACTTTCATACGGCGGATGTCACTAGTGTGGGCTTCTGATGAAGTCGAATTTCCGTGGTGGGAGTCACCTCATCAATTCCACGTCACATGTCTTTATTACCTCATAGGTTAAGATGTGGATGACGCATACCCGTACCACTCCTCCCCCTGGCCAGCACCAACACGCACCTGTTTTGTAAAAATTGCTAAATTACGAGTAAAATAAATAGTTTAGTCATTTCTCGTATATAATAGACAAAACTGAGAATCCTTTCTTATATCGAAGAAAGTGAGACTTCAGATAGTGTGATAGTGATTCTTTCCATTTATGTGGTGCAGCCTGGTGAAAATTTGAAATAAGTCTTGTAACTAAAGAATATTTATCGTCATGTTTGGTAATTTATTTCTTCAAATAACTTCGGATAGTTTTTTTTGTAAACCCCTTTTCCACGTCTCTATCGACTGGAATAATATTCCTCCCAAAAATTCCGTGAAATTGAAAACGTCCGTATATTTCTAAAAAAGTATGAGTTCAGGCTTGCTAGCAGGAGCAAGTTATTTTGTATCTTATTCAATATTTTAATTCCAATTTATCTCTTCTGTATAAAAGATATACTCCAGCGCTTATTTTACGTCTACGTTTCTTTTTTGTCCACTCTTACTTCGTTTTACTTCTTCGCTTACTTGTTATGCCTTTAGGTACGTTGAGAGGCGTTATTAGGAAGGAAGTTGAGGCAAACAGAGTAGATAAGATTAGATTTGATTAGGTGGCTAATCAGCACTGCGAGCTTTTCAGATCTATTGTGGTCCTCTGAATCTAGATTAAATTCTCCAGCCCGACTCTTTTCAAATAGTCTCGTGACTGGACCTATCGTGTAATTTCTTGCCGGTGGCTTCTAAGTGACTAGTACAAGAAACTGCACATTCGCCAGGCAGTCGAACTGGTATCGGATATGCTCTGCAGTTTCCTACTCTATGTTACAGAATGCGCACATGGCTTCGTATGTCAACTCCTATCCCCAACTCCAACTTTGGGAGCCTGTTAACATACCTACTACGGCTTTGACAGTTTTCCTATCTTTGCTTATCAGGTCTACCGTAAATACTGTAAATACCATTCTAAAGATTTCTGTGCCACCAACTTCATTGTGGCCATATTTATTATCGACTTTGCGACGCCGCAAATGGGTTCCGTGCCAACGAATGACATTGGGGATCCATGTCTGGTCGTTTCATCCGCCAGTTCGTTGCCCTTATGACCCTCGTGCCTTAGTACCCAAGCTACTATGACCTTGCAATGGTCTCCAAGGCACCTGTGTAATTAGCTCAGAGTTGACCTCTATGGAATCGAGTACCTTTAGTGAAGCTTGACTGTCTGTGAAGAATACATCTTCACGTTATGTCCTTTCCCGACTGCCAATTTCTTCAACGCAGTGGTGAATCTCCGTCACTTTCGCTTGGAAAGTTGTGAAGTTCTCAGATATACTTATTGTAATAGCTATTCTTTGTTTTAGCTCTACAAATCCGAATCCTTCACCTACTTCTGCCTTGGAGCCATCCGAATAACAGGTTGCCTCAGCCTGTATGGAAACACCTTTCTTCCAGTATCTCCTACCTGGTATAGTTATTGGAAACTTAATATTAAAGCTATACTTAGTCATGTGCTTTTAGCTCCTCGATAAGTTTTCGATTGTCAGCACCGTACGTTTGGCTTATGTGTTTGACTTCGCAATAGATCTGTCTTTGCGTTGTATAAAAATGTGTAGTGGAAGCAGATTCAGCAAGACTTCCATCGCACTTCTGCTTCGGCCGAGGGCAATGTTAGCTTTCTGTGTGATCTTCTGAGGGCGAGTGTTCCAGAAAAGCCTTTGATCGAAATATACTCCTAGTTACTCTGTTTCTTTGGCGGATGGAATCACCGTTCCTCCTAGCAATATTGTTGTAGATAGTTCTGTGAAGAGGTCGTCTACTAAGGTTGCCCATTATAGTGGTGATAGCACTCCTCCTTGTGGGCGTTCTCCATCCGTCGTTGATGGAGTCCGGCCCCAGAGTTGATATTATTATCCCCTCATCCAGAGTTGTCTTTATCCATCGGCAAATTGTTGTGGATGTTCCCCGTCTATTCATTGCATTAACCAATGAATTAGTGGTGATATTGTTAAAGGCTTACTGGGTAAGTGAACATATCTTTTTCGCGTGAACGGGCCAATTCCGTATTACGGCGTCATCTCCAATCGTCTCATTTTGGTTTTGATTGTTAACTGTCTATCTTTGGTTAGTTTATGTGTCTCTGTAGACGATTTTCATCATTCACTTGCATGTTTATTGCTTTCACCAATATCTAGCTAGAATTATAAAATAAATAATTTAATGGAAAATCATAACAAAAGTGATATGATGGATTTCTGGCTTATGATTTTTTTTCTGTTTTTGTCTTGTTTATCTTGAATTTAGGGATTTGTGGCAGTTTGCCGGGTGTCGTCGGCGTGTACCACTTCCATAATACCTTGTTGGGTGCACGTATGAAGCCGTATCTGCGCATGCGCAGTTATTAGTGTCCATCAAAGTGGACTGATTTTTCGTACCACCTTTATGAAACTTATCGCCTCCTCTCACCATAAGGATTGTTGAATTTCTCTCACTCATTCAACAAAAAGGAAAAAAAATAAGTTGGCTCCCAACTATCTAAAAGACCTGTCTTCATTCGATAATATTGCAGAAATGCATCCCAATTCAAGTACGTTCTAGCCCTGGAAATATTAGCTTCGTGTGACTATTGAGCCAACAGTACCCTGTTAGCACTATGGCTTTGACAGATTTCCTGTTATGGTAGGCTTAACGTCGTCAGTTGCTTGGTTCCTCTTTGGTTTCTGTACAGGTTCCGTTCGCTTTCCTGACGAAACCTTCCTTATTTCTGGTTGTCCCATCCTTTGCCAGGACTTCGTGGATCTGAGATGTCTTTCAAAAACTAGATCCATGAAGTCCTTCTAGTTTTTCGAAGTTCGTAATAAGCTTATACCTGTAGTTATCCCAGTATTGGCTGCTTCTGGTATTGTTAAAGAGACCGCGGTCCTTAGCTCCTATTCTCTTGAGGCACTTGTTTCACCAGACTTTGTTGTCCGTGTTCTTTTCAGTTTTTTTTCGGATGGTGGTAGGCTGCGGTAATCGGTTCGCTTCTCTTTTCTTCTGCCGCGTCAACAGCTTCTATGCCATTCATCGGTACAGTACCATCCTCGAGAATTCTACTGAGAGCCGTTTTATATTCTAACCAGTTTGTATCTCTTGGATTCTGGTACTTGCTTACCAATGGAGTAATGTTAATTCCAAATCTTACGTGTCTGTGGTTCGAGCATGACGGTCAGACATATGCCAATTTGTTATGTTATTACTAAATTTGCTAGTACAAAGTGTTTAATCTAACTCTTCCTCACTTATTTTTGTGATGGAAGGTTATTGGAAATCATTAACGCTAAGATGAAAATTGAAATAAAGTCACTTCTTACATTGATGTTAAAGCTGCCACAAATGGTATGATAAGCATTGTCATCGTATCCTATGATTACCTTATCCGACAGAGAAAATTCAGTCTTCAGCTTATCAGACTGCCCTCGTAACATACAGGGGGATTGATTAGAGTGATAAAGTCCAGTATCTCCTATGTTCTTCTAGATATTAGAATAAAAATTGAATGAATCGTTGTCACCCTTAAGCGTTGTATTTTAAAATTAGTTTCAACCTTACAGGGTGTTCCATAACGTCGTGCCAGACCAGTTATATTTTGATAAATGGAACACCTTTTTTTTATTTTGAATTTGAAATCAGTTTCACTTCTCCATTACAACAATATAAGCGTGTAATGCGTTATACATTGTACATTTTCTCTCTTTTTCAAATGGATCACCCTGTATTTTATATCACTATCGAAAAAAACTGATAATAAACTTCAATTTTTGTTCAGGACTCCCTATACCTGAATTTATTACTTTTAGAGATATTTTGATTTTTATATTCAAAATATTTAATAAGTATAGTGAATAGGAAGGGATTAAAAAACTTCCGATTTATTATGTACTGGTTCAGTGGTATGAGAAGGAATCCATCATCTTTCCGTTCTTACATATCCTTGAACGATGCGAAAGCTAATTGTATTTTATTCTCGAAGGACCACTCTAAATTGGCCGTTAGAGACGGTGTAAAAATCAAACGGGAGTAATTGTAAACTAATGAAAGCGAGACATAATATAAATATACCTTATATTACGATTTATTAGTCTATTGGCTAGGATTCAGGAAAAGGTATACAAAAACCAGAAGTGACCGGATGTTAAAATCACTTAATAAACAATTTGCTGAAAGATATTCTCTCCAAATTTATCAATAATTAACTATAAAGTTATTACAAAACGCACAAATGAGTAACACTGATGGAAGAGAGCCGGCAACGTTGTAGAATGAAATTAATTTAATTATCAAGGAATATTGTTGAATGTTCAATTGCCATTAATATTGTGAGAAATAAACAACTGAAGAAAATCTAGTCTTACTTGCTTGGTTCCTCAACTCACTAAAACCACTACTTAAAAATAATTATGGTGGCGAAATAGGTACATGTTTACTGTTAGACGGTTCAGTGAAAACTATTTTAAATGATCGTCGGCCGGATAGGGCAGGCCAAAGCTCGCGCCTTTTTTATTAGTTTTGGGTTCGTTTGTAACAGCCGATATTGAAAATACACACAACCGCAAAATCTAGGGATATTGTAGCTAAAGTCGGAGAAAATGTAAAAAAATCAATTATTGTACCTCGAAATAGAAATGAAATTACGCCACTGTGTACTGTATATTATTTTCCACTTTTTTCTGATATTTTTCGTTATCACTATATTTTTTTGTGTTTTCTTTTGTATGTGATGTCTAATGAGCAGTTGCTTTGTAAGTATTGATCACGGATTTCTAGTTATTAATTGTTGGTGTCAGTGGAGTTTACAGTTTGTGACAATCGTATATGGTGTTAGCAATCATGGAAAGAAGGCATTTAACTCGTGATGAAATGTTGCGGGCTATAGGTCTGCTTAAAGCTGAGATATGCCAAGTAGACGTTGCTAGACAAATTGGTACAACCCAAAGCGTTATTTCACGGTTACATCGCCGATTTCGCGAAGCAGGTGATGTAGCGGAAAGACATAGGGGTCGTGGTCGAATCACTACCCCGAGACAAGACCGTTTTTTGCAGTTGACTGCTAGAAGAAATCGAAATGTTACTGCTCCTGAGCTTCAAATTAGACTCCAAGAGGTTCACCAAGTGGAAGTGACGGCTGATACAGTGCGTCGTAGATTGCATGAGAGCAACCTACGTGCCAGGTGCCCTTTGAGAGTTCCTCCACTAACGTCAGGAAATCGAGGAGCTCGCTTAATGTGGGCACACGAACACATTTTATGGATAAACGCCAATTGGGCTTACGTGCTATTCAGTGATGAATCTCGATTTCGAATTTATCCAGACTCGAGACGAGTACGTGTTTGGAGAGAAACAGGCCGTATAAACCGTTTAGCATTTGCCCAGGAAGACCATTCTTACCAAAGCGGTACAATCATGGTTTGGGGAGGTATTAGTGTTGGCGGAAGAACTGATCTCATTTTACTGGACGGTTTTATGACGGGTATGTCGTACCGTGATACCATCCTACAACCAATTGTCATTCCATATGCAGCAGCTGTAGGTCCTGGCTTTTTGTTTATGCACGATAATGCTCGTCCGCATACTTCCAGACTCGCAATGGACTTCATAGATGAGCACGGTATTGCTGTTTTGCAATGGCCGACGCAGTCCCCGGATATCAATCCCATATAACATGTATGGGATATGCTCCAGCGAGAAGTACTACATATGGGGAGACCTGGGAATAATCCGCAAACTCTATTTTTAGCTCTCACGGACGCCTGGAATGCTATTCCTCAAGCAGACATAGACAACTTGATTTTTAGTATGCCACGCAGATGTCGCGCTGTTCTGAATGCTCGAGGAGGACATAGGAATTACTAAAATCAAGTGTTTTTTTTTTGTAAATTGAGCGCAAGAATTTGATTCTTTTTAATTACAGAATATTATTATTTTACTTTCTTGCATAAATAAAATTTCCATAATGTAATTTTTACACAGAGTAACTACTAAACTGGTTTATTAACAGTAATTGGATATCATACTATTTACAATAAATCAATAAAAAAATTAATTTGCCGAAAATTTTGCAATATAAGGCAATATCCCTAGATTTTGCGGTTGTGTGTATATCAATTGTTAGAGTTGTAGAAAGGGAATCACTAAGTTTAAAAGGAATTTTAAACATATAGTTTGGCAAACATAACTGAAGCTGTGAAAGGAATGCGGTTGAAAACATTCGATATTGCCACGTTTAACTATGAAAAACCTAGGTAGTGCTAGGTATGTAGTGATAATAATTAGAAAATGAACTTTTTATTATCAAAAATATGTCAATAATGATTAAAAGTTAGTTCTTCAATGTGCTTGTTTCATTGGATTTTGTCTTTTAACATTATTTTTTCAATTTCTGAATATTAAAATATTAACACTTTTCCAAATATGTTATGGGTTTTCTTCAAGCCGGCAACGTCGTGCGAAAATCATAATTACCACGCCCTCCTACTAACTCCATTGGTGAATATTTATTGAACCCCCGTTGCTAGGTAACCACCTGACTTCCTATTGGCAAGCGCGTGCGTGTGTTCTTCCCTCTCACTTCGACAATTGATTGACATTGATTATCCAGTGGCGTTTATAATGTCAATATTTTCCTTCTTATTTTCAGTATTACTTGGTATCTTATTATTTCGTATCCATATTGAGTTCAAGTACGATTTTTAACAAATAGGTACCGTGTTTTGAAAAATACCTTACCTTTAAAGCAAAGCATAAATCAGTTTCTATATATAATTATTATATAATAATAATTATTATTTTTAATACTTTTATAGGTACCGTACGCTATTGGTACGTTTATGACAGATATCGTCCATGTTTCCTCCACCCTTACGGATGCGCCGTAGCTTCAGATAGATTTGCCAAACTATACCTACAACCCATCTAAATGTTAACCAATGAGTTGGCCATGACTCATTTGTCAAAAATTGACAGTCTGCTATTATTGTGTGTAGAATTCATTATTTTTGTGGATACTGTTAAACGGAAGAAAGTATATTATTAACAAAACTCACAAAAAAATTACATTATATTGTTAGAGTATACAAAAAAAGTTTTATCAAATTTCTATATTGCGTATAGAATCTACAACATTTTTTGTGAAATTTATTATTTCAATATTTTTTTTACCAGTGTAGATGGCGGAGGCTTCAGCTACCGTTAATACTAAATGTTTGTTTATATTGTTAGAGTATACAAAAGAAGTTTTATCAAATTTCTACAATGCGTATAGAATCTACAACATTTTTTGTGAAATTTAATATTTCGTTATTTTTTTTAACAGTGTAGATGTCGGAGGCTTCAGTTACCGTTGATACTAAATGTTTGTTTATATTGCAAGAGTATACAAAAAAAGTTTTATCAAATTTCTACAATGCGTATAGAATCTACAACATTTTTAATGACATTTAATATTTCGTTATTTTTTTAACAGTGATATTTTTACCGTTGATACTAAATGTTTGTTTATATTGTTAGAGTATACAAACTATAGCAAAAAAATAAATTAAACATAATTTTTACTAAAATACAGTAAAAAAAATTAAATACAGTTATAATAATTCATTACAGGAGGTATTCAAAATGACCTCCAAGGACATCTACACATGCCTGAAAACGATTATTAAAAGAATTGCTAACATTACCCAGCATTTAAGCATTAATATTTGAAATACGTCTCTTATTCATTCTTTCATGTTTTCTTCTGTTATTGGAGTTATTTTATAAACTTCGTTTTTTACGTAACTCCAAAAAAAAACGAGTACATTTTATTGAACTCTGGTGATCTGGGTGGCCACCGCACTGGTCCACCTCTTCCGATCCATCTTCTATTAAACTGATCATCGAGTTCACCTTCAATTAATAAATTATGGTGAGCAGGAGCACCGTCGTGTGAGAACATCTATTGCCGTATATGCAGTGGAACCTCTTCCAATAACAAGGGTAACTGATTAGCTGAAAAATCTAAATATATCTCAGCGCTTAAATGGTCTACAAAAAATATGTTCCTACTACATAATTACCATTAATTCCTCCCCACACATTCATTGACCATCTGGTTTGACTATGTGTTAATATGTGGTATGGGTTAGATGTCGAATAATGATGAGAGTTGTACCTATTGACACAACCACTTCGATGAAACGTAGCTTCATCACCAAATAAAACATAGTCAAAAGAGTAATTTGGTTGATTTATTTTTGGTAGGGCCCATTTACAAAATTGTAATCTTTTCTCAAAGTCAGTTTCAAGTAATTCTTGGTGCAATTGTATGTGGTAAGGACGCATTTTGTTGTTATTAATAATTTTTTGCACACCGTAATAAGTTATTTGCTGCATTTGGGTCTGTAGCTGTCAACATCACATTCATTTCGTTTTCCTCTGTCACTGTTGTCTTTGCTCGTTCAACCTTTTTGTAGTTTACTGAACCAGTCGTTGTAAAGCGATCAATTGATTTTTTTATGCTTTTTTTTTGTTGGTTGTCTCTTCTCACGAAAACGTGAATTATAAACTCTCACTGAAAGCAATGCGTTTTCATTGCTTTCTCCCAATATCCAAATCATATCTATCATTTCCTTTTGCGAAAAATTCATTTCTGTCCTAGTCAAAATTTTTAAAAATAGCAACAAAGCTACAATTCCACTGAAACTGATTAAATAGACAATAATAGTAAACTGTCAGTTTTTGACAAATAAGTCATGGCCAACTTATTGGTAAACATTCAGATACTTATTCAATACTTTGAATATAAAAATCAAAATATCTTAAAAAGTGATAAATTTAAGTATAGGGAGTGCTAAACAAAAATTAAAGTATAATATTAGTTCTTTTCGATAGTAATATAAAATACAATACATTTGAAAGGAGAGGGAAAATAATGGATTTGCATTTTGACTCACCCTGTACACAATTTCATGAATATTGAGAAAATCAATATTTTTCATAATTTTTGACAATAATTAAAAAGTGACTGCTGCAATTGATAATTGTTCTTAAGCTCCTTTTAAATTATACATGGCTTTGATCTTCTTACAATTTTTATAAAAAAGTGGTTATAACTTTTTAAATACCATGTATAACACATTACAACCTTATATTGTTGTGATGGGGAAGTGGGAGAGTTTTCAAATTTAAAATTTAATAAAATACAGGATGTTCCATTTGAAAAAATATAACTTTGGTCTGGCACGACTTTATGAGATTGAAACTAATTTTAAAATATAACACTTAATGGTGACTTATGATCCATCCAATTTTTATTCTAATATCTAGAAGGTCATGGGAGATACTGGACTTTATCGCATTAATCAATCACCCTGTATTATATTCATTAAAACAGTCAAAAGTTTTTAAGGCTTTTCTCAGCTTCCCTCGGTTCAGGTTACGCTTCTTACGGAATTAAACTCACGAGTTTTTATATATAGTTAACTGAAAACTTTCTATCTTCCAAGGAAACTTTCTGCAATTTATCAAACTAAAGTAATTTCAAATGTTTTTGAATTAACCGCAAATTGAGTGAATATCTCTCCATCGTTAATTTAAAGTTTACTTTAGTGGGAATCCAAACAAATACCTATGAGTTTAGCATCAAAATAAAATTAATAAGCCATAAACTTCAAATTATATTGACGGCGTAAAAGATAAGTTGATCCTAAAATGAATTCAGAGGGACTCATTTCAACCTCGAAATAATTTTGAAAGTGTATAGAAGTGTTATTCGACTTAGTTGGGGTACTTGCTCCCAAAGAGCAGGATAAGATTTCAAAATATAAACTGTAAATTGAATTTTTGTTATCTTGCTAAGTAGGGGAGGGTGGGGCACAATGGAACACGGGGCACAGTGAAACAGTTCGTGTACCGGACGTACAGAAGGTTCTAGTGCAACGAAACTCCGACAGAAAGCGCTGCGCGCTACTTCCAACATAGCCAGCTAATTGTCTCCTCCTCACCAGTTGCGTGCCAGACTTGACGAGGTGAGGTGCTGTTTTTCGTAGTGAAAGTAAAAAATTTCCGCCAACGGATTTTCGCCTCCAGGTAAGAGTGATTTTTTAAATCGGCTTTCATGGCATTTCATTGTACCCTTTCATTAAGTTTTTTCCCGACTTTTGCATTTCTACTGCTTCATGCTCGTGGTAGACAGTGAGGGAAACCGAAATGGCATGTTTGAGGTTTCTTGAAACAGAAGAAATTGGGGAGCAATGAAACATTTCATTGAGCCCCATGAGTGTTTCATTGTGCCCCATGTGTTTTTCATTGTGCGGTAAGTATTGTTTTTTATCTTTGTTTCAGATATGGTGCGAAATCGACAGCGCAAAACTAGCAAGGGGCTCTTCTTGGAAGATGACATGAAGGCAGCAGTGGAAATGGTCATGACACGTTTAAGAAGTGTTGCTGCATTGATGAACGTGAGCTATGTCACTTTATCAAGATATGGTGAGGGTGGGGAAGAAAATATGAAATATGCACCTAACTACTCAGCTAGGATGGTCTTCACACTAGAGCAGGAGGAGAAATTGAAAAACTACCTCATTATGTACTCTAAGATGTTTTATGGCCTACCAATTAAAGATTTCAGACGAGTTGCATTCGAAATGGCAGTGATGAACAAAATACCATGCCCCATATCATGGGGGAAGAAGAAAAGTGCAGGCATTGATTGGTTTTACGGTTATCTGGAAAGGCACCCCAAACTCAGCCAAAGAACCCCTGAACCTTGCAGCTTGTCTCGTGCTACTTCGTTCACCAAAACAAATGTAGATGTGTTCTTCAATAACTTGGAAATACTGTATCAACAGCACCCAGAGTTTGGAGATGGGACAAGAGTGTTCAATTTGGATAAAACAGCCACATTAACTGTACAAAACCCCCAACGAATTGTGGCTGAAAAAGGCGTGAAGCAAGTGTGCAAAGCTACAAGTGGAGAAAAAGGCACTAACGTCACCACAGTGTCCAAAATTTCTGCGTCTGGCAACACTATTCCGCCAGTTATGATTTTTCCACGTATTCATGTCAAATACCACATGACTCAAGGTGCACCTCCAGTCACACTGGGCTTAGCCACCCCCTAGCGGTTCGATGCCATCAGAGCTTTTTGTGGAAGTTATTAAGCATTTCACTCGCCACACTTGCAGTTCTAGAGAGAACCCCACTCTATTAATCTATGACAATGTAGAAAGTCGTTTGTCCCTGGAAGCTCTTATAATGTGCAAGGAAAATGGTGTCTCAGTTTTGACTTCCCCTCCCCATCCATCCAACAAATTGTAACCCCTAGATGTTGCGGTCTTCGGGCCATTTAAAACTTATTATAATGCAGCTCTTGACTCTTGGATGAGGCAAAATCCTAGCAAAACTGCGTCAATTTATAATACAGCTTTCTTTCTAAACATAGCTCATCAGAAAAGCATGACACCTTCCAACATAATTGAGGTTTCAAAAAAAGTGGGATACATCCATTTGATCGAGATGTTTCTACCGAAGCAGACTTCTTATGCAATTGTGTGACTGATCCTCCTACCGTTGTGGATGATCAACCACCCAAGACCAATAGTTATGCTGTGCCAAGTGATTCGCTCAACGGTTTCCTCCTTCAAGTAGAAGAACGAGCAGCTTTCCTAGAAGAAGGAGCAGCTGCAAATCATACAATCATCGGTGTCCTCGATCCAGGAGCTGGTCCAAGTCATGCTTTCCTATCTCCTGAATATTTTCGTGGTTATCCAAAAGCAGGAGAACGAAAAACTGATCGAAATCAGAGGAGAAAACAGAAGAATATGATAGCCACGAGCACTCCAGAAATAGAAAAGAAAGCCAATGCAGAGAAGAAGAAAAAGCCGATTCAAACTTTCAGAATATTATTAGTTAAAAGGGTAAATGGTAAATCAACCGAAACCGAAGAAGAAAAAATCTAGTGAACCAGCTCCAAATCATTCATCATCAGAGGACTACGAAGAAGACGATGGAGACGTTGAATATGCAGACACGGACGACGACATGGATATAGATGAGGAGATTTTTGCTGTTGAGCCCGACTATTTCGCAGAATTGATCCGTCTTCCTGTTTTAGGAGACTATCTTTTGATCGAGTTCAAGCTTAGAAGCCAATCCAAATTCTATGTTGGTCAAATCAGCAAGATCAAAGACGATGATGGGGACTATGAGGTTAATTTCCTAGGATTCCGAAAATGCAACACCTTTGTCGAACCTCTTGTGGGTGACATAGCCACGGTTGATGACAAAGACAAAGACGTTACAAAGACAAAGATGTTAATGCAAAATACTTCTGTGGTCCAGGGTACTAAAAGACAAAAAGGATTCATCTCACTCAAGGTTGATTTTGACAGTTTGAACATTGGCTAAACGTGAAAGGATTTCGTGTTTGTGCCTTCTTAAAATCAATATTGAACTTATTTCACATTCCAGATACGTCTTTTTTTGAATGCCTTTCCTTACCATTTTTAATTCAAAAAATAAAGTTTTTTTGCAAATTTTTGCGTTTTTTCGCCTGTTTCAAGGTACCTCGGTCCCGTTATCATTGTATCCCAGGCATGGGGCACCATGACATAAAATGAGTTTTTTGGAAAATGGCCGCTTACGGTCACATATGTTTTATATAATAATGATCGATGCATTTCTCTCAAAGTTTAGATCCTTAGGTCACAGGAAAAATTTAAAATGTTGAAAAAAAATTCAGGTGGGGTGCTATGGTCAAAACCAACTGTTGCGTTCCATTGTGCCCCACCCTCCCCTAATAGATGGTTGGTTCACTCTAAACTCCTCTCAGCGCAATGTTTATCTCACTCGGTCTCGGATGCTACTCCTTTTCGGGATTTTCAAGTTCCAACGGAACGATAGCCAGATACCATGTGTCTTTTGTAGTTTAGAGCTCCGACCATAGTTTATGTCCGGCGTTAAAAGGTACGAGCGGAGTTAATATTATACAGGCTGGGCTGTCTTAGCTGTGAACTATATAATTATTATTACGGGATATTTATTGAAAATGAAATGCCGCAAATGTGTTGTGTGGACGGTTGTTAGTGTAGAGATGGGGCAGAAATAAGTTTCTTCAGATTCCCATTTAGTGGGCTCAATGTACCTTGCATAAATATTGTTGACTATGTAACGCAGCTTGGGAATATGTGTAGATAACTTCAATAAGTTGCCTGTAGATATTTAATCGGAGCAGCATCAAAAGATCTTTTAAAAACGTATCATCCACTCATCGTTGTGACAATTCTCCATTCGGTTATTTCTTATATCTCTATACAGAAGTGCGTTTATATTACACAATTGAATCCGCAAATCGCGACATAAAAATGAAGAAATTTTATAAACCTTATACAAAACTATAAAAACATTTTTAATTTATTAAATATAAAATACCTAACCATACCCAAGAAATAAAAATCAAGCGATCATTATATATATATATATATATATATATATATATATATATGTATATATAGATTTGTTAAGTTAACTAATCGTTAACAGGTACATTTTTGATGAATTACAAAATTTTTATTTATGTAATGTAGTCAAAGCTATTCTGATCAATAATTCTATTTTATTTTTTATGATTTGATGTTCCCAATCAAAGACTAGAACGTACCGTACATAAAAAAAACAACATCGTTCTTCGAAATAGTTTTTTAACAACGTACGTTTTTGACAGTTCCTGTACCAAACACTCAATCTATAAGTCAAGATTAGTAAATCGCGTGACCCTTGTATATACGGTGAACGTGTTTTTCAGCCACCGTTTTCAGCATATTTTTATAAGCGCGACATGAGAGCGCCGATGACGAGTGTGCACCCATTGTTTATGTATGGTGTACATACAAACTGAAGAAGCAAATGGTATTTGCATTCAAATAGACGATATTAATTGATGAGACTGAAAATTATAATTCTTCCAATTGGGGCTAGCTTAAAATAATTTCGTATCACCTTCCCCTGCCAATCCATGAATTGAACTTTTATTTGGAAGTAGAAAAAGAATAAACAAGATCAAATGATAGCAGTTATAGAATAGATATTGAAAAGTCATTCTAAATATTCATTTATAAGCAATAGGTACATATTCCAAACTACATCCAGGGATAACATATTTGTGATATATTATATATGTAAGAGATAGAATTCGAGGATATGAGGAACGAAAATCTATGTAAAATGGAGCTGATAAATACCAAAAAAAATGTGAAAAAATACGAATAATCCTCCGGCTCTATTTAAAAGGTTTTTATTCCTGTATAACAAAAGTTAAAAGGTAAAAAAAATTTTTTTCTACGTCACTATTTTGATTTATAAAGGTGGTGTCAATGAGAGATTTTTTAAACCTATGGCGATTAATTAACGTATCCACTATTTTCGTATCACTCTTCAATAACAGCTTTATCCCCATTTAAATTTTTTGTTTTCGATATAAATTAAATCGTATCATACCAACCCCAGATACTTTCATACATAACAAATAATGAAGTTCTATATTAGCATTACCGTTTGACGTTTATCACAAACAATACAGGAAAGCAACCGAAATAGAAATCCGGTTTGAAATTACCTTCGCAAACGATTCCCTGCCGGTTCTACTATATTTTAGGATTTCAATATTTGTGATAAAGTCGTATTTTGGAGAACAACAAATCTTTTGTTTCATATGAAACATAATCTGGATGGAAATCTATTCACTGCTTTACATTTATAACAATCATTGAAATGCATAAAATGGGCGTCGACCCAGCTCTGTAGTGCAATAATTACAGCCAAGCAGAGTAGAGCGAGGTTAGTACTTGGATGGGTGACCACTGGGGAAACACCGTCGTAAAGCCCGTACAGTCTGCAGCGGAACCCCTTAGATTACTAGGGTGAGTAGCATATCACAGTTCGCAGGCAGCATTGTACCAAGGAGCACGAGGTATAATGTAGATATGCCGTCTTTCGGATGAGACGTAAAACCGAGGTCCCGAGTCCATGGATGTTGGGCTCGATAAAGATCTCTACCACTGGTTGGAACACTATGCAAAATTTCCGGTTAGGGGTAGAGTGCTCCCGGCGACGGTGATTAGCCTCGGTTGCAGAAATAGTCCGACGTTAAATAAACAAATTTTAAAAAATGCATAAAATCATTAAAAAAGCAACTTCTTCGCAAATCGCTATGAAATTTTGACATTCCAGACAAAATGTCTTAAAGAAAAAGTCAGGATTTCCTTTTCACTTCCTTACTGTAAGGAAATGATATTTTGATAGTGTTCTACATAAATGATTGAAAACACATTGTTTACAAGGAATTAATTTATATTTTGAAAACAATACATTTCAGAATACATTTTGAAATTTGTTATATTTACAGTTATTTGACAGTTAGTACAATTATTGAACATTAGAGAAATATTATTAGAACTATGAGAAACATTTTGGACAACATGGTAGGTAGGGTTATTTTGTTGAATATTTTGTAGTGTTAAAATTTTATTTGCCACCTCAACCTTATTGTTAAGAGATTCTTCGATGTATTCTTCAGCAACGTTTGATGACTTCCATCCGCCATGCCTCTTTAAACTAGTTATGTCTGCAACAGAGTCAACCAATATTGTTACAGATGACCGACGAAAGCAGTGACCAGTATATTCTGTCGGATTTACCAAGTTCAAATAAGTACCAACTATTTTGGGCATTTTGAAAGAAAAATCGGTCACTGTCTATATTTTCTGGTCTTAACTAAATATACTTTCGATAAACATTCAAGTACATCTGATTAATTACAAATTATCTTGGTTTGTTGGTCTTAGAATCAGGTATGCTAATTAAAAGCTTCGATTCTAGGTCTTCTACATTGTGTAGAGTAATTCGGACTAACTCATCCATTCTACAGGCCCCAGAAATACCAAATATTAAAGCCACCCAAAAAATAAATAAATGTGTAATCTAAATAGAAATTAAAACCTTGTAAATTACCTTAATCATTAAATTTCCATTATCTGGAGCTTCCTGGATACATTTTTCAATTTCTTAATCCATTAAAATCTCAGATTTCTCTGCCCTATAACCTTGAGCTTGCCGTTTCAATAAAGAACGAAGTGTCCTAACGGGACACTGTCGCCTGAATGGGCACCTGAAAAATCACAAAATAGTGGAGGAAGAAGAATTTAGATTCTGTAGTATAAAAGAAGTAACCTCCATCTACATACTTGCGAACTTCACATCAATTCAGAATCCTAGGACACAACACCTTGGAGACTACTGGATAGAAGAGGGACATTTACCTAAGGTACCTAAGTTGAAGCCTGCAGATATCCTCAAATTTCTCCGGGAAATAGGACTAAAGGAGCTACTAGTCTCTGAGACTTTCCTCAGGAACTAAGCAGAAGTAAGGGGGCACACTACATCTTTTAGGTCTCAGTGAATGTCACCCCAATGTACATACATACATACAACGTTATAAGACATTTCTATACCAGATTAGCATGTTGCCAAGACGTTCGCGGCGAGCATTTTGAATATTTCCTACATTGACATTATTGTTTTTTGTTATACATTATCAAGAAATAATCATTTTTAGTGTAATGTAGCAAATTTTTGAAATAAAATAATTATCATTTTTTAATGTTAATTTTTGTAATAAATCTGAAAACACTTAATATTTCCGAAACAGTTCAAAGATAGGTACCTATAGGACATTGTACATAAATTATGTCTAGAATTTTCTAAAGAATCCAAAAATGAAATAATATACAGGGGGTTGCATTTAAAATAAGAAAGTTGGTATTGGCCACTGTCACATGACACACCCTATATAATGTTTTTTTAATGCGCATTTCAAAATACAAAACGACGTGTTCAAGCGTTTTTCCCAACACGCTCTCATTTTTTTGTTATCGAATTTATTCCATTTGGCTGTTCCACACTGTATCTACATTGTGTTTAATTGCAAGGGTTGTATTCAACATTGAATAATTGGCCCATAATGATGAAGATTCCATCCTTAAACAAAGGACTAGGAAGTATGCCATTACAACATTTTCTGAGAGAGAACTCGTGTTTTTACTCTCGCGATAGTCCATAAAATGTTTATATGCATATTCGTACTTTTATCTTGATTTCTTTGGCAATAATTCTAATGAAGCAGTATTCACTGCCTCAACCAGCTCTGGAGGAGTCCCAGAAATGGAAAATTCATCATTACTCATCAGTTTAATTTCGAGAACACCAGCAAATAAATTTATATGCGTCAAGTTTGTCAATTCAACCTAATACGTTTCCATAGTAACCCAAGTAATTTTATTACGAATTTCAAAGCACCATTTATTTGTGAATAAAATTATTCGCAATTTTTTGAAAATTAATTAATATCTGTCAAATTTTGAACGATATGTTTGCCTCTTAGGAAAAGCCACATTCCTGGACTCTGTGTTGCTAATTCTCGGCTTGCGCCTCGACTTAGCAATCTTCACAGTTGTCCAGGAATGTTAGGCTTTTCCTACTCAGTAAACAATGTACTATTTGTCCACGACTATTTGATAATGTTTACATTTTACGTGTGCTTGTTCAAGTATAATGACGTTCATCATTCACTAGTGAATAATAGGTGTGGATAATGGAAAGGTCTCATGACATGGATAAATAGGACCTATATTGAAGTTTATTTATATACAAATGTCACAATATAACAAATAAAAATTATCACCGCGACCAGATTCGAACATTACACCTACAATTCTTCATTTTCGCAGCCAGACCTCTATACCATTCTGCTACGAAGATATATTGATTCATCAAACAAGCTGTTGTATATAGAGCGTATGATGTATGTCAAAACTAAATAAGTGACAAATAAGTGACGTTTTATAGTAAATAATTTAACAAGCATAAAGTGATTATTCACGAAGGTGCCAGTGACATAAACACCTAAGTGAATATTAGCAATTATATGCGAGTAGAATACTTCATTTTGTCCACCACTATTAATTACCTATTTATAAATGAATTTATTTTTTTTCTCTTTTCTCCAATTTACGAAGGCTGTCGTATACTTATAATTTTTTCGACTTTTCTGGAAATAAATTAGGGGATACTCTTCATTCTGCTTCTATTATTTTTGGCGGGGTAACATTGATTTCAGTGTCTGATTCGCTTTTCACATTATATTTTCTAGTAATTTCAATTTAAATTCAGTATAATAATTAAAATTATTTAAAACGTCACTTTTTTATTTTGACATCATCATACGCTCTATATACAACAGCTTGATAAATTATTATAAATGTCTCCGTGGCGGAATGGTTTAAAGGTCTGTCTGCGTGAAATGATGAAATGTAGGCATATGGTTCGAATCCTGGTCGCGATGATAATTTTTATTTATTGTATTGTGACATTTGTTTTCAAATCACCTTCAATATAGGCATTAATAGTCGTTTACAAAATATAGTATTCTACTCGCATATAATGGCTATTATCCACTTAGGTGCTTCGTGAGAAATAGCTATCATTATATGCTTGTTAAATTATATACTATAATACAACATAAATAACATATTTCAGCTGTTCAACAAGAAATGGAAGAAAAAATTAACAGATGACACTGTAAATAACTTCCAATTTTCATCTCATCATGTTTGGAGTATTGAAACTTCATCATACCTTTATAAATATTTGAAGATTATTCTGGGGAAAGTAAACAAGAAAATGTGAGCAATTATCTAATCTTAAAACAAATTTTTACAGGATAAAGTGGGCGTCAAATCCAAAACAACTTTATTTTCACAGACCAAGAACACGGAGGTGTTCAAAGAATATTTTATAAGTAGGTTTGATTTTAATACTAATTTGGAACACACAAACGTTGTCCGACTAATTTGGAGTTGTCAAAGGCCATTGTGATACCTTTTTGTAACAGTGAAATAATAAAATTGGTTCCAAGCGAGATTAATTGCGAAAGGACACAGAATAAGAATGAAAAAAATGTAAATGATCACATCCAGTGTAACAAGAGAGGTAACTAGGATAAGAGAATGAATTCTTCTCAGTGTTCCTCATACAATAGGCATGATTTTCAAAAAGTGCTCAACGATGTTTGATCGCATATACTTCATCCATAATAAATATTATTTCTGCAAAAAGAAAGGTTTTGTAGAAGCAATTTTTTTAATACAGTTCTTCCACCATAACGCTGGAAGAGTAATGGCGTCTTTGTGACATCATAATTTCGTAAGAACTTCAAACACTTGGCAGCTTGCAAGTTAAAAGTTTATTTTGATACATAATTTGAATTATTTTGTGAGATAGTCATGAACTCTAGTGACCATCGATGGTGTATGGTTTCAAAATGTTAGAATACATCGATAAAAAATCCAAACAAGATAAGGTTCCAATGGAAAAAAAGAGTTGTGACTGTGTGGCCAAATCTTACAAGGAGAGACCCAGCAACTGTATCTCATGAAGCAAGTTTCAGATTATCTCTTAATTACTAATATATGCAATATCAACAAGTTTCATAACTTCAAACCTACGAAGTATTAAAGGTTTTCTAACGCAAAGTCAAACTTTCTTTGAAAACCTTTATGGGATTTCAAGCGCATTTGAGAAATTGATTAACTCCTAGATTTAAGAATTATCACTTTATTTTCTTTTTTGTATATATATATTTTTTTTCTTTGAATGCGTTTTAAATACTTAGCCCATATGAAGGTGTGATGAAGTTGTAAATTTTTCATTTTTAAATTACATGATAGTTAAATTTGGCGCTTTCTTCTATAGTTACGAAAGGCGAGGGAATGTACAAGCGACCGCAGTTGTGCGCATGAAACGAGGTAATACCTCGAGAGTCCAAGTACGAGTAGTACCATCGCATATTAAATTTTGAGGTAAAAACTAGATTTAAAACGCCATTTTGGTAATTTAGTTAGAGTTTATTGTGTTAGTTATTCCATAATACTTATATTATATCAATACAAATCGGTGGTGACCTGTTGGAGAACAACAAGTGGAAGACAAAATCCTCCGAGCTAGCCAGAATTGCAGGAGAGAAGGCAGGGTTACCAGTGAAACACAATAAAGCTTTTCGTTGCTACGCTATCTTATGTGTTTCTTAAATATTGTTTTCAAGCACTGTGGATATTTACAGCGCTAACTCAGCCTTCCAATTTTTTTGAGCTATTGCTCGAGTGGTCCTTTAAATGTTTGAATAGACTGTTGCCCCTTGAAACCTCAATACTTACATGCAAGTTTGCAACATTTCAAAATTAAGCTGAAGACAAGACATTGCAGTTTTCGAATCTGGAATGAATATCATCATTCCATCTAAGGAACAGGTTATGCACCCAGGTAATTCTGGAGAAATCATCTGGTTCACCGACGGCTTCTAAACAAACCATGGCACTGGGGCTGGTATAAAAGGACCTAGAAAGAGAATGTTCTTTAGCCTTGGTCGATATACGACTGTGTTTCAAGAAGAGACGATTGCCGCTATAGACTGTATTGATGAAAACATCAGAAGAGGATATACCGGACAAAAAATAAAAATATTCACTCACAGCCAGGCTCTACTTAAAGCTATCAGTAATCCAACAACTTGGTCTAGACTGGTGAAAAACTGCAAGGAATCCCTCAACAGGCTGGCAAGAGACAACAAAGTGTCTCTAATATGGGTGCCGGCACATGAGGGGATCGCAGGTAATGAAATGGCGGACCAGTTAGCTGAAGAGGGCTCTAAAGGAGACTTCATAGGTCCGGAACCGTTATGTGGAATCACAAAAGATTGCATAAGAGGGGAAATCGGGAACTGGCTAGATAGGGAACACCAATTCAAATGGAGGGTGACACAAGGGCACCTTCATACAAATAGTCTACTGAACAAGGTAGACAAGGAACTCTCAACTCTCGCTACTGAAACTGGGTAAGAGACATTCGAAGACAGTTATCGACCTGGTGACTGGACACTGCACCCTGAGGAAACATCTGTACAAAATGGGCAAAGATAGTGAAGCTATGTGCAGAAAATGTGAACTGGATGTTGAAATACCTACTCACACCTAAAAGTACTCAGACGGAAGCACTTTGGAGAGTTATTAATACAACCATCACAACTACTGGAAAATCCCTCCAGTCAAACTAGTGGCCTTTATAGAAGACACGAAGCTTCTGGAATGGAAGTAGATAACATGGGAAATGGTACAAGAATTTAGCTCAAATACCTGGGCTGATAATTACAACCCAAATATATGAATGAATGAATGAATCTGGAATGGTGATGAGTAGGAATTCCCCCTTATTTTCAATGTCACCCATTTTCATTTTATACAACTCTTCTCTCCCACAACCTCCAGCTATTCACAGTATTAACGTTACCTACAAATTTATAAATAAAGTAAGCAAAAAACATAGTAACTATTTGAAACTTTTACCTTAAACATTAAATATTTGTCGTCAGGAGCATTCAATGAAAACTTGTTCATTTGTTCCCTTGAAACTGTTTTAGATTTCTTAGGTTTTTAGGTGTCCCATCGATTTTCAAACATGATAATAGCTTAGAATATTTACATATGTCTACATTATCATTCATAATTTAGGTTGCTTCTAGTTTAGAATAGCTGGACCATGAAGTAGAAGATTTAAATTTTTTAGACCTTTCTTCTAAAAAAGCCAATAGCACCAGCTCTGCAAAGCTATGAATATTGTTCTGGTTCCGCCATTTCATAAAAGTGTCATATTCTTTTTTATAATTTTCTTTGGATTTCTCTGAAAGCAAATTTAATGTGGCCACATAATGATGTTTTTAAGTTTTGATATATTTATATGATATATATGATATATTTTTTTAATCCTTTGGAAGTATATTTGGTCGTTAATTTATCAACGGTATATCCCCATACACCTTATTAGTGGACTCTGCGAAACTGAAGAAATTACAGTTCTAACGTTTGCATCATCAATGATTTCTTCGTGAGTACATATTATTTTTCTACAATCAATATTAAAAGTGACGTTTTTTTAATCGATTTTCGTACATAAAATATGTATTTGTTAAACAGTTTAAAAAAAGTGACATTAGAGTGAGATAAAGTAGTTTTTTCAACAGATATCAAAGAATATATATTATTCTGCGCTTCACAAATAAGTTTTGAAAAATATTTTTCAAAACCAGTGACCGTTCAACGAAGAAGAAACAACTACTTCCCGGGCTACATGCCCCGACAGACGTTGAATTACACTTCTAAGTCAAACGGGGCTGGTAAATCTACAAGATTTAAACCGACCATTCTGGTTTGCAACTAGCAGGGACAACATAACTTGCAGACCGGTTTCGGCGTATTGCGCCTCATCAGTACAAGGTATATGCCATCGTTCGAGAGTTAATCCCGGACTGAAATGAGACTATAATCAACAACTATACATATCTTCCAGTTACGGAAATGTTTTAGTTGCGATAATAGCGACACCTCACCTCCAAGTCACAAATCAAAATTCGAAATTTGACAACAAGCTCGTTAGCTTGAAACACCGTTCAACGGTCACTGTTTTTGGAAAATAATTTTCAAAACTTAGTTGTGAAGCGTAGAATAATATATATTATATTCTTTGATATCTGTTGGTAACACGCTTTACTAAATATGACAATTTTACAGGAAACTGTAATAATTCTATAGTTTTTTTAACGCTAATTTTAAATATTTCTGCTAATGGCTCTGCAGATTGCACTCATCTGACATTTTACTTAGCGTTTTGTCATCATGATAAACATAAATATTCAAATCGACGCCATTTTTAGTCCATTTAGAGCAGCTTAAATAGCATATTTTTTGGTTTTTGCTTGCTTGTAAATAAAATAGTGTATGCAACATATGCATAAAGTGTCTTCTCCCACTCATGGAATTGACGTCAATTTTTCCATTCGTAAAAAAAGCACCACTTTATGCACTGGATGCATAAATAACTATTCAAACTCGAAATCTTTACTATCCATAATAATAATAGAAACAACTACTGAATTATGTAAAACATATCGAATTATTGATGAAAACTAACGTCACAGTTCATATACTGATAAAGACAAAGGTAACTTGATATTTTTTCCGATAAAGGCGTGGGCGAATTGCACTAATCAACAGTATTGTCTTACGGAAAGCGTGAAATAAAGTTAACCTTATGGCACTTTTCTTAACGCTTTTTTTACTTTTTTTTAACTTTTTTCAAAATAAACAGCCGTTTTAAGCTGTACAAACTGGTGAAATACAAGGTACTTTAAAGATAGGGCGTAGAAAATAGTAGATTACATACCCAGGTGGAAAGCGCTGTTACAGTTCGACACAGTGAACAGACTTCCATTCAATGTTTTTATACCATTTCATCTACAACCATAATTAATTTACCATGAATACATGTCGGATAGTGAAGCTGCCATTAAAGTAGGGCTTAGACTATCGCAGATACTACAACCAGATGAGAAAAAATTAATGCCTGAGCCAGAGTAAAACTGCATTAAGAGTTTCAACAGGTGTCTTGACGAGACACTGCCGCCAGAATGGGCACCTTAAAAAGCTTAAAATAGTGTAGCAAGAAGAATGTAGATTCTGTGGAATGGAAGACGAAACCCCCATTCACATACTTGCGGATTCCATAGCAATACAGAATCCTAGGACACAATACCTAGGAGAATACTGGTAAGAGAAGAAACACTTATCTTAAGCTTTGGAAGCTCTGAATTGTAGATTTTTTGGTGTAAAAATGTTAACCAATGATTAACCAATGGATTTTGAGATTATTTGTACCCATCCCGAATTACGAGAATGTTCAGCATAAGCTGAATTAAGCTTATAACCAGAGAAAGGTGGAAAAAGCTTCTAAGAGAAGTATCAAATGGTAAAGGCAATAATCAACTGACAATTGACATTACCAGGTCGCAGGTACTATTTTTTCACCCGGGTCGAGAGTAGAAGTCAACAATATATATTTTCCAATCCAGTCAAAAATTAGAGGAGAAGGTGGTAATGTGGCCCCTTCACATATTTATAAAATTAAGAAACACGCCATCTAGTATAATGTGCGTGGACCGGAGAGCTCTTGTGATACCTATCAAATAACGCCATAAACATTTGTGAGATGGCGTTACGTTCGTTTGTTATTTGACACATTAAAAACACTCAGCTCTCAATCTGCATTCTATTCATTTTTTTTAGACAAACTAAGTTTTACGTTCAGTGATATGAACATTGTGTTTGACAAACGTTTTTCTATTTGATTTTGAAGGTAATTATGCGATAATATCAGATAAATATGTGTATTTTCACTTGATTATTTATTTGCTATTACTTTTAATTTGACCCCCTCACATTGTTCCTATTATGGTCCCCGCGTGCCATATAAAGTGTATGTCCGATGAATGATTTCCGTATTTTTTCAATTTCGTTTTTAGATGCCTCGACTGAGTCTGCTATCCCCATATTCGAAGAAAAGGAAAACATGGGATCCGGAGGCTAATCGACGACTGATGAGACTCAATACATCTAGCAATAGCTCTGAAAGTGACGCAGTCATAGAAACTGACTCATAATATGATAAGCAAGTCAATTTACATACGCCTGAAAGTTATTTTGTGGAATTAATTATTCAAGTGACAGACGTGGAGATGATTCAGTGCCAGAGTTGCAATTTATGGGCTCATACAGCCTGAAGGCGTGTGTGTGTGTGTGTGTGAGAGAGAGAAAACTAGCACGGAAATTCAAAATTGAACGTTTTTCTTGGAGAAAGCCAAGTTTCATTATTTAATATAATTATATCAAATTTATGTTTAGAGTTTTTGAAGAAATTTTTAAGGTTAGATATATTTTAAATAATTGAGTTACAATTCCATTGCAAAACATGAATATTTATTTTATCAATTTTTGTTGAATGCAATACTATTAACTTCCATAAACGAATCTAAAATTATTTTCAGCTCGTTTTGTGTTTCTGCTACAACGGATCCGTCTGGAATAGCTAAATTAAATTTTTTAAGAATGCATGAAAAGAGTAGGTATTTTATGTAAAATTTCGATTTTTAATTTTTCTTGATAACTTTGGAAATCCTCTCTGTGAGGATTTGGTAGAATACTTTTGGGAATTGTTGTATTTGATTGAAAAGTGGGTTGATTTTTAGTGCTGACCGGAGATATTGTTTTCCGTTTTTTATAATGTTGGATTGGTGGCCGAGGTACACAGTTGTGATTGATTAAAGGGGACTCTGAAAGAATATCCCTATTATCATTACTTGGCAATTTGGGGAAATTTTCTAAATTGCTTAATATGTCGAATCTGTTATTACTAACTATTTTAGAATAGCTGGGATGTTGTTCTACATGTTCAGCTTCTTTGAATGAAATATTTTGTTCAGACATAATTTTTTCAATATTGCGCTGTTGGATGTATTTTGGACAATTTTTTGATACCGAGTGATGTCCACTTTGTTCGAGGTAAATGCAGTAATCATCTTCTTTCAATTCGACATGTTCGAGGTCGTCATGCAGTTGACCGCATTTTTTACACTCATCAGTTGTGCTTTCACAATATTTTGCGGTGCGTCCATAGTCCATACTGTAACGTTTATTCTAATTTATATTCACAATTAATTTATATTTACAGATTTATATGTAATTCAGTCCTTATTTAATAATTTATGTGATACACTAAACACACTAATTATAATTTATATGAGAGTCACTTAATAAACACTTTATCGATGCGCGATTACTTTCCTTCGGTATCAACACTGACTGATTGACTAATTGCCTGCGGCGATGCTTGTGGCCTATTTATACTCACGGGCGGTAATTCTAGAAATCTTTCGGCGTTCTGGCGGGTTCACTGGATATTCTCGATGTTTCGTATTCTGGATGCTTCTCGAAAATTGGGCGGAGGAGCCATAGTCGTCTCATACGGGGATTTCACTGGGGGCACTAAGTGAGAATATTATTGCAGTAGCTCGCGTAACATTGCCCCCTCCTTAAGAGACAGTTCCTCCTGGAACTAGCTAGGAAACTGGAACGAGATGACTGTATCGGCAACTGGTCCCCTTGTTGCATTTTCCATTTGTATGGAAGTAACATGCGACCGTCTTCTCTGTTTGCTGTGTCTCCCGAGCATAGCCGCAAACCAGTACCTGCACTTCGGTGTCTCGGAAGATTACTTCTACCATGTTACGGATTATTCGCCAATCTAAATGCCTACATTCAATCTTGGGCATGGCTAGCCTATGCACGTTCAATTCAAGCACATGCTCCCTCAGGCTTCGTAATGCTTCCCAGACATCCTCGTACGTTGGTCTTTCGTCGAAGGTGTTCCTCGTCACTGGGTGGAAATTGTAGCGGGAGCCATTTTGCAGCTTCAAAGCTTTACCTGGTACTGGTAACTGGTTTACCAAAGGTCGTGCGCCACTCTTCTTTATAAACAGAGATGCCAGTCCGCGCGCATCGGTTACGCTGGCAGGGATGTTTATTGCCAGTGAGTATTCCTCCGGAACGGTAAGCAGGTCTTGTCGTCTCTCAGTGGTAACGCCGAATCTCGCTTTTCCGGTACCACCATAAGCACCCATGAACTCTACAAAAGCAGGATCGGCTACTTCCTGAAGCTGGTTTACTTCCTCATCGTGGTCACCCTCGAATGGCGCTAATCGGTTACGGTGTACCACCTTTGGCTTTCCATTTGGGATCTTGCTGATACGATAGATGACATCGTTGATTCTTTTCTTTACGAGGTACGGGCCGTCCCAAGCTTTCTGCGACTTTGGAGAAAAACCCTTTTGTCTTCTTGGGTTATGCAGCCAGACTTTGTTTCCTTCGTGGAAACCTCCTTCCGTAGCTTGCGTATCGTACCTTTTCTTCATCCTATCGCTAGCGATCTGGAGGTTCGATCGAACCAGCTCGTGTACGTCGTCCATTCTTTTTCTCAGCTGGGTTACGTAATCTTCACCAGCTATGTCTTCTCCGGGTCGGCATCCAAATTCGAGGTCGCAGGGTAATCTCATTTCGCGTCCGAACAGAACTCTTGCTGGTGTTTGGCCGGTAGACTCATTGATGGCGGATCTGTAGGCCATTGCGAATAGCGAGAGATATTGGTCCCAATCTCGCTGATGGTTAGATACTACTTTAGACAGGTATTTGCCAAGAGTTCTGTTCATTCGCTCTACCATCCCGTCCGACTGTGGGTGCAAAGCCGTAGTTCTCGTTTTCTTCATGCCGAGCTTTTCACAAACTTCCTGGAACAGCTGGCTTTCGAAGTTTCTGCCCTGGTCGATGTGTATTTCCAGGGGCACTCCATATCGGCAAATGAACTCATTCACAAGCACGTTGGCAACCGTTGCGGCTTCTTGGTTTGGAATGGCATACGCTTCTACCCATTTTGTGAAGTAGTCCATCACCACCAAAATGTACCTGCTGCCATTTGCTGTCGGTGGAAACGGTCCGGCAATGTCCAGGGCAATGCGTTCAAAAGGGCTTCCGACATTGTACTGCTTCATAGGAGCCTTTCTTCTCCCGTGCGGTCCATTGGTCGTAGCACAGGTAGTGCACTTCTTACACCAGTCCTTCACATCTTCGGAACTGTGCATCCAATAAAACCGTTCTCGCACTTTCTGGAGGGTCTTCTTCACACCTAGATGTCCTCCTGACGGACTGTCGTGTAATTTCCGCAGTAATGCTGCTATCCTTGTTTTTGGAATCACCAACTGTCTTCTACTTTCGGAACCCTCATCGTTCTCGATTACTCGCTGTAGCAAACCGTTTCCCAAAACCAGCGAGTCCCACTGGGCCCAATACGATTTCATCGTTGGCGAGTACCTTGAAATCTCCTGCCAAGTAGGTCGACAGTTCTCCTTTTTCCAATGTCGGATTTTCTTCAAGTCGGGATCGTTCTCTTGTTCCTCTTCCAACTGTTCTGGTGTCCATTCGTCGGTGGTCACCGTGGTTCTTCGAATCGCAGCTTCCTTAGCTTCCGTTTTGCTGCAGTGAGAGCACTCTGCAGGGCATGGTCTTCTAGAGAGGGAGTCTTTGGAAGGTCTTCGGGTCGAAGCTGCCTTCTGAAGGTCGACCCTTCCTAGTTTTCCTGCTGGGCATCTTTGTTTGTAGCAGTTCTCGGTCGCTTGCACGAACTGCGTACATGTCCCATTTCTCCACAATTCCAGCATCTCACAGCTTTCAGTTTTCCATTTGAGATGCTTTTCATCATGTTGACAATCTGGTCGAGCTTGTTCTCAACTTCTTCGTCTGCTACAGCCCTCACCTTGCCGTATCCTCCGGAAGCCTGTGTAGCTGCTTCGTACTCCAAGGCTGCAGAGAGTACATCGACCAGTGTCTTATGCCGAGCCAAGCGTAGAGTTCTCTGCATTTCATGGTCACGAACTCCGTCGATGAATGTCTGTACCCCTAAACATTCCATGACATTCTCCGGTGCCGATGGATAGGCAAACCGCACCAACCTCGCAATGTCTGCTTCGAATTCTTGCAGAGTTTCGTCGCGTTTTTGTTTGCGGTTTTTCAGCTGCGACTGGTACAGATGCTCCAGGTGTTCCAGGCCATATCTCATATTCAATCGCTTTTTGAGTTGTTCAAAATCTTCGGCCTCTTCCACTGGAATGGTCTGGAGGATATCCATAGCGTCTCCTCTAAGGGCAAGAGTTAAATTTAACGCTTTTTCCTTCTCACTCCAGTTGTTTGCCTTTGATGCCGCCTCGAATTGCTTAAGATAGTTCGGCCATGACGTTTTACCATCGAATGTTGGCAGTTTCACTCGGCTGTTAATATCGTTTTCCATTTTCGGTTTTAACTCTACTTTCTCTGCCAGTTCGTCGTTATTCGGGGCTTGCCTAGTTGTAATATCCGGTTTATTACTAGTCTTCCTTTCGATTTCTATGATTTTTTGTTTCATTTCTTGCTCCATTCTTTTAATCTTTTCTTCCACGGCAGAAATATCAGTCTTCATGGATGTCATTTCATTTTTCATGTCCGTCATTTTATTTTCTATGTCCGCCGAAAGTTTACTTTCCATGGATGAAATTTCGTTTTTTATATCCGTCGAAATTTTATTTTCCATGTCCGACATTTTGTTTTCCATGTCCGACATTTTGTTTTCCATGTCCGCCGAAAGTTTACTTTCCATGGATGAAATTTCGTTTTTTATATCCGTCGAAATTTTATTTATGGAAGAGGTTATAGAGGCGGACGCTTCGTCGGTGAATTCGAATGTTTCCGGGTCCAATCCATTGTTAATCATAGCTTTTTTTAGTCGTTCCACTAACACCGACTTGACCCCACTTGTGTCCAGTTCGTAGTCCTCCAACTCTCTTCGAAGCTCTGAAACTTTTAATTCACAAAGTTTCTTCGCCATCTTCCTGTGTATTTATTTATTTATTTTAACCCCACACCTGACACCAATGTAACGTTTATTCTAATTTATATTTACAATTAATATATATTTACAGATTTATAGGTAATTCAGTCCTTATTTAATAATTTATGTGATACACTAAACACACTAATTATAATTTATATGAGAGTCACTTAATAAACACTTAATCGATGCGCGATTACTTTCCTTCGGTATCAACACTGACTGATTGACTAATTGCCTGCGGCGATGCTTGTGGCCTATTTATACTCACGCGCCGTAATTCTAGAAATCTTTCGGCGTTCTGGCGGGTTCACTGGATATTCTCGATGTTTCGTATTCTGGATGCTTCTCGAAAATTGGGCGGAGGAGCCATAGTCGTCTCATACGGGGATTTCACTGGGGGCACTAAGTGAGAATATTATTGCAGTAGCTCGCGTAACAATACGGTAGGCACTTAAAACACTGTTCTGCAGGATATATATATAGGGTTCCACTGTAAACCTAATTTCAACCCATTGTGGCAAAGAATCACCTAAAAAGCACAACAACAAGCATTTGTCGTGGTACATTATCTGAATCAAAGATTTTACGTTTCATTCTTTGTATATTCACTACTTTTTTATCGCTTTCAATATTGTCTAATAAGTATTTTTCGTTTAAGAACGTATCGACCTCTCTAATTATACCTTTTTTGTGATTATAAAAAGTTGGAATGTGAGCGACCAATTTATTTCCTACCATAGACCTACCATGGAATTCGCAATTTTATAACTTTTAAAAATTATTTTTACTTTATTTCTTCCTATTAGTTCAATATCAATAATGTCCTGTTTGAATGTTTGATTATTGAAAATGTGATGACCTACCTTAACAGCAAAAATACGAGTATCTTTATCGGATGGTTCAACAATGACACATAGCGGTCCGTTTTCCGAGCTAGAATATAAATTATTTGAGTCGTACTGGCTTCCATCGATTTTCATTTCTATCTGGTGGATTTTTCTTAGGAGGGGGCTCTCCCCCTTTCTCCTCTACGTCTTCACATAAATGGCAGTAAAAAATTGTTTCACTTTTAACTTTGATCTACTACGTTGAAAGCGTGTTTTTCAGTTCTTCAAGCTATTATTTTGGTTTGAATTTCTTGTCCTTAAAGTTGATAGAAATTTCAATAAAACTAATCAATAATTGTTAATCCTGGTGATCCTGGTAAGGATATCGGTATAAACCTATTTAATTATTGTATTTTTATAGATCCCATATAAGTGTGTGGAAATTCAATTTAACCGGGAGGAAATGAAAATTATTACATTTCAAGGCTTCGCTACGAACATATATACCCACATAAAGGTGAAGCTAATAAAAGGGTGATAAAAACAAAGAGGAAATGACAGTTAGTTGAAAAACTTGAGTGGTTTTTCTTGAATTCAATCAAATCGTTTTTTATATGAACACATTAATTTCTTTACGATTAAGCAATCTTGGCCATTAAACCTCCCTAAAAAAGTACCTTTCCCAAATCTACCTAGGAAAATCTCCGACCTAAAAACCTTCAAACCTTGGAGATCTAAGTCGGTTAATTGCACTACTCTGTTTTTTTTTCTTTCTTGCTAGATTCTCATTTATCAGCAGGTCTCTCGTCCAC
This sequence comes from Lochmaea crataegi, assembly GCA_947563755.1. Taxonomy (NCBI): domain Eukaryota; kingdom Metazoa; phylum Arthropoda; class Insecta; order Coleoptera; family Chrysomelidae; genus Lochmaea; species Lochmaea crataegi. The sequence goes on from OX387429.1 coordinate 30,736,612, forward strand.
GCCCCCAACCGCTTGCTTGATCTGACAACGCGCAGTCTGCGGACGCAATCTCACCCAACTTTCAACTCCAAAAACTCCTGAAGTTTGTTTCATTTACTCGACTGGATGTAACCACGCGCGGGACAATTTTCGCATAGAATACGCGGTGTGCTGCTAGTTTCTCGAAAATTTGCCGCTTCGACATTTTTTATGGTTCGTGGCTGACGGGATTATTTTTGAGAGTTGTTAAAAAAAGGGGATTTGTAAGTAATTGCTGATAATAGGAAATTTTTTTGTTGGTTCCACAATTTTATCGTGAGCATGAGTTTCCATTACATTCAAATATTTATGATTAATATTATTGGTAGTGTCTCAAAGATACAAAAAATTCGCTTAGATTGATTTAAATACTATAAATTGAAATTCAAAATTCAGATTTCTCAATGTGGTGTATTTGAATTAATTTTAAATTTTCACTGGAAGCTAAATTCTTATTCCAAAAGAGTTTTTTTTTGTAAAGCCGTGAATACGACAATATGAATATATTTAGTAAAAATCGTAAAGAAGTTTCTCTTTCAGTTTAATTTCATTCCTTTCTATCACTTTTTGAAAACAAAAATCACTTAAAGCATGTATAACTCTAATTTCTAACGTTTTTTATTCAAAACTCGAGATTTTATAATCTAATTTTATCTAAAGGGGAGGGTTATTATTCCTTGTAAAATATTCAAGGAGGAAAGACTTTGTTATCTACCACTGCTGAACTTTAAATGTATTCTATGTTATGCTAGTTTCACTTGTGTCTGTACAAACCAGTCTTATAGCTCCAATAGAATTTTCAGAAGAACAAAAAATGTGTTCTTGAATCTTCCTTGGAATACAGAGTGCAATGAAAGAAAAATAAGGAATTTTCTCCAGTCTTAGAGCCACAAAAATTAAAACACAAAACTTGATAATGTTTAAATATTGATAATTCCAAGTAATTTATTTTTCACACCGTACAATATAAATCAATCTTTAATTTTTGAGTATACGTAATAAACCATACTGGTTCTTATCTTTCACGGATGACGATGAAATTCGCCTATTTTGCCGGGATTTAGTGCCAAAAGTTACTGTGTCATAACTTAAAATATCCTACTTTTGAACCATTACTTTATACGACTACAAATTTTACATTTAATTTTAATAAAAGATCAGGTTTTCATATTTTCATTAGCACTTTATAAACAAAACGGCCCCAAGAAAGGCCTTGAGTCTATATTGTTGTAATTAGTAAAGTTAAATTTAACGAAAATGTGATTCCTTAATATTTCATGCTTCAATTTCAAATAAACGAGTATGTGCGCCGTTTTGGATTTATTAAGTCCCCCCAGTTTTGTTGAGCCAGTACTATCCACCATTTATCGTTCCTAAGCTGTAAAAGGTTCGAATAGCAACGAAGAATTTTATAACCTAATTGAAGTTTGTAAAATACTCAATTTAATACAGAAACTTTGTAAAGGTTTATAACAAGAAACTATGTTGAAAAACAGACGACATTTTACCGAGAAAGATAACATGATAATTTAACTTATTGTAAGTTAATTACAAAACTATTAAAAGCATAATGTTTCTTCAACGTCTTGTGATAAAAAGTTCAGCAAATTTGATTCATTCCCTCAAGTGCATTGTAGATAAAATGAGAAGGATAAATTTTACACCCTTATCTTTTTATGGCTGAGTTTTACGTGACTTTTTAGCTTAAAAAATGAGGTTTGTTCTTGTAGCCCATCTCATCCTGATTAAATTGATCTATAAAACGGGGAAATTGTTTATAAACTTTTTTGATTACCTCCAATTTTGTTATAAAGCAATTAATACAAATTGATTCAACTCTTACTACGTCTTTTTCAACAAATACCAGGAAAACAACTTTTTCACAAAAATCAAGTGTATATCAGATCAAATATGTTCTCATTTTAATGCAGTTTATATCGGTGAAGCATACAGTAATTTTAAAATGTGATCTAGTGAACATCTTATTTGAGAAATGAACATAAGATATGTCAAATTAGGAAAAGCACTTAATTAAAATAAATCAACAACCTACTATGAACAATTCCATTGAGCTTTTACATAGTTGTCATAATAATCAAAGATTATTTGAATCAATATAGTTTTATGAATGAACAAATGGACTTTTCATTCCCCATTGTTAGTTGGTATTTATTTGTGAAGAGCATATTAATTTATACTTAGGTACTATAAGTTTATTACTCTCAATATCTGATGATAGATTACGTATAAAAACAAGATATTTTTTTTGCTCGAGCATGATTTGTCTATTTAATTTTATTTATAAAGTATTATTACAGTTTCCTGTAAAATTGTCGTATTAAGTGGAGCGTATTACCCATAGATATCGAAGAATGAATATACTTTTCTAACGCTTTACAACAAAGTTTTGGAAAATATTTTTCAAAAACAGTGACCGTTCAACTAAGAAGAAACAACTACTTCTCGGGCTATATGCTCCGGCAGACAATTAATTACACTTCTAAGTCAGACGGGGTCGGTATGATCTACAAGATTCAACCAACCATTCTAGAAGTGACAACATAACTTGCAGACCGGTTTTGGCGTATTTGCGCCTGATCAGTACAGGTACAAGGTATATGCTCTTCGCCCGAGAGCTCTAAGAGCCTAGTCCCGGACTGAATTTGACACTAAAATCACAATCAATACATGTGTTCCAGAAACGGAAATCTCAAAGTGGTGACAATAGCGACAACTCCTAATTGCAAACCAGAATGGATGGTTACATCTTGTAGATCATACCGACCCCGTTTGACTTAGAAGTGTAATTCAAAGTCTGTCGCGGCACTCTTTTTGAAAAATATTTTTCAAAACTTTTTTGTAAAGCGTTAGAATGATATATTGATTCTATACCTTGTTTTAGGATAAAGCCTTCATCAGGGTTTGGTCTGACAAGTGATTTGAAATTCGCGGAAGGGACAATTGTGGTTGTGTACCTATAGGATGGCCATTTGGTGAATTGGCACAATATATCGCTGTTTTCATTATTGCGTCGATTATTATGCAAGGAAACCACAAAAAACCTACATTCATCATCCCGTATAGGAAAGAAAGGGAAAAAATTAAGCATAAAAATATTTTTTCCTCCTACCCCTATAGAAAGTACATACTTCCCCCCCTCATATCAGGTATCAAACTCATACTTCGCATCCTAGAGAGTAAAGTACACACTTTGCTCCCTTGGGAGGAGAAGTACCTACTTTTCTTTTTATCTCTTATTTTAACTATGTTTTAAATGAAGAAACTTTTAAATCTATTATACTCAAATTGTTTCTGTTATTTCTATAACACCTCGTACATTCTGTATTCTGGTAGATATTAATTAGAAATGTTATTTCAAAGTTGAGTTTTGAATAAAAATTTCAACTCCAGGATTGTTAGATACTTTTTTGACTTACGAATAAAACTAACATACCTAGTATGCTGGTGGCTCGCTGACAGTAAACATTGCAATTGACTTTTAGAGTGCAAAGTTGTTAAGTTTATTAAACTTTATTGACTTTTTGAGAAATGGACTTCGTCAGCGTAGAAGTCGAAAATGGTTCTAATAGGATTTTTAATTAGATTTTTACGTTATTAATTTTGTTATTATATATAAATTATTATGTTCAATTGACAAGGTAAGTAATTCTAATCCGATTTAAATATTGTTTTAAATTTGACATTCCAATTTTAAGGATTATTGCATTGCACCAAGCTTTTAAGTTAGTTCAACGTTTTATGAATAAAATCGGATTTAGTTTTCAAACGTGACAAAATAAAAAGTTATTTAAACCAAAAGCATTGAGCAGTATTGATATCAACTTCGATGCAAATCACCCCCAAAATAACTTTCTACCCCTTTTTAACTCTGTTAAGCGATGAGTTTCAATAAAATACAAAACACATCTTCCATCAATTCTGTTAAAAAATGTTTATGCAAAATTTGAAGTAGAATGGACCAAGGAATCACGTTGCCCCATACAAAGTTTTTTCACCCCCTTAGGGGTAGAATTTCGGAAAATCCTTTTTTATCGGATGCCTTCTTCATACAAAGAACACACCCTCCAAGTTTCAGGTCTCTACAATACGTAAAAGGCGTTTTTGCGTTTCTAGATCTACCACAAACTAAATTAACCTACCTATTAGGATTGCTATGTATGTAATACACCTATCTAACCAACTAACGTAACTGTATTAAAAAAACTTAACAACAAACAACAACAAATCTCATATAAAGTGAACTCAATCAATAACAAAATTCAAATTTTTTCAATTCGCATACAACCGTCAACGACGTCCTAACGCGTCTGCCGAGTTCCGGTTGAATACTCTATCACCCGTCGGTCGTCGCCGGAAGCAGCAGTGGTGCGGACCTGTTCAGTGGCGCGGCGCGGTGATGGGTCGTGATGAAAACATACTAAACTTATACCTACCTATAGATATCTAAAAAAAACCTAAAATTTGTAACCATTTGTGTAAGTAAGTTGTTTGTACCTAATCATGAGTAGAGCATTACTTTTTTTACACCCATAACGTATAATACAAAACAAATCCGTCCCTAGTGAATGCCTACATCATAACAGGAATGCGTGTGCAAAATTTTAAGTCTCTAGCACTAAGGGTTTGGCCTCTGCGTTTATTTAAAACTTTCATGCCCTATTTTACCCTCTTAGAGGTTGAATTCTAGGAAACGTTGAAATACGTAACTCAATATTTTTGCCGTACTCAATTAATACGAGATTTCATGCAAATATGTCCAAGGAATGAGAAGTTTCATATAAAATGTTATCCCCTATTTCACCCCCTTGGGGGTAGAATTTTGAAAAATCCTCACTTAGTGAATGCCTTCGTCATATGAGGAATACGTGTGCGAAGTTTAAATTTTTTAGCCCTAAGGGTTTGGCCTGTGCGTTGATACATCAGTTGCCTTTTATTTTTCCCTTTAGGAGTTGAATTTTAGAAAACGCTGGAATACGTAACTCATTGTTTTTGCCGTACTCAATTCATACGAGATTTCATGAAAATATATCCAAGGAATAAAAGTTTCATACAAACTTGTATCCCCTATCTCACCCCCTTTGGGATGCATTTTGAAAAATCCGTTTTTAGTGTCTATACTTCTTTCTGGTATGGGAATGATGTCAGTGTAAATGTAAACCCCGTCACCTGGTTAGCGGAAATTTTTGTATTGATAAAGTCTCAGATTACGCCTATCGCCAGCGAGAAGACGTCGCATAAACCGTGGGTGTAATGTTATGTACTTATACCAGCTATTTGTAGTCGATAACAGACCCTATGAATGTTTTGTATGTATGTGTGAGTATTTTTGGATGCGTTCTGCCGAACTATAATTAAATTAGCCCATAAAAAATTTCAAAAGTTATAAACAGTTAAACACCTTCAAAAAATAGTATTTGGTTTGTAGCTTATTGTTCGTAAATTATAAATATTTACGAAATTTGAAAAAAAGATCCTTAAAGAGGAGGAAATTTAGTAAAAAAAGTTCCAACTTCCGGAACTGTACCTCCATTAATAATAATTTTAATTTAACGCTGAAAATAGCCCTCCGCGCGACATTATCAGGTTGCGCGCACGGCCTCGAAAGCGAGTACGTCACTTAAATTTTTTTAAGTACTTAAAGTTAATTGAAAAATCTAAAAAAATTATAGTATAATCTAAACACTTTAAAGAATTGATTCCCGTTGGAATTTTTCATAAAAACAAATTTTTCAATATGTTAGACGATTGTTAATTAACAAAATTTTTTCAAACTTCCTTCATCGTTCTAAACTAAAAAAAGGTTAAATAATTGCCGTAAAATTATTTCGCTTCGTGGAGCTCTTCTTATATACATACAAAACAAGATTGCGTCATCAAAGTTTTAAAAATGTTAATACTTTGTTTATAATAATGTTTTCAAGTTAACAATAAATGACTGATTTGCCATTTTTTGCTAACTTACATTACAAGATGAGCTAAACCACATAATTTTAATAAAAGTATGTAGAATTAACACCATTCTAAGCTTATAGACTATACTAGTACTCAGGAATTCAAGAAAGTATTGATATTAAAAAATATCAGATATTAAGTTTCTTGGTACTTCTAACAAGAACTTTTTTACAAGTCCTTTGAATTTGGGAAGTACTTTAGTCGTTCGAGTTATCTAGGAATAATAGTAGATTCAAAAGTTTTGCATAATCCACTCTGTTAACTAGATTTCTGATATGCTGTTGCGAGATATTCCATTATTCCTCTTAATTATTTATTGAATCATTCAAAAATCAAAATGAATTGAATACTAAGAAAACCAAACCTGGGAATAAGAAGTTATAATTTACACGCAAAATTCATATATCTTACACATGCTAGAGACTAGACGAAGAAACTTATCTCAAGGGACTGGGTGTTTGAAGCTTATACTAAGATTGGCGGAGATAACTCCAACGGTGTTCAGCTTCGGAAGGATACGTGAACGGTACAACTGGAAGAACGACTAAGAACTTGACTTGAATTGCCTGAAACTCACTGCCTGCAGAAGTGCCGAGAAACAAGGGGAACAAGAATAAATGATTAGGGTAGGAACGAATGAATAGAACAGATCAGGTAAAAAGAGACTCATGATATAACACATATTACAGCCGAGCATTACCTGTTCAAATATAACTTAACAGTGATAAGTTATATTCTATTTATAGTGTTTCTCAGAAATACAAAACATACAAATCAGCGAACAAAGCAAAACAAATAAATTATAGCAGTAAGCACTACACAAGAAAATAACCTAGGAAGAGCACTTTGAAATATGTACAAATACAATACAATATAATAAAATAGGAAATGTTTTTAAAACTTGTTGCCTTGATGGTAGGAGGGTAGAGGAAAAGAGAGAATCCAATACAGGAATCCGAAACTGAGTCCCATTATCTAAATGAAATTAAAAGGGAATTAAATTAATTCAATATTACTATTTTAAATGAAACTAACTGTTTCTAATTAATTCCACTATTCAATTAGAAGCAGTTAGCTTCATTTAAAATAGTAATATTAATAGATTCCACAAAGTAAGGGTCCAAACAGTAAATTCGAAATAAATTAGTGTTTTATTTCGGTGTGGCTAATGCGACATGAAAACGGCATGTTTACAAAGTTAGAGAAATTAAGAAATAAGGGACTAATGATTCACAAAAATTAGCAAAATAAAATAATTTTAGGAAGAAAAACGTTATGAACCGAATTGTATGCTACAATTTTCATATCATGTCCCTAATGAAGCAAATTTTGTAATTTGTGAAACCTGTCGAGTAATATTTATATTCTGTTGAAGAATTTGTTAATGATGGGCTTTATTTTAAAACTACAAACTGATAAAATAATTTCTACTGTACTCGAAAGTTCACTATGTACAACAGAGATCGAAAATACATGACCGGGAGCC